>CAAE01015007.1:381440-496772 GCA_000180735.1 Tetraodon nigroviridis | reverse complement strand
TCCAAAATAAGCATGGACGTTACACCTCTTGTCGGGTTATGTTATCCTAACAAAAAGTCGATTACTTCAAAATATGATTTCAAGCTATCTCGGACTCTTTCCGTTGCTAACAGCGAAAAGACCAAAACAGTCTGAAAGGGGACAAAAAACAGCGGAGGGATATATGTGAGGCGTCGGGGCTAATAACGCTTACAACGTAAAAGAAAAATTCCCCTTCTGAACTGCCTTGAACAAGTTATAATAACTTAAAATATAGATGGCATCACGTATAAGCCAAACCAAATACTTAAATAATTAATAAATTGATATTACTTCTGTTTTAGGAGATTAATCGCATCACATGGGACTATTTTCAGGAAGTCCGCGAACGCTCAACGTCAGTGGTATAGGCTATCCACGTGAGCCGGCGAACATACGACGAACACGGGCGCACGCACGTAGAAACATACTATTTACATATGTGTCTGTCTGCAGCGCTTTATCCATCTACCATGAAAATAACGGGCTTGTTACGATGACAAGCTTTTTTACTGCCAGTGAGGGAATTCCAAAGGAATATTAGGCTTTCGTTCAGATCAAGATGAAGTACTTTTATTATTGTGGCGCTTTCTAAACGCAGAGTAAGCATATTATGGTTCTGCTTTAGCAGAAACAAAGTGTTACAAAATGGTTAAACCCAAGCTTCAACCTTAGATTTACAGAAACCTGGAAATAAAAAAACGTATAACCACTGTCAATGATTTTTGTACGTTTTAACATTAATTAAAATGTTGACATGATTACAACATAAAGAGGTGTGAATGTTCTGTCCTTCTTTTGATAACTTGGTTTTTTAATTATTATTTTAGTTCATTTATTGTATTATTACCACATGTTGTCAAAGAAAAGTATAAACTACAAACAGTATTTTTCTAAATAACTGAGTATTTTAATCTAGAATTAAAACGTAAAAAATATCTGGTTTTAACTTTCAGTTCATATTCTCAGCATTTCAATATACTGTATCATTACGCTATTTTTACAAAATAAAAATATTTGTTTAATAAAGCTTGTTTTAAAAAAAAAGAAAACAAGGACCTTCCTTGGACCCTAATAAACCGACCGATGGTAAATTACATTTATTAACATTTATTTTTTTGTGGGGAAAATTCTGTTCAAAAATATAATAGTAAAATATGTTTAATGTAAAATAAAGTTAACATTTATTCCCAAAAAATAATAATATATACTCTGGGTGTTTGTAATAATCGTTTTAAGATCTTTTAAATCAGGCGTTCTGAAAGACCTACAAATGCGTAGTGGCGAGTCGGTCTGTTTTTCTGCTGGGAAAAAAAAGCAATGGGATTAGCAAAATAGTCTAGATATGCGTGTGTTTTGTTGGTCAAATTTGAAAACTTCCATAAATCCGTTACCACAATGAGATCAAGTTTTTTGGCGTCAACATCTGACCATCTCCTAATAATGTCATTTTCAGCTGTGGACGAAAGACCTACTCGCTGTATGAGTTAACTCGGTAGCCTTCTTGCTAGCTCGGCCCCACGACATTATAGGTGGTACTACACTTTTCCAGGACCGTGCGCGTTGTGTCACATAAACCAATCGCTTAGTGACAGTGTGGTGTATCTAGTCTCCATTAGAACAGTAACGTTGTTCTGCATTCATATACACAGTCAGTGGACTGGAGGGGATATAACCGACTTGCTATTATGCGAGCTAACCGTAAGTTCGGGCTAGGCGGTCCCCCCTGTCTTTTTGTAGTGTTAGCGCAGTAACGTTACTTATCCCGTTGCGTCGACTAAAAATAAACACACCCTGGCTCATTGGCCCCCCTAAAGTGTGAGCTTGTGTACTTTCACATATTCCGTTTGCGCTGCCTAGGCTGTGATACTTTACATGGTCTCTACAGTGAATTTAAATCGACCCGACGAGGGAGTCCGAACCCGAGGTTGCGTCCATCTCGCCTGAGCAAAAGTGTCACTTCGCCGGTGGGCTCTAGGTCTCCGAGTGCCGGTGATCGGATATCATTTTGCCGTAATGGCCTCGTCCTATCACCAGGAGTAGCATAGCAGCCTTTGGCCCGGCCCAGCCCAGGGTTGACGGACTTGAGAATACTCAGTAAAAGGTCAGAGAAACCGCTTTGTTTCGACTGTCACCTGTTTGAGATCCACCAGGCCAAGTCCGTCTTTCCAGTGGACACAATGTCGGAGGACAACAACGTAGACAAGTTTATCAAGGTAATTTAAAAAAAAAAAAAAAAATCAGGTTTTGTGATTTTTAGCTAGTTCTTAACCTAATAACCTGGCATTAGTTTTGAGGATACTTTGCATCTGTGAAATAGTTGTTCGTGTAACCTCTGTTTAATGGATTAATATAAATATCCAATCATATAAATAGTTATGGTTATGCATGGTAACAATTTTTGTCACCTGGGATTTGATTTCCACCAACATGTCACTGCCAACACACTTGTGTCAGCTGTAAAATCCGATCTGTGGTCCCACGGGGCCAATAACAGACAGCACCGAGGAAGGTGACCGCCAGATTGACGCGTTACACAGCTTGATTTGGACTCGTGTTGAACTTATCAAGATTTCTACGAAGCTGGAATCAAATTCTGTCAGAGCGAGGCACTAAAATAAATCAATGTGCACTTTCTGATTGCTTTAGATGATCACAGTACCCATAATCCATCGATAAGTGTAAATACGAGCATTTCTTCTGTAATCCTAGTTTAGAACAACGAAGGCATTGCAGAGGAAAATTTCTGGTAGCTACTGGCAGTGGCACACAGTGAAATTCATTGTCCTGGCCAAGTCCAATTTATTCTCCGGACGGATCTAAAGCGCTAATTTGCTAATTTTGTAATCTCGGTGTTTGCATCTGAATGTGTTGGCAAAACATGTTACAGTCAGGAGCAGGGGACCATAACAAGCAAAAGTGTAATAAATACAAATACATGTCCAATTCACAATTACCGTTTCTAAAGGTAAGCTGTAAAGCAACAATTGTTGTTTTGTTTTTTTAAACATTTGTTTTGTTGGGTTTCCTCTCCAAACAGGAGACCTCCATTCTGGATGAGTACAACATAAACTGGACACAGAAACTGGGAGCAGGTATCAGTGGTCCTGTCAGGTGAGAGTGAATAAAGACGTTCCTCCCTCCATTGTGTCGCTGCTTTTGGATGCTTTTCAAATGTATTTACCAGTATGTAAATAATGCACGCAGTCGGCGTTAAACAATGGGAGAATCACGGGTAGGACAAATGGCATTGTGTCACATGGTGACATCACCGTGGCGTCTGGCTGTTAGGAAAGCTCATGTATACAGGATTGTTGCATAACAATCATATCTGTCCGTTCGGAGCTTCGCCTTCCGTCTTTAGGGCACGGTCACTCGGAATCAAAATTCCCAGAAGGGATTAAAGATAAATATTTACACCATGTTCAGCCTGTGCATGACTGATCCAGCGAGACTTTGGCTTTTTAACAGCTGGACTCAAACGTGAGGTCAGATGTTTAGTATCTTCAAGTCCAGTTGGCAACTTTTGTGGCTCTCAGCCCAAAGAACTCAGCAAGCTTTCCTCCCTGAGTTTCTCCATCTCAGAGTCTATGAGAGAGGAATAAAGTCACTTATTACAAATGAACCCAGCTGTAATCAGGCATTCCAGTGAACTTTGGACAAAGTACAACGTTTCACAGTAACGCTTTGGCCATGTGCCCGGAGTTTACACAGTTTAGTCGTTAAAGTGAGTAGTTGCTGTTTCTTGTTCCGAGGATGCTCGAAGCAGCTTTAAAAATAAACGATGGCCAGCCGGGACGTGTTGTCTGACACCTCTTTTCTGTCCATTCAGAGTTTGTGTGAAGAAGTCCAGTCAGGAGCGTCTGGCCTTGAAGATCCTCATCGACCGACCCAAAGCCAGAAACGAGGTTAGAGGGACGACTCTTGCGTTGCTAAGCCATGTCTGTTGCTTGTAGCGGCACTTCCAGTCTCTCTGCTGCCGGTTTTGAAGGTTTCAGGTGTTCACCTCTTGGTGCGTGTCTGTCGCACTGCAGGTGATGTAACAAAGCGCTTGTGAAATGTTCTCATTATGACTCCGCTTCTGTCCTGGTGCAGGTGCGTTTACATATGATGTGTGCTGACCATCCAAACATAGTTCAAATCCTCGAGGTTTACGCCAACAGTGTCCAGTTTCCTCACGAGTCCAGCCCGAGGTGTGTCTCTCGCGTGAAACTCCTTCCGGTGTTTGGCCATTTCCACTCGATATTTTATTTTACATTTCCTGATCGGACATTTTTTTTTTTCCCCCCAGAGCAAGGCTCCTGATCGTCATGGAGATGATGGAGGGTGGCGAGCTCTTCCATAGAATCAGTCAGCACCGGCACTTTACTGAAAAGATGGCGAGCCAGGTTACAAAGCAGGTAAAGGGTTTAGGGGGTTGATTCCATCCATATACACACACACACACACACACACAGGTTTCTCATTGAGATTTCCTTGCACAGATCAGTCAAGCTTTGGAACATTGTCATTCCCTGAATCTTGCACATCGTGACCTGAAGCCGGAGAATCTGCTCTTCAAGGATAACTCCCTGGTAGGTGTCTTGACTTAGCTTGAGGTGCCTGATGTCTGGAATGACGCCGTTTAAAACGTCATATCTGGTCCTAATTGGACTCCACTTGACTCCACTCGTTGGCGTTGACATCCGCTGGTCCATCTTTCCCACAGGATGCTCCAGTGAAGCTGTGCGACTTTGGCTTTGCCAAAATCGATCAAGGAGACTTGATGACTCCCCAGTTTACTCCCTACTACGTAGCACCTCAGGTAGAAGGCCGCATCCTAAACGTTCACTGCAGGTCTTCAACGTGACGGCATTAAAGCGACACTTTCTGTTCAGGTACTTGAGGCACAAAGACGGCACCAGAAGGAAAAGTCTGGAATTATACCTACCTCACCCACTCCTTACACCTATAACAAGGTGACATTCAGACTGCTACAGTTCATTTATGCTCCCTGTAGGCGTGAAAATGAATGAACGAGTGTGTTTCTAAGTACATCCTCCAGTCTTGCGCATGTGTTTTATACTTTAGGGCCTTTATGGTTGGGCCTCTGGGTAGTTCTTTGGTCCCACAGGAACTCCTGAGTGTTTTCATGAGCGTGCTAGATCTCTCTTTAGCGTCTCCTCTGAGACCGATTTGCTTCATCGTTTTCCAGAGCTGCGACCTCTGGTCTCTTGGCGTGATTATCTACGTGATGCTGTGCGGGTACCCGCCCTTCTACTCCAAACACCACAGTCGCACCATCCCGAAGGACATGAGGAAAAAGATCATGACGGGTAGCTTCGACTTCCCCGAGGACGAGTGGAGCCAGATCTCCGAGATGGCCAAGGACATCGTCCGCAAGTGGGACTCCTTCCGCTTTACTGTAGCTTCCGGTCCGCGCGTGGGTTGAGTCTTGATGGTTTCCACTCCTTCTCGTCCTCCCCCTGCCGCCGTCAGGCTGCTGAAGGTGAAGCCGGAGGAGAGGTTAACCATCGAGGGCGTCTTGGCTCACCCCTGGCTCAACTGCACCGAGGCTCTCGACAACGTCCTGCCGTCCGCTCAGATGATGATGGACAAGGTGAAGGGACGGTCCCAGCCCGCTGACGCGGAGGAAGGCGGCAGCTGCGCCGCTTTGCTAACGGCGCGCTGGCGCTGGTGTCGTTTCAGGCTGTGGTCGCTGGTATCCAGCAGGCTCACGCCGAGCAGCTGGCCAACATGAGGATTCAGGATCTGAACATCAGCCTCAAGCCTCTCAACTCTGTCAACAACCCAATCCTCAGGAAAAGGAAACTGCTGGGGTACGAGGCCTTTTACCGAGAGCGCCACTCTATATATAGGTGCTTAAAGATGGGGCAGGTCACATGATCAACCCAAACCTCGAGGTAAACCGATTTTCCTATGTCTTGGCAGCCCAAAGCCCAACGACGGCTTCTTCATCCACGACCCCGAGAACGGCGGCGAGGACTCCAACATAGCGCTGGAAAAGCTGCGAGACGTCATCGCCCAGTGTATTCTACCACAGGCCGGTCCGTGGCTGAATTAGAGTCTAGAAGCGCGTTGTTTGACCCCCAGAAAGGCTGGACTGGAGGCTGAGTGCAGGTTTGTGTGTTTGCAGGAGAGAACGAGGACGAGAAGCTGAACGAGCTGATGTACGAAGCCTGGAGGATCAACCGAGACTGTAAGCTGCTGAGAGACGGCCTGCAGGGCCTCAGCTGGGACGGTCAGTCTCCTCCTACCAGCCTCCGCTTCCTTTGTTAAAGTTCAACGTGTAGAAGCTCTGGTAACCAGGACTGAGTGGGAATAAGCGAACGCGTCTCCTTTCGTTGCAGGAAGATCTTTCTGTGATAAAGTCGACCGCTTGAAACTGGCTGAAATAGTCAAACAGGCCATTGAAGAGAAGACGAATCTGCAGGAGTCTCATTAACAAGCGCTCTTTCTTTTTCCTGTTTTTTCCTTCTTTTTTACCGCCACCCTTTTAACCCACATCTGTAAAGAGGCTTTTTTATGCTAAAGGAGGGTGCCCCCTGTTTTTTTCTGCTTACTAAAGCACCCGTTGTACAGCTGTAGATAAACCAGAGTGGACTCATTGGTACTCTATGTTTTTTAAATGGACTCTTGTTGAAGAAAAAAAAAACTGAATCTATATTTTCTTTTTCTTCTTTTTTTCCAAAAAAAAAAAACAAAACAGAAGAGGAAAAAAAACTTGAAGTTATTTTGTGTCAGAAAATCTTCCCTGTTTTATCTCAGTTCTTTGACTTTATTCTCTTTTAGTTTCTTTTAACCACCCAAAGAATCTTATTTATTTAAACAGATGTTGTTTTATACTTTTTTTTTTTTGCTTCTTCCACACAGGCTCTGAATCTCCGACTGAATTTAAGTTATTTCAGTTCTTCTTCCTTTCCTACGACCCACTGTTAGTGGTGCAAATGGAGAAAAAAACGTGTCCTGATGCGATCTTTGCACCTTTAATTTATTTACCCTGAACATTCGTTTGGAAGCATGTGAGGCACTGCAGACGGAACAAGCATGGACCACCAACCGAGGCTTCCTGGTGACTCATTTACAGCAGCACCAGCTCCGCTCACCAGCTTTTAAATGTCTCACAGCCTTATTCTAACATGTCCGTGCACATCTGCTGTCTTTTCTTTGTCTTTTCGCTGTCGAACTGCTCCTCGGTTGAAGGAAGAAGTTGAAAAACCGTGAGCAGAGTCGCACCGTTCTGTTGGGCAAGTAAAATGTAGCAAAGGTTCCAAATATTTGCTGTTTTTATGTCTTCCATTTCAGACGTGACTGGTCAGATCTCTCCATCACGTAGCACCAGTCTTTCCCTCAGAGCATTTAATGTCGGGCTCAAGTTTTCCGAAAGTATCCCTCAAATTTCCGAGGTTACCTTGAGCATTTTCTCTTCCCTGCAGTGTTATCACAGCGCGTGAACAGGAAAAATACCCGATTTAAACCTGAATCCCGAGTCTTTAACCGAAAAGCAGTAACGTGTATGAGGAAAGAGACCACAGCGACTGCGCGTGCACGTGCATTCCCAGGCTGAGCGTCACCTCATCAGCGAATGTGCTGGCAGGTGGACTTGTTGGGTCCTGCTCCGACACCCAGACGTGCCGCTGCGGCAGACACACTCGTAGGTGACCGGGTTTAAGCTGATGTTTACTTGACACACACGCGCGCGCACGCACACACACACACGCACGCTTATATTGAGGTGACTTTGCGGTGAAAGTGCCTCCAGTTTTTTGAGTTGTGGTCTGTGGCAGCAGTGGCCTTATGATTTACTGTTCCCAGCAAAAAAAAAAAAGAGAGCCTTCACCCACAGATAACTGAGCTAAGAGAGAAATCTGAGATTTGGAAAGCAGATTAATAGTGAAAAGTGAGATTAAGACAGCACATAATATTTGCAGGGTAAATAAAGGCAGAACAAGAACCTTCAAGTTCCCCGACAAAATCCCTACAGACGTGCCTCCTTGAGCATTTCAAAAGGTTCCCCTTTGACCAGTTATTACCTTTGCACACAACTTTTATTACTACGAAGATGCATTTTGAAATAATAATTCAGCGATTTTGGAAAACACTGCAAATTCTGTGCGAGAGGTTTCTCCAGGAGCATCTCAAAGAACGTAAAATCGATCTCTTTTGTATTGAAGTAAACTTTGAAATACATGTTTGTCTTGCATCGTGAATAAATGACGTTTTGGAGAAATTCTGCCCTCGTGTTTGTTTTCCGTAGGGGCGAGGCTTGGGGCCTCTTTCCACACAGATCGGACCTGTCCCGAAGTAAAAATAGGCGTGTTTGCAGAAATTAGACAGTTGGAATCATTTCCAGTTTTCAGTTTAATATGTCAAATGATTAAAATCTGCATGTTTTTAAACATCAGCCTTTTTAGAGATTTATATTTGAAAAGACAACAAAAAAAACAGGGAAGAAGAAGAAGAGATTCACAGTCAGAGACAAACTTGTTATATTACAAATATATAAGGCACTTTTGTCGGTACAGAAATTCTCTCCCAAAGGAAACGAAACCATCGATTACAAAAGATTTGAAGTTAAAGTGTGTTTTCAGTGGACAAAGCAAGAGGGATTTACTTTATACTGAACTGAAGCTCTTGGAAACCTGGAAATGTTGGAACCTGCAGTAGAGAGTCGGGTTTAAGGTGTATTTTGTCGTTTAGCATCAAAACAGAACGATTGAGACTGATTGAGTCGCTCTTTTAATCTGAACTGGCAGTTGGAGGCACAGTGGGAATGGTTTGAATCAATTCTTAATATCAGGAATGAGATTTGGTTCATTTTCCTCAGTTCACTGTACAACAGACGCCAGCGAGCGCACGCGCGCGTGTGTGTACTGAGGTGTTTCAAGCAGCAAATCCATTTTAGGCCTGTAACAAATCTCTATGAGCTCCACCATCCGTCAGAGCCAACGGGAGACAGTTTGGCCTCTGCTGAGACATCTGCTCAGTCCGAGTCGTCGTCGTCCAAATACTCCTCAGCGTTGCTGTGTGTGCGGGTGACGTCTGAAACCCAACGACTGCAGTTAGAGACCAGAACTGCCGTATTTTAGCCATCTGATGCCAGGAATGTGTGGTTTTACACAAGCCTGAACGGCTGAGGCGAGTAAGACCGGCCCTGGTGGCCGCAGGACTTACTGCACTGGTGTTTCCTCCTGAGCAGCGAGGCGGACTGAGCGTTGGTGGCCATGTCCTCTGCCAGTTTCTTCTCATTGTTCCGGATGTCTGTCCTCGGGTCTGGACAAAAAACAAGCGTGTTGATGTGAAGGAGAATGGAGGAAGTGTTGGGATGCCAGTAAAAAGAGCCCGTTTAAAAAGATCCCTTGATGCTGGGAGAAGCTCCTGAGACCCTGAGCTAGACGGAGGACAGGACGTTCTCGTAACAATTTCCTTCTAAGAAACCAAACACGAGACGTCAGACACTCACTTTTCTGCAGCAACAGTTCCACAATGTCAGAATAACCCTTCCAGGCAGCAGCGTGAAGAGCCGTGTCCCCGAGTTTATTCTGAAACACCCAGGTGGTTAATACTGTCTAAAAACGATGCACAACAACAACGGAGGCACAATCCACAGAAATCTGGCTGTAACTTCATCTAGAGAGACAGATTCTTCACATCCGAAGCAGCGTGTTCCTATATTATCTGTTTTAAATTAAATGTATTAATTAAAAGCACAAAAAACCAGCTTCCGACGCCCTCTTACCTGCTGGTTGAGCTCCACGTTGGGCTGACTTAGCAACAGCTCCACCACATCTGTCAGAAGAGAACAGGTCTCACCACGGCAGGTGGTGGGAGCTCCGTGCACGTCTCACGAGCGCGCTCCTTACCTTTGTGTCCTCCGTGGCATGCCCAGTACAGCGCCGTGTTCCCGGCCTTATCCAGCCCGTTTATGCCAACCTTGTTCTCGATGCACTCCCTCAGCCAGCTCAAATTACCTGCTCAGCAGGAGGGAAAAACAGGGTCAAACCTCCACCGACACCAAAAACCAGGACGACAGATCCGTCCAGCGTGTCACACCTCGTTTGGCGGCTTCGTGCAACGGATTGTCAATGGACTCTGCTTGCTCAGCAACTATAACCAAGCAGAAAATATAATTAGTACCTTCAACAAAAAAACCAACTGTGAAAATGAGCTGAAGACATTTCAACTTTCAAGTTGCAGCTACACAGGAACCGGTCAGGTGACCTGGTCCTGGTCTACTCACCATAGTTACTGGGAATTAGACCAGTCCTCCCCCTGCACGTCCCCTTCCACCAGTTAGTGTCACTCTGAGGAAAACACAAAGAAACCTTTCACAGTTGTAGAAAACTGGGAACACGCGAATGCGCCAAGAAATTAGTTTGAGGGGAAAAAAAACAAAACAAAAAACACGTTTTTCAAAATGGAAGAAAACAGGAAATGAACGGGTGAAAGTGACAGAGGAGAGGAAACGAAGACGGCAGCTGCAGCGAACCCACCATGTCAGAGATGTAAAGGATGTCTCCTTCCTCAAAGTACAGCTCGTCTGGCTGATGGAAACAAGATGAGGATTATTAGGAAAATCTATCCGAATTGAATTCAGTCCCAGATTCTCCATTTAGGAGGACGGTGGGTTAAATGACTGAAATGATCTGCGACAGAGAGCTGGTACCGTCAGGGGGTCGAAGGTGTACATCGCTCTGAAGACCTTGACTTGGCCTGGAAAAACAGAGAAGTCGGAGCAATCAGTCCTCATTGGTGCAGCAGCTTTTCTCTGGAAGCTTTGCAGAAACCCAGAACTGACCCCCGACGAGCAACAGGGGCAAAGAAAACCTCCGTAAGCTGAACGTGGCCTTGAAGAGGCAGGAATGAGCCCACGGCTGCAGGAAAACCACCCGGATCCAACCTGCCGAGGGCCCGAGTTCAGTAAAACCTCCTTAGCGTCCCCCCTCCTCGGGCCCGAGCCTGCGTTAGCGCTGCTGGAATGCTACCGGAGTGGGTGAGGCATCCGTTTAAAGCCTCCGCCTGCTCACGGGGCCCTTCAAAAGAGCTTATAGAACTTTAAATGTTTGTACAGGTTTAAAATCGCGTCACACAACCCCGCCTGAGCTGGCTCGTCCTCACCTGGAGCGGAAGCTTTCACTGGATCTATGTGAGAAACAAGAACTTTCACACCAGAGAATCTCGATTCTGCGTAATCGAAGGGTCCGACATCCGCGTGCGATGCCAGACCTCCTTCAGGACCAACATGCAGATAACCGCCCTGCAAGCTGAGTTTGTGTAATGAGACAGAGACACAAACACCAGGCAGCCATATGTCGGGACAGACGATCTCTGGGCGACGGCTCATTAATAATCACCAAGCGTAAAATGATAACAGCGCTGGGGTGGACGAATCTGATTAGGCTGCTATTTCCATCCCTGTGTTTGATAAAGGAGACAAACTTTTAGTCAGGCGGATAAAACAAGGGTTTAAAAGTTCAGAGGCGGTTCATCCATCTCACTAAGGAGATCATTTCAGTAACTAATCCCACACATCTGCCATCTTTGAGGAAAAACCGCTTTAGGGGCAACGCTGGCGTTAACCAGACACAACCTGACTCTAACAACTGTTTTGTCATCTGTGTTTGTACCTAAAATAGCAGCAGGATCACTTGGCAGGAAGTAGGTGTGGAAGGAGCAGCTGTGGAGTCATGGACCGCCCTGACCTACAGACTGACCCCGGGGCCACAGGAGTCAACTCCCGGCTCTGAATGATGCAAATGGGGAAGTGACAGAGGCCCGACACGCTCCTGTCAATCAACGGCCACCCGGCTCCACCGCAGCCCGCAACGGCTAATATTGTTACTAGTCGGCGTCTTCTTACTTAATTTCGTCCTACGTGGTGAAAACAGAGGACAAACGTGATAGGAATGAGCCGAAGTCGCTAACTTTCGGGAGTTCACGCCCATTAACGTCGCCAACAAGGTGTGTTACCTACGGCGGTGACGGACGTCGCTGCAGCAAGTTTTCGTTAAAGTTAACTCTTCGGAATGTAGGTCCTACCTGGTTTCGCGGGTTTAGGAGGAGGCTTCGACATTTGGAAACTTCAGCTGGGGTCAGAAAATAAGACAAAAGCGTTATTTAGTCCAGAAAAGGAACCTCGCAGTGAACACTCGCGTCACCAACGAAGAGGAAGTCGAGCCACGGCTCGATGCGGAAAAGTTCCACTGCGCATGCGCCGCGCCCGAGTTCTACTTTTAATATTTATTCAAACACTCTTACAACCATGAAACATTTCAAGCACAACTAGTACCTGTGTACAAGTATATGTGCGGATTCCCCCCCCCCCCCCCCCTATTTTAAAGAATTGATTATAAGTAGCCTTAAAAAGCGTTAACACTAAGTCATTGTGTCCGAGCTTCTCCATGCTACGTGTAGACAGATGTGTCGATTTCATTTTACTTTTCCTTGTTGTTTTGTTGTTATACCAACGTTTATTATCGACGTTTATCGCCGTATCAACGTTTATTGCTGTACTTTTTCAGGTAAAAGTTGGTGAATTTCGTAGCCACTCTCTGAGCCAATCAGGTGTCGAGAAACAAACCCTGCGGAAGTTGATGGACAGGGGGTGAACCTCGCTAACGGAAGTATGCTAATGAACATTAAACTATAAAACTTTGTGCATACCTCAAATTTAAGCATTTTTGGTTAATACTGCGACAATTTATACCAGTACGCTGCGTTGCGAGTGCAAGCTGGGATGAAGACAATAATTGTGGGGGTTGGTGGGTGAGTTTAATTGCAGAATATAAATAGGAAATTGTTTGAGTTTAACTACAGATTGCTGCATAAAAAGTAAACGCAAGTTACGCAATAATTATTTACTTGCAAATAATTATTTACTTATTTGCAAGTAAGGTGGAGATTTCTTATCCAATTGTGTTGAAAAACCATATGCATGTGGAGCATTCTACAGGGTTATAACAATATCAGTATTGTGACAACCAAGCACACCGGGAAAGCTTCGAACAGCTTCGAAGCACAAAATAATCAGGTTTGTTTCTACCAGAGAGCTTACAAACTGGTGCTTTAGCTTCTTCTAGTTTTTGTTTTCAATATGTTTTTAACCTCTAAGGTATAACATGCCGTTTTTTTACATTTCTGGTTGAGAAAATGTAGTATTGCATCATTGTTTGTCGTACAAAGTACAGCCAGTGATCCCAGACTGATTAAATATTGATTTTTTTTTAACACAGTATTGCCAGTACACAAGTTATTTTTGTTGATTTCTGATGTGAAGACTTTTACAAATAAGCAGTATCATGGCCAATATAAAGTGATCTGTGATTGTCAACACAATAATCTTCTTGATTTCAAAAAAATGTGAATCCAGAAATTTTTGTCTCAGTGATCTTCGTTTTTTCCAGGATAACCAATGGAGGGAAATCGACTCTTTCTCAGAGTCTTCGCCAGCAGATACCAAACAGCTGCATTATTGCACAAGACTCATATTTTAAGGTGAATTTTACTCTAAATCCTGTCTGGGTTTTTGGCACTAACTAAACTAAACTAAAAACCTTATTTACCCCCCAGGAGGAGTCAGTGGTGCCAGAGGACAGCCGTGGATTTAAGCAGTACGACAGTAAGGGTTTGGAAAATCTCGTAGCGGCGTAATATTTCTCTTCACGTTTCCAGTATAATCAAAATAATAACTTGGATAATGGACTAAAAAATGCCGGGTGGACCCCTTCAGACCTGACAAAGACAGACACAGGTATTCTTGTGCTCTTTAAGCGCTGGACGCTCTGCACATGGACGCGATGATGAGCGATGTTGAGTCGTGGAGAAGAGACCCAGAGTGGTTCCTGAGGCAGAGGGGCCTGGAACCCACCCGCGACCCGCTGTTTGTGTTGATCGTGGAAGGGTTCCTCATTTTCAACCACAGGTCATTAAGATACTGAGGATACATCATCTCAGCACTTTCATTTCCTGTTTTTAACTCTGTTTCTTTACTGTGTTAGAAGATCCTGATTTAAAAATATTTGTAAACAGGTTTTTATGCCGTTTCAGAAATAAATTAAAACCTTTTGTCTTATTTTCAGGCCTTTAAATGCGCTTATTGACAAAAGATACTTCATGGAAGTACCGTATGATGTCTGCAAGAGGCGACGCAGGTGTCAAATCTCATGATTACATTATTTTTTTATTAGTCTTGTAGTGGAAATAGTGGATCACTTTTCTATTTTATTGTGATTTTGATTGACAGTTCAAGAGTGTACTCGCCTCCTGATCCTCCCGGCTATTTTGACGGACACGTGTGGCCCATGTACCTCAAGAACCGCCGTGAGATGGAGGATGTGGAGCCGAGAATTGGTGAGTGCTCCGTCAAAATTGGATTGTCACTTTTTTTTAAAAAATCCCTTTTTTTTTTAGTATTTTTGGATGGTCAGAAGTCAAAGGAAGAGCTGTTGGCTGCAGTGTGTAAAGATGTTTTCCAGGAAATGGAAAGACTCAAGGGTAAGCAGCTGTTTTCTCAAAATACTTTGAGCGAATGATTTCATTGTTTTAGATATAATTTAGCTGTCAACGCTGTAGGACAGTGGTGGACGTCCACAAAGCGCACATTTAATTTTATTACCAAACAGTACAATGAAATTTCCCTTGCTATAAAACTCCTAAAAACAACTGCAGCTACCATATCCACACACACTCCTCACTCAGTTTTGAGAACAATAATATTGTGTGCAGACGCTGTGTGTTAGTACTAAACTTGCTTAAGCAGCTCTGTTTTTGTAAAGTGTCGAAGAAGAAAAATGATTGTGGCAGGTTTAGGGACGTCGCTTAGAGGGATAACACTAATCTTCTAAATCTGTGACTGTTTTCCATTTATCACTTACAGACTAAAAAACGTTTGCTCGTTAGCGTCTTGAAGATTGGAGACCGACACATTCGAGGATGTCAGTAAGGTATAACGGAGCAAAAGGACCGAAACGTTTATCTATATAACTGGCTCAAAGGTTTTGGGGTATTTTTATTTTAGTTTCTCCAACTTTAAGCCCGACAGTAATTGCTGTGCAACTCCAGATTGTGAAACGACTGTCCTAATAAAAAGCTGAGTGTGCTTTTTTTAAGGTTTGTGCACATTTTTCGGTAATTCCAAACACACTGTGGTTGCTGGAGTAGATAGAAAAAACCCACTTTACCGAAGCCGCCGTTTGTCTCCACCTAGTGGTTGTGTCCGGTACCGTAAAACCAGATTAGTCGATTCTAAAGACTAAAGATTGCTGTTCGTCCTGCTCTAGAACCTGTTTGACAGCGTGCGGTGCCACCTCACCTGCTGTCTTTTACTTTGCATGAACTCTGTTGCAAAATGTTCTCCGGCCGGACGTCTGCGCCATTCCCACGACGCAGAATAACGAGAATTTTGCCAAAAAGTCCGTTGTGTCAGCAGAACAGCGTGGGATCAGCGGTCATCCTGCCTGGGCTGCACATGCAGTTGCATTACCGGCATGCAGGAGCGACGCGGAGTTTCCTCACTTCCCTGTACTGACCATATCCTCTTCCAGCTCTACTTATACAAGCGTGCAGCAGATCCTGCCAGGTCGGGACAGAACAATGGCCGACGCAGGATTTCTAGTGTGCGCGTGTTTGGTTCTCACCGGCTGCTTCTGTTGCTGCGCCGCTTTGCCTCGGCCTCCGAACGACAGGCCTGTGATCGGTAAGTAAACCGTCAGGAAGGAGAAAACGGCTTTATATGACAGGAAGCGTGCGCGTACCTCCCTCAGGTGTCCTGACGCAGATGGTCTCTGATGAGGCCTTGAAGCCCTTCGGGAAGACCTACATACCTGCATCCTACGTCAAATACGTTGAGTCCGGAGGGGGCCGCGTGATGCCAATCAGGTGAATCAGCAGGAAAAGGAAGGAAAAGCTGCGTTTGTCCCTGTGACCTGCAGCAGGAAAGCAGATTTTAAACATGAGCTCTGGCTGTTAAAACAGCTGTTTTGGTTTGAAGTCTGATCCTTTGTTGTTTTCCGTGTGATCAGATTGACTCTGACTGCGGCTGAATATGAAAACATCTTCAGGCAGATAAACGGGTGAGCGGTGAACGTGAAGCCAACCCGCGGCGGGTGCTTTTCCCTCCGCGGGGCCTCACTCATCCTGCACATCTTCGTTCCAGCCTGCTTTTCATAGGCGGAGCCGTGGATTTGGAGACATCGGATTACGCCAGGGTGGCCAAGCTCTTCTACAGCCTGGCCCTCAAGGTCTGGGACAGCAGCTTCTGGAATACATTTTCCAGCTTTATTTTGAAAAATAATAACAATTTATGCAAATTATTGACAATAACTTTGGGGGTTTTTTGTTGAAGTGGGTTCTTTTTTCATAATGAACGTTTTTTCGGTCATATGTGTTGGCGGTGGGGTCACAGGCCAACGACGCAGGCGATTTCTTCCCCATCTGGGGCACGTGCATGGGCATGCAGCTGCTGACTGTTTTGGTGGCTGGAAAGAACCTGCTTTCCAGCGCCACAGCCATGAACCTCGCCCTGCCCCTCGAACTGACCTCAGGTGAGATGGACGCCAAATACGTGTGTGTCCCTGCAAGCGCCCAACATCACCACAAGGTGTCAGCAGAAATGAATTCCAAGTGTGTGTGTGTGTGTGTGTGTGCGCGTCACTGCAGAGGCTGCATCCAGCAGGATGTTTGAGGGCTTCCCAGAGGAACTTTTTAAGGCCTTGGCCCAAGAACCGCTGACTGGCAACTTTCACCACTATGGAATCACACTTGAGGTAACCCCACACACACACACCCAAAACACGTCGCAGTATTAGCATTTTCACGACGGGACTGTTGATCTTCCAGACGTTTGTGGGCAACCAGCAGCTGCAGCGCTTCTTTTCCATCTTGTCCACCAACGTGGCTGAGGACGGAGCCCGCTTCGTCTCCACCCTGGAAGGTTGGAACCGATGAGCTTTGATGCATTTAAGATTCACCCAATGACGGCGGCGTGTCGATGGGCAGGGAGGAAACACCCCTTCTACGGGGTGCAGTGGCACCCGGAGGTGAACCGCTTCCAGTGGGACAGAAACATGAGCTTCCCCCACTCCCGCCACGCCGTGCAGCTGTCCTCCCTGCTGGCCGAGTTTTTCACCAACGAAGGTAACCAACGCGGCCGATGTCCGCGGAACGCCCCCCTCACCCTTCTGTCTGGGTTTAGGAAGGAAGAGTCTCCATCGCTTTGAGGATCCCGAGGAAGAGGCCTCCTCGCTCATTTACAATTACGCTCCAGTTTACGCCGTGAACATATCAGCATACGAGCAGATCTACTTCTTCTGAGGGGCTCCGTGGGGACTCCAGACCATCTCGTCTTTCATTGGTGACCAGTGGGGTCGTGTTTTCCAGGGTGCAGGTTAAATAAAGGACTTGACTTGTGCTTGATGAGGCTGATCTCTTTGGGTTTAAGATGTTTGGCCCAACACTTTTTGAGAGAACATGTTAGCATGCTAGGTGGGTTGAACTTTCTAACAACCTTAATTAAAAAAAAAAAAAAAAAACCTGTTGTAAATGCTCTCGGGCCAGAGTAAACAGCTCACCGGGCCACATGTGGCCCCAGGGCCTTATTTTGCCCACCTCTGCTCTCAGGGCTACTAAAATTGATAAAGGTGTATTATAAATCTTAGACCTCAAATATACTATAAATATCGACCATCCCAATCACATCTAGTCGTTTATTTTCGCCAGTGGGGGGTTTTAAGGTGAAATTCAGCAAGGAGAATGTGAAGAATGACGGGGCAGAGGTTCTAAAACCGTGCTGGACGCGTCTGACCTAGTTCGGGGAGGATTCGGGGCTCCTGGTGGCGGTTTTGACCTCGCCAACACACATGCGTCAGTCCTGGGAGTCGGCGGAGGCGTCGAGCGGCCGTCACAACACGCGCCGACCCTGCGCACCCGGCGATTGGCCCCGGCGCGCATCAGTAGCGCGCACAGGGGGCGGGCGAAAAAAAGAGGAAAAAAAACAAAAACCAGCCAGTCTTCTTGTCTATCCCCGTTTTACTCCTCAAACGAAGCGGATGCTGCTGCTGCTTTCGACCATAACAACAACCGAGCGCGATGCGAAGAGCGCGGCCGCGTTTTCAGCCTTTTTACGCATCGGGAGTCGCCCGGAGGGACGCTAGAATGGCCTAAAGGTGCTTCCCTTTCTGGCCATAAGCAGTCCGTGTCCTGGTTCCCCTGCTGCTGCTGCCGATCGGACGGTTCCTGCTCCGTCTGACACGCATCTGCTTGTTGGTAAACACGGGCGCGTCGGCGAGGACTCCCTCTGGCGCATTGATGCACCCGTTCCAGTGGTGTAACGGTGAGCGCTCATTTTCCTGCTTCTGCCGAGCCTTTGTGCTGATCAAACCCCGCACAGAGGGAGATTTTAGTCTCGCGTTCTCTCCGGGTTTCTTCATTTTCAGCCTTTTCCTTTGTTTCCCGACAGAAACAGGCTCGATTAGGGCGTTTGGTCGCGTTGCTTCAACGTAGTTACCAAGTCTTTGCTCCGGATATGAACGGTAGATGGAGTTGTTGTTGACAACTTGGGCTGCTAAAACAAAGAAACAAAGACTTAAAATTATTTATATTAAATTCAAGTTACAATATGAGTTCAAATCAGTCGACATCGCCTCATTTGTGATGATTCGGTCGTTTTTCTCGTCGACTTGTGTCACACTTGGAGGAAATGTGGCCACCTGGGCTTCTTCTGTGGAAATCACATCAGCGTTACAGCATCAACCCAACTGTGACAGCAGCAGCAGTGCATCATTGTCACACACCGCTGCTTTTCAGAGTACACCACAGTACTCTGATATTTCAAGAACCGCTGTTCGTTTTCAGCTGCGCTTCCCTGGGGTAGGGATGTGTGTGTGTGTGTGTGTGTGTGTGTGTGTGTGTGTGTGTGTGTGATTTTCTTCACCTTTGTCACAGACTTTGCCTCTCTGGGAGCAGAAGCTGCAGCAGCCGCCACGACAGACGGAGCACTTCCCCCCTTTGTGCTGCGGAGTCTCGCCGAGAAGCGTGTGGCCGCAGCTCAGCATCCTCCTAGATTTGCACGTCAAACGCACGTGAAGGCGCGTGAGAAGAGCTTTTCGCCTCAGATGTCTGCCGCCTGCAGTCTTGAGTGTTTCTGCCCATGTGAAGTGTTGAATATTTGATGGGAAGATCTGTCTTTCGGCACATTTGCCAGAACTCTGCATATGTGGGGACGAACCCCAGGGGGCCAAGCCAACATGGCCGCCGCATCCAACGGCCCCCAAAAACCGGGGTTCCGACAGCTCCAGCTCAGTGCCGGGTTCGCCAGCCAGTTTTCCATTCTTCCTTTAGCATCTGCGGCTCCCGTTGCCGTGGCAACGCACGCAGGCTAATGTAGGTCAGCGGTCGTGCGGAGGGAACGCCGCTCGGGCTGTTGTCCATACAAAGGTAGAGGAGGGATGCGGGCGCTGCACGGGTGACGTCTGCCATCAGCCCCCCCCCCCCTGCGGGGATCGCGCTGTCTGCCGTCGAGGCCCACGGTTGGATGAACGACGGGCAACGCTCGGGGCTGAGCTGTGGACGCCACCGCTTTCAATCTGAATGGAGAGAAGACGGCAGACGAGTGTTAAAGCGGCAGAGGAGCGAAGACACGGCGACGAACTCCGGCTGAACTCCCAACCTTTCCCTCCACAGGCCAAAGCTCCTTTTTAGCAACAGGAAAAGCTGCTTTGAGCATTAGCGAGATAAGAGCAGCCCCTCATAAGAACCGATAACAGATCCCTCGAATCACCAGAGGTTCTCTGTCGTCTCACATTCAGTCTTTCTTCGGCTCTCAGGATCCTTTTTGGGCGTTCCGGAAATGTCAAAATCCAGAAACCCACACCAGGACTTTCCAGTTGCCCAACGCTTCAGAGGTTTCTGCAAGGAGAACTTGTCCTTGTGCAGTCGATGCATATTTCTCTGCCTGAACGTCCTCTTGACGCTTCCTCGCTCTTCAGATCTGTTATTCCAGTGTAAAGGTGTCGCTAATTAGCCAGTTTTTACAGCAACAGCAGCAGGTTTTCGGTCCCGGCAGCGGTTTCTCTCACCTCTGTCTGTCCTCCGTTCATTCCTTCCTCTGCTTTCTTCCAGGGTGCTTCTGCGGTCTGGGCCTGGGTTACTCCAACAACACCTGCACCATGCCCATCTCCTTCCAGCACCTGCCTGTGGACATCTACAGGGTCATCTTCGGCACGGGCATCGGCGTCTTCTTCCTCAGCCTCCTCTTCTGTTGTTACTGCATCAGGTGGGAATGAAAATCCAAACCATCCCTTGGCAACTGCAGATTATTGGCCACTGTCGGGGTTTGAGTGGCGGGCGGAGGACACGGGGTCTCTGGGCTGAAGGAAGAGGAAGAAAACCGTAGCTGGGGATGAAGATTAGCACCGGAGAATTCAATCATTTCTCATAATCAAGCCGGTCTCACTCCCAATCCTAATGTGTCAGAGTCTAGATTAGATTATCAGATTCCCGACCATGTCTGACGGAGTGTATTCACAGCATTCATGGATATATTCCGGGTTTCATAATTAGAAACTCAGTCCCGCTGAGCGATCAGTCGTTAGGACGCAGGCTGTTCCCCTCCGGGAGGGAGGGATACAGGCAGGACAAAAGAGGAACGCCGGGACAGGGACAGGGACGGGAGTTTTGGACAGAGGGACGGGATGTGAGGCAAAGGAAGCCCTCTGTCACAAGGAGAGAGGGAAAACCGGAGAAATTCACCTCCTGAATCGTCCACAGTGGGAGGACGCAAAAATATCCCTCCGCTGGGAGGTTCAGCACCTGCACAGGGGTTTATTCCTCCCTCGGATGAGTAAGCAGCTCCATTTAGTCAGTTATTAATATTTCTCTAAATTAAAATGGTTCTGGCCGTTCCACACAGTCGCTGACAAAAGGGAGTGAATTCGCCAGCTGGTCTCGGGGCCAAAAAAGAACCGCACGGTCAATACGGAGCTGCCAAAGGACCCGGGGAGAGTGGAAATGAGTGTTTTAGGGTAAAAATAGCAGACAATCAAAGGCAAAGCGCGTCCAGGTTTATCTTTGTCCTCTTCTGACGCTGAATCATCCATGTTTTGTCTGTTTTGACCTCCGCTGTGAATTCGGCCTCCATTGAAGAGGTCCGGATCCCTCCGTCTTTACACAACATGAATTATCACCAGTGAATCACCGAGGGTCTCGGGGAAACGCAGCATTGTCATTTTTTTTCCATGAGTGATTCATCTGATGAGAACACGGAGGGATGAGAGTCGGTCGGAGCGCCTCCGCTCCTCGATCGCTTTCGGGCCTTTGTCAACGCCGGGCCGAGTTGTGCGTCTGTTGGGAATGAACCCACCGGCTCAAGTGCGCACACCACTTTGAACCTTTATATTGGAACAGGCAAAACAAGGAAGGGACGGTTTCCGTGCCTTGGCGGTTGTTTGTCCCAGCAGCCGGGGGGGAGGACGGTCCCGACCGCGTGGACTTCTTTCACGCCATCCTTTGTGCAGGCCTGGGAAACCTCGGCGCGTCTTGAACGCGTATCCTCGCATTGTTCTCCCAGCAGGGCTGCTTGGCGGCCGTCGGCGTCAGCAAGAACCCCAGCGACGAAAACACTCTCCGCTTTTAAACAGAACTTTTTCCTTTTTTTTTTTTCCTGGCAGGGGCGGATCAGGTCGCATCCACCTTTTCGTCTCGCTGCATTTTCTCCCCGAGTCGAGGCTCAGACGGTGACAGACATTCGAGTCTAAGTTTAGTTGTGCAACGACACAGAGCCAAAAATAACCCCCTGACAGAAACACCGGGCCGAGCGATAAAGATCTGCCCTCCATTGTTGGTTTCAGAGGCGTTGCAGCGACTCGGGGAGTCGCAGAGTCCTGCGGATAAGCAACCGTGCACATGTGTGAGTCTGTGTGTAAATAAATGTAAATAACAACCTCCACAGAATGAGAAGTAAACCAAGTACCGTCGGTGCTGCATTTAGCAGGCCGTCCCTGGGTATTTGGAGTTTTTTGGAGGCTGGGGGGGAAACGTTGACCCACTTGTTTCTGAAAGCTTCAGCAGCCTTAGAAAGAAGCTGTTATCTTTTGATGATCTACGGGAGGTTGGTGGAAAGCGCTGGTGCCCGTGTGTGTGGGAGCTTTTCATTATATATGCATCAAGAGCAGCCGAGGACGATCCTCAGCCCAATATATTTTCTTACTTTTTTTGCTCAAGTGAACTAGTATGTCACTGTGTTTATACTGTAATTTTACTAAAGTGTTTCCCTTATTTCCCACAGACAACTGCGCCACCAAGCCCAGAGTGAGCGTTATGGATACAGAGAGGTAGAAACGCGCTAACCGTCACATTTAAAACTCCACCTGAGAAACTCTCGTCACCACAGGTGTGTTTGTGTGTTTCCAGGTGGTGTTGAAAGGAGACAATCCGAGTCTCCACGGGGTAAGAATGTTCCCCCCCCCCCGTCAAAGTCACGTGGAAAACGCACCTTTGTTCAAAGCCCCTCCTGGCTGTCGTTCACACAGCAGACCTGCGCCGTGTGTCTGGAGGACTTCAAGGTCAAAGAGGAACTGGGGGTCCTGCCCTGTCAACACGCCTTTCACAGAAAGTGAGCACCAGAGAGCGCAGATGAGTGTTTCAATCATGCCGCACTTTCTCCTCTTACTAGATTTGTAGATTTTTCCAGTTTTAGAGATGCTAAGAGCTACTCTACAGTCATGTGTGTGCATTTGTGCGAACACTTGGGTATAGAACTAAGAAGAACGGTGAGAACGATCCTGCTGCGTTTCTCATTGGGTTCTGGTTCTTTGGCGCAGGTGCCTGGTGAAGTGGCTGGAGGTGCGCTGCGTCTGCCCCATGTGTAACAAACCTATAGCCGGCGCCCATGAGCAGCACCACAGCATGGGGACTCTGCTGGACGAGCTGTTGTAACGCTGCCGACCGACTGACCGACCGACCGACTGGGGTGGCGGAGGAAAAGAAGGGCCGTGTTCAAAAGACGACAGGAACCCGAGAAAGCCCCCCGTCACCTAGGACATAGAGAAGTATTTAAAAAAATGCTGTTGCTTAGCAACTAGTACCATTTTCCTTGGTCATTATCCAGCCCTCCTTAAACGCCCACCTGCACACATGGCACACACACACACACACACACACACACACACACACACACACACACACACACACACACACACGCACGCACGCACCTTCACCGGTGGCAATTCATCACCTCAAGTGAGGTCAGTGACGCCTCCGCAGCGGAAGAGATGCAGGTTTTTTTTTTAAAGCACCGTGAACACGTGAGTGTTGCAGGGTGACAGCAGGAAGCACCCGACCTCTCAGAACATGCACCAGCTGCCACGGAGGACGCCAGGATGAGACATGATGGAAACTGTGTGAAGGAGAGATACAGAAAAGCAGAATCAGTTTGTAGCAGAAAGTTAACATTAAAGGGTGTGAAAAAAAACCCACCTGTAGCAAACAAAGGTCATCGGAAATGTAACAGGGTGCGATATCAGATGGCTTGATTGGAGCCGCTGAAATACACAAGAAAAATGAATAAATAAATGCTACAAAGTGCACCAAAGGAAGAATTCGCACCTCCAGAGACCAGTTTGACTGGTAGGAGGTTGACTGTACCAGCTCCTGCACCGCCTATGTTCATGTTCTCAGTGGTTTTTGTTGTTGTGTAAGAAAGAAACCTCTATCTTCTCAGTCTGTGTCAGCTTGCTTGTTGAAGACACACACACACGCACGCACGCACGCACGCAGGCACACTCATAATCTAAGAGACGAAGCTGCGTCACAGCGGCTCATTCCTTTTCTGACTCTTTTCTACAAGCCTGTGAAGTGAAAAATGCTGTTTTTGTGCTGAGACGACTCAAACAGATGGTCGGCTGCGCTGTGAATCAACCCGAGGAGCAACGCTGCATTTTTGTCGGAGGATTAGTTGTGTGTCGTTTCACATTCTGTGGTTCTGGGTTGTGTGTGGGTTTTTGTTTTTTTCCTTTTGTGATTTACAGAGATAACACTGCCAAAACGGAGCATGAAATGCACCGAGCACTCTGTTTAGATTTGAGAAGACACGTGCACGGCGGTCACCAGCCACCAAAACTGCAAAGATCTGGGCCAAAAAAACGCTGAAGGAAAGAAAACAGACGTGCGGAAGCATTTTAGGAAGACGTTGTTCACCCTAGGTCTCTTCACATTCCATGTTTTGTAAGAAGCAGATGTAAATAACTTCAAATATTCATGATAATAATAAATAAATGCAATTTGCTTTGCTCAGCCTCTCGTTTTGTTCCGGATGTCTGGTGCCACCATCAGGTTGATGAAAGTCACCCGTCTCTGCTAGAAAACTCACCGCAGTCGTTCCCAACTTTTGAGTTTCCCCCACAGACCAGGATACTTTCTTCCCGTTTTGGGCCTCCTCCTGCTGACCGGTTTCCTCAGGAAGGCTGTGGGAGTTCTTGTCACATGGACCCAGGACGACCCGGTTCGATGAGAAATGTCAACGCGTTTGAGGGCCGAGGTCATGAAGTTCTGAGGAAAGAACAGCCGGCAAATTGGACATTTGCCCGCGGTCCTTCCCTCCCTTTTGCAGCTCTGCCACAAATCATTAAACCCAGTAAACATGTAGCAAACAGCTGACCGGATCGTTATCTAGAAACGTTCGCCTCAGTCCAGTCCTCGTTTCCAGGGGTCGGCCTGAATGCCGAGAAGAATCGATGCCAGAAATAAAGTTATTAAAAATATCTTGATTTCCAAAGCCTCCGCTTGTTAGGAAGAGTGTAAGTTAAGGACAGGAAGCAGTCGGGAGGCAGAGCTCAGGTTTACCGCCTGGCTAACCCTGCAGGACCTCGTCCTGTTGGCCGGGTCCGAAAGGCAACCTGCAGGTGGCCGCGCGCGGAAAAGCAAGAAAGAGTGGTTGTTTTTACGGTTTGCATTTTTTAACGACGGGACGATCGAAGAACTTTGTGGGAAAAGAGGGAATGAAAGACGAGTGTCGGCACCAGCGGGCCTGCAGGCACCAGCTGGGGTGGATGTGGAAACATAGGCAGGTCTTTCATGAGATCAGCCTCTACCTGCGTTATAAAGAGCCATCTGTGCTGTGAATCAACTGATGATGGCAACACACACACACACACACACACACACACACACACACACACACAGGGTGGAGAAGTGGGACAGAGAAGTGCTTGTTTACATCACCTCCCACCTTCGGCGCAGTGGCGTTCGGCGTAAATTTCTCATTTTGTGCGTTTAAAAGGCTGGAAGAAGCAGCGGATCCACATCAGGGAAGGTTGGTGGTTTCTTCGTTTTCTGCCTGTTCTTTTCCCTGTTTCCCTTTTCCCTGTTTGCTGCTCCTTGGAAGTTTTGAAAGCCGGGCTGCCCTTCCAGGGACGTCCGTTTGGTGGATTCTCCGTCTAGAAGATTTTTCAGTCATTTCTTTGGAGTTTGCCACAATCGTTTTGGCTTTTTTTGTGCTGAATTAGGATTTTCTTACGTATGTTTTCTGTATTTATGTGTATTTCTAATATACTTTTCTGCAAGCAGATTCCCCGGCTCAACATTTGTTCCTGTCAGAAACAAGAGATGAGATAAAAGTGTAAAATAGTCAAGCTGAATCTTTGTAAGTCTCTCTTTTCTTTCTTGGAACAGAGCTTAAATCCTGCCTCTGCCTGCGATCCCGTTGGATCCGGTTTGGTCCGGCGTTGGTCCAAACGTGAGGATGCTGCCTGAGAACCGGCCGGTTCCTCCACCCTAGGGAGGATGGGGCGCCAACGCTTCAGCCAAAGCAGACGTTTGATTCCGAAGGCCTTCCCACCATGTTTAGAAGGTGGCTACCTGGCCCTGCTGGCCCGGGCGGGTCTGGTCCTCCTGGGGCTCTGCTGCTGCCTGGTCCTGGTCTACCCTGCTGGCCTGTAAACCCACATCCGGCAGCGGCCATCGGGGTGGCCCCGTGGCCCGGAGGAACACACCAGCAGGGAGGGCTACATGGCCCTGCTGCAGGAGCGGGAGGACTCCCATCGGCGTTACATCAACAGCCTGACGAGGCAGATCGGCCAGCTGAAGGAGGCCCTCCTGGAGCGGACGCAGCAGCTTCAGGATTCCCTGGAAAAAGCCCAAACTGGAGGAATCCTGCCTGGAGGTCTGGAGAGCCTTCGCAAAACACCCACCCAGTCCGACCTGAAGGTAGGAAAACACCACACGGACGGCGGAGAGACGGTGTGACTGATACCGGACGTCGCATCTGTCCAGGAGTTCCTCCGCTCCCAGCTGGACCGCGCCGAGGTGAACTCGGGCGTGAAGCTGTCCGGCGAATACGAAGTGATTCCCTACGACACCTTCACCCTGCAGAGGTGGGTCACGGAGCTCCCAAAACCGTCCCCGATGTGGCTTCACCGAGAGGCTCTTCTGTCGCCTAGGGTGTACCAGCTGGAGACGGGGCTGTCCAGGCACCCGGAGGAGAGGCCCGTCAGGAGGGACCGCCGAGCGGAGCTGACGGGCGCCGTGGAAACGGCCCTGCACCTCCTCAACGGTCCAGAGCAACACGGAGACGGCGCCGCCGGGAAACACACACACTCCCCTGCAGACTTTGTAGAAGGTGAGAGGAAGAGATTGGTCCTAGAGGCCACCGGCTGTAACGTGAGAGTGTGTGTGTGTGTGTCCCAGGGTTGACGCGCACGGAGCGGGACAGGGGAACCGTGTACGAGCTGACGTTTAAAGACAAGGGCCCCCGGGGCCTCTCTCAGCTGGTGCTCTTCAGGCCGTTCGGGCCCCTGCTGAAGGTCAGGAGCGAGAGCGTGGACCTGAGCAGCGTCCTGGTCAACGTCGTCGTCCCTCTGTCCGGGAGGACGGAGGCCTTCAGGCGCTTCATCGCAAACTTCAGGTGACGTCAGGACGGGTGAGTTGACGCAGCGTCTCCGTGGCGATGCTCGGTTGTAAAGGTTGCCCGTGTGTCCGTCGGTTCAGACGAGCGTGCATCCAGCAGGACGGCAGGGTTCACCTCACCGTCGTCCACTTTGGTGGGGATCCGGTAGAGCAGGTGAAAGCCCTGTTGGACCAGACCAGCAGGTAAAGGAGCAGACTTTCCACTCCGCCTTTCCATCGATTAAATGGTTCCTTTTTCCCCCCTCAGAGAGACTCGCTTCCGGAATTTCACACTGATCCAGCTAAATGAAGTGTTTTCACGTGGGCGGGGCTTGGAAATAGGGGCCCGAGCTTGGAGAAGGAGCCAAAACGTCCTGCTCTTCTTCTGCGACGTTGATGTTCACTTCACAGCCGACTTCCTCACCTCCTGTCGTCTCAACGCTCTACCTGGTGACGCTCGCTTCATTCGCACCAGAACGCCCGCTTCCTACAGTACCAACTCAATCTGCAATCTTAGAAAAGCAGCCATAAATCAACAGATTCACAAACAAGCAAAATGGGAGGAAAATGAATTCGATGAAGGTGTTAGAACACCGCCCCCTAGTGGACACGCGTATATTGAAATGGCCTGTTTTAAATCTTTTTACTGACTTGTTGAGTGCATCCCTCCATCATCCATCCATCCATCCATCCATTTCTGTCTCTGTTTAGGGTCATTTTATAAAGAAGCAAGCTTAGCTTTAACTGTTTGGTCCCCAGGTAAGAAGGTGTACTATCCGGTGCTCTTCAGCCTGTACAACCCATCGGTTATTTACCACAACCACACTCATCCACCCAGCCTGCAACAACAGCTGGTAAGACAAAATACTGAAACTAGGTCACCTGAGTGAACAACCACAAGTGTCATCAGGACGTTCCCCGCCGGCTCTCTGGTTGTGTCCAGGTGATACGGAAGGAGTCTGGGTTCTGGAGAGATTTTGGGTTTGGGATGACGTGTCAGTACAGGTCTGATTTCATCAACATAGGTAACTAAGGTCACATGATTTTGGCCCTACCTGACAGAACACCTGACCGATGACTGACAGCATTTCCCCCTTCAGGCGGTTTTGACCGGGCCATCAGAGGCTGGGGGTTGGAGGACGTGCACCTGTACAGGAAGTACCTCCACAGCAAGCTGATGGTGGTCCGCTCTCCGTCCCGCAGCCTCTTCCACCTGTGGCACGAGAAGGTGTGCGCCGACGAGCTCCCGCCGGACAAGTACAGGATGTGCATGCAGACCAAGGCCGTGAGCGAGGCCTCGCACGGGCGGCTCGGGGAGCTGGTCTTCAGGCGCCGGGATGAGCTACCGAAGAACCATGGCTACCAGCAGAAGGGTGCAATTACAGCAGCATTTACATGACCCTCGGGCACACACACGCACACACACACACACACACACACACACACACACGCTAATTTACAATGTTGATGTTAAGATAAGTGTAAACTATTTTATGAGCTGTGTCAAATCTTTAGAAATGTCCTTTAATGTTTAAAAATCTAGCTGTAAGCACCGTTTCTACGTTGATGCATACATTGATTAAATAAGTATTAAACAATGTTTAACACTGACTAATAAATGAAGTGTGTGAATGCAGATTTAAGTATTTTATACGCTATGGGGTAAGTTTAACATTACACAAAAACCACGAAGGGGAATCTGCGCGATGTCCACACCCCGTGGGCCACAGAAGGAGGCGCAGCTAATGAATAGAAGCTGATTTAACGTGATTACCTCTGCAGGATCGGGAAACTCCGGTCCTCCTCCAACACGCCCGAAAGTATCGCACCACCTCCGTCAGCGGCGATGCCTTCAAACACTGTCGGAAATAACAACCCCCGAGCTCTAGTTTCGATTCACCGCAAAACGACTGCGCTTTAAAACCTTTCGAGTTCGGAAAACCTCAATCTAAGTTGTACGCCAGTACTTCATTTGAACATTTAATACGTATGGGTCCTATTTGTACTCTATACTAATTACAACAGGACTCACCCCCACACAGGTAGCGTCAGAGACAAAGGGTGGTCGTTTTTCCGAGGTGCTAGTCCGTCCCTGAAGGCGTCTCGGATGGTTGCGCAACAGGGCGCTCCTGTCCTCCATCGCCGGTTTCTCCTCCTCCGGACCGGGGCCAATATTATGATCCGACTCCGTTCCGCTGCTTTATGATGATCAGTGAGCAGCTGAAAGGGTGAGAAGCTCCTCCGTGTGCTGCTAGAAGCGTCCTGTAGCCGTCTGACCTCTGTGCTCCGCGCCTTTACCGAACGCTTCCCGGCGCGTCTGTGGCCGCAAAAATGACACCGGTCTGTTCTGACTTTGTGCCGGAGTAGCGACGCAGGTTTGGCCGAAACGCAGCGTCTGGTCGCCGCAGAAAGCAGCCGAAAGCAGGAGGGATTTTGCGCGGAGACGGAGGGCAGGAGGGCGCCCATCATGCTGGAGGCTCCGGGCTTTGCGCTCGTCCTGCTGGACCTGGTCTGCCTGGTTCTGGGTACGTACCGGCCCACTTCCACCACCTCACACCCCCAGGGCCTGGGTAAAACAGCCAGGAAATTAATCAATCAGGAGCATACACGACAGTTAATAAATACAGTAAAGAACCGAAACCAGACAGGAAGACGGGTGTGTGTGTGTGTGTGTGTGTGTGTGTGTGTGTGTGTGTGTGGGTGTGGGGTCAGTCCAACCTTGTGTGTGTTTCTTTTTCCACGCTTTCAGCCTGTATTTTTAGCTCCGGTGCCCAGGTCCAGGTACCACGGACGGTGGGCCCCTCCACTGTATAATAATCAGTTTTCCAGTCGGGTTTTGAAATCTGGCTGCGTTTGCTCAAGAGACCAACCTGGGACTTCCCAGGTATTCAGTCATGTGTTACATCCAGGCTTGTTTTTGCCCCGACTGCGGGTGTCTGCCTCATCCCAGAACAATGCCCTGTTGTTTGCGGGTGGCTCCTGTGCCTGTCGGGTCATGTAGACCAAGCTCACACACACACATCCGCCAGGACTCGAGCTGTCCCCCATCTTTCCTCTTCCTCCCCAACAGTCGGCCTTTCCTTTCTTCATCCTCACCCCTCGGCACACTCCCTTCAAGCGGGGTTTCTTCTGCAGCGACGAGTCCATCAGGTTCCCGCTCCGGGAGGACACCATATCCTACCAGCTGCTGGGAGGGGTGATGGTCCCCTCCACCCTGGTGGTGGTACGCACACACACACACACACACACACACACACACACACACACACACACACGCTGCATTCAAAGACACCTTCTGTGGCGTCAACGCCGGTGCTCAGGGCGGCTCTTCTGCGCCGCAGCTCGTCTGTGGAGAATGCCTGTCCGTGCACATGTCCCGCGTCGCCAACCAGCCGCCGGGGACCAGGTACCTGACCTGCGTCTACAAGGCGGTGGGCATCTACGCCTTCGGGCCGCCCTCAGCCAGTTCTCTGACCGACGTGGCCAAATACTCCCTCGGCCGCCTGCGGCCGAACTTCCTTGGCGGTTTGCAAACCGCTCTGGGAGGGCATCGACTGCAGGCCCGGGAGCTACGTGGAGAACTTCACCTGCAGCGGGGACCCTTTCCAGGTGGACGAGGCCAGGTACCGGCCCCAAAGATGAAGTTATTAGGAAAAAAAAAACATCTTTTTGTCCAGATCCGACACAAATCTCTGTGTTTCAGACTTTCCTTCTTCTCCGGACACGCGTCGTTTGCAATGTACTGCATGCTGTTTCTTGTCGTAAGTACCCCACACACACACACACACACACACACACACACACACACACACACACACACACACACACACACCCGTCAGGCTGGCTTACCAACGGCGCGAGGTGGTCTCCAGCTGTACATCCAAGCCCGGCTGACCTCCGAGTGGGCCCGGCTCCTGCGTCCCACCATCCAGTTCTTCCTGGTCGCCGCCGCCGTGTACGTGGGTCTGTCCAGGGTGTCGGACTACAAACACCACTGGAGCGACGTGCTGGCGGGGCTGCTGCTGGGGGCCCTGGTGGCCGTTTTTACCGTGAGTCCCGGGCGGAAGGAGGACGGAGGAGGTGACCGTCTGTCGTTAGACCCGTTCTCTTCGTCTGGCAGGTGCTGTGTGTGTCCGGCTCCTTCAAGCAGCCCGTAGACGCGGTGGTGAAGCAGGAGGAAGAAGAAACACACGCCAGTTTACAGGAAAGCCCCCCCAATGGGATCAACTACGGCAGCACGGAATGAGCCAGCCGCCCTGGCCCCCGGGGGCCGAGGAGGACCGGCAGGGGCCCGCAGCCTGGACCAGCTTCACGTTTTCTGGAGAAACGACGGTGTTTGCACTTCCAGAAGACTCTGCAAGTGCACGTCGCTCTGGTTTGGACGTCGGGAATGAATGAAATTCCGTTTTGCCGGGAATAGAATGCGAGTCTGTGAGCAGGCTGCAGCTCCTGGCACCTGCCAGGAAGAAAACCAGGACGGTCTTTGCTTTCTTTTTGCCTTAGACTGCTGCTGCTGCGCTGAATCACCTCTGGCGTTTAAGCAACGAAAGCAAAAACAAAGATTTCTTCCTTTACGCTTGTATCAAGTTCTCTCTAAAAGAGGAATAAACAGAGCTCTGACCCGCTTTTCTCAACGAGGGTATCTTCATTTCTGTCCTCTGCCAGATAAAATGAGTGCAAGGTGGGAATTCTGACTGGGCATCTACCCAGCAGAGAACCTATTAAACTAATTTATTTAAACTGTGTTTAAATAAAGTTTTACGATCGACTGTGAACGAGGAATAAGCCCAAGTTCTTAACAGGATGTTCTCGATCTTGCTCAAAAAGGCAAACAGCTGCAAAAAAAGTGAGTTTTTATAGATTTTGTAATCTAAGCACTTTGGAAACAGGAAGAAAACTTTTTTTTTTACCATTTGAAAACAAGTCTGACGGCACATAGGAGAAATAACAGACAACGCAAGGCTGGGGAGCTACAGATGGATTTGCAGTTACATCACGTGTGTGTGTGTGTGTGTGTGTGTGTGTGTGTGTGAGATCCACAGAGCTCCGTTGTTGTCCCACTGACCTTGACAACAGTGAAGAACAGCAGGCAGGTCACATGTCTGCCTGATTCCTGCCAGACAGCGACAGCAGCAGGCAGCAACACTCGGGGTTCTGTGCGCTGCCAATTCTGCAACATTCCTACTAAAATGGATCTCTGGGAGCACTTGTTCTTATTCCTGATGGGTGCCGTGTCTCCAAACGTGACAAATAAAGGTGCAAAATCCATGCAGCGATATCTAAACGAGGAATCTAGGTGTCATTTTTACCTAATTGTGCAAAGTACAGTTGTGGTGTAACAGCAGCTGGTTTAGCAACTTTTAGGGAGGAGTAAAGGAAATGGTTTGAGAAAGGCCTCAGGAAGGAAATGGAAAAAAAAACTAACTTAGATAAGAGCGGTTTAATCATCTCTTGACCTGCAGACGTTCAGCGTCAGAATATTTAAACCGCTGTAAACAGCAAGCAAACCACGTTAGCAGCAAGGTGATTGGGACAACAAAAAAAAAAGATTACCTACAGCACAACCATTACCTTCACTGGTGTCAAGATTTCTATCCAATTATTCTGACTGTGGGTTTTAAAAGGAACCGTGGGGTTTTAATCATTTCTGTTATGCGCCCCCTCGCGGTCGGGAGCGGTAACTACACGCGATCAGCGGGGAGCAGACATCAGCTGAAAAGCAACTTCTAATTACCCTCTGCCACCAAAATAACACCTGAAAAACAAAAGAGTTAATGTGCAACAACTAATAAAGTTGTATTTCTTCCTTGAGATCTGAGTTGAAGTGTGAACGACTAACATTGCTCACAGGCTGAAGCCTACCTGACGTGTGTATGCCGGCTCGCTCAGAGGCGACGCGGTAGTTAGGAGAGGACGTACAGGTGGGTACCTTTGTAAAATTTTATTTGGACAAATCTGTACATGGAGGTTTAGGCCTTCAGTGTGTTCACATATATATTTAAGCGTAATGGGGACAAACGGGTGGTTCGCTGAAGATTGAGAAGTGCTAGCCTTACTCAAAACTGGACAGGAAGCTGAGTACAATCTGCTTCAGTTTAGCGTCTGATGCCTCTGAGATCTTGCCGTCGGCCCTGAATGGAAAAAAAAGAGGACAAAAGTGAGGCGGCTTCATCAATTTTAGGCTAAACGTCTGCTAATTTGGGGGCGGATCAAAGGAACTCACTTGATGGCTGCCAGCAGGTCCTGGTGCTGGCTCAGAATGTGCTGCAGGAAAGCCTTCTCAAACTTGGTGATCTTGCTGGGCTCCATCTTGTCCAAGTGGCCTCTGACACCAGCGTAAATGACCGCCACCTGCTCCTCGATGGCCATGGGGGCTGGAGGGGGAACCGGGGGAAGCGTTAGATCTTGACCGTGGTGATGGGCGAGGCTGTGAAGGCCAACACTCACAGTACTGGCCCTGCTTCAGCAGCTCGGTCAGGCGGACGCCCCTGTTCAGGAGCTGCTGGGTGGCGGCGTCCAGGTCAGAGCCGAACTGGGCGAAAGCGGCCACCTCGCGGTACTGAGCCAGCTCCAGCTTCATGGTACCGGCCACCTACAGGAGCCCAGCAGAGGTTCGGCGTTTTCAAAGCAGAATTCACTCCGTCCAAAACCCAGATGAGCTCTTCTGGTTCTAAATCTCACCTGTTTCATGGCTCTGGTCTGGGCGGCAGAACCCACCCTGGACACGGACAGACCCACGTTGATGGCGGGACGAATACCCTTGTAGAACAGCTCCGTCTCCAAGAAGATCTACCAGCACATCGGGTCGGTACCAGCACAGCCAGAGTCCCAACCCCCGAGTCCAAACAACCCACCTGTCCGTCCGTGATGGAGATGACGTTGGTGGGGATGTAGGCCGACACGTCGCCGGCCTGGGTCTCGATGACGGGCAGAGCGGTGAGGGAGCCGCCTCCGAAGTTGTCGTTCATCTTGGCGGCTCTTTCCAGCAGGCGGGAGTGAAGGTAGAAGACGTCGCCGGGGTAGGCCTCGCGCCCGGGAGGACGGCGCAGCAGCAGAGACATCTGACGGTAGGCCACAGCCTGCGGAGGGGACAGCAGTCCTCGTTTAACTCGTCCGGCTGGTACACGTCACCGCCGACGCTTCCTTTTCTGCGTTTCTACCTGCTTGGACAGGTCGTCATAGATGATCAGCGCGTGCTTGCCGTTGTCCCGGAAGTACTCGCCCATGGAGCAGCCAGAGTAGGGGGCCAAGTACTGCAGGGGGGCAGCGTCGGAGGCGGTGGCAGACACCACGATGGTGTATTTCATAGCGTCGGCGTCAGTCAGCCTCTTGACTAGCTGAGCCACGGTGGACCGCTTCTGCCCGATGGCCACGTAGATACAGTACAGCTTCTTCTTCTCGTCAGTGCCTTCGTTGAAGCGCTTCTGGTTGATGATTGTGTCGATGGCAATGGCGGTTTTGCTGAAAGAGAATTCAAACTTTAGGAACACAAATTTGGGGAAAAAGAAATTCAACGTCGCCGCGACTGAAGTCTTTACCCGGTCTGTCTGTCGCCGATGAGTCAGCTCACGCTGGCCTCTGCCAATGGGCACCAGGCTGTCCACAGCCTTGATCCCGGTCTGCATGGGCTCCCGCACAGAGATGCGAGGGATGATACCCGGGGCCTTCAGACCAACACGCCTACGGGTTTTAGATCCCAAGGGACCCTGAGAGAAACACAGTTAGCGTTTCAGAGGAGCCGCCGAGTCGTTAACACATTATTAAAACCATAACTCTATAGAGGTTTTTCGTACCTTTCCATACAATGGCGTTGCCCAGAGCATCCACCACACGGCCAAGCAGCTCCTCGCCCACAGGAACATCCACAATGGCACCGGTCCTCTTCACAATGTCACCTTCCTTGATTAGCTTGTCATTACCAAACACCACCACACCAACGTTGTCGGGCTCCAAGTTCAGGGACATGCCCTTTGAGGAAAAAATGTACAATTCACTAAAAATAAAGGGCGAATGGACGAGATTGTTAATAATCTTTAAAACGTACCTTCAGTCCAGAGGAGAATTCCACCATTTCTTCTGCCTGGACGTTCCTCAGCCCGTACACTCTGGCGATACCGTCACCAATGGACAGCACACGTCCGGTCTCCTCCAGGTCTGCAGAGGTGTCAGCCCCCATGATCTTCTCCTCCAAGATTGAGGACACCTCTGCGGTGCCTGCAGACAGAACGGCATTATAAACGGAACGGAGCGGGTAGATGTTGCCCTTTGGGGGTCAGGTTAGATTGGTTAAGGATGACAAAAATCATCCTTGCCCGACACTTGGACAAACATATTTTAGGAAGCGTGACATTAACAGTGAATGACCTTCAATCACCTTTGGATCCAAGGCCAATATAAGTAGCAGAAAGAGGCACATTTTGCTAGGAGCTTGCTCACCTGTCTTCTGCAGCCATGGTCTGTGTGTGTGGAGGTGGTTGACCCCAACGCAGGCGGCCGGTACAGCCTTGGACACCTGGATTCAAACGATAAATACGAACAAACCGTTTTTAAAAGCCCATGCATGGCTAAAAAGGGTGCACCAATACAGACTTTGAGGTTCCAGTACTGTATGGTAGCGCAGCCGAGGCGACATGCGTTGTCAGTCTTTCTGACCTTCAAAGCGTGGCTGAATGAGCCGCTAGCTAGTAGCCTCCGTGCTAATCTTAGCTTTCATTGCTGCCCGATGAAGCTTTGCAAGGGCAGCAACAGCAAACACGGTTTTTTTTTAATGATAAATACCACATTGTGACCATTTGTCATTATAGAAAACACGAGTGGGTTTAAGACCCCCGTTAAATGTCCGACGGGAACCTAGCTACAGGCCCGCGTCGCTGACGTTACACGCCAAGATTAAAGATCATATTGAACATTCGTGCGGTAAAACGACTGACTGACACGAACAGTTTGAAGCAAACACTTACAAATCCAGCCCTCCTGGGCAGGGTTCTGGCCAAAGCTGCAGCAACTCTCACGGATAACATTTTGTCGGGTTGCTAATGACCTGTCCTCAAGCGCTAGCGGCTTCGACCTGCGAGAGTGTAATGGCTGAATGAACTCTTCTTCTATTTATGTGACGCAGCCGGCGGGTTTTCTGCTTTACGGCTCATCTGCGCCCCCTGTCGACACGGTGGTGATACGACCGCGATAACTCGGAGCGCTTTTTAATCATTAAGAATAACTGAGAATAACTAGAGGCAAATTGATCCACAATGTCTTTAGAACATCTTTTAATCTCGGAAAAGCAAAGGGAGAAAAAAAATGATCTGAGTCAAAATTGGGGGGGTTTTTTAAACCCGTTTTTTTGTGAATTGAGCATTTTCCTATTTGGAGCAATATGTATTCGCTCCGTGACTCATCAGCCTAAAAGGATAAGAATGGGGGAAAAAAAAACCATTTTAATTTATGTAAAAAAAAAACGTTAATTGAAAAGAAAATTAGGTAGATTAATTGATTTGATCGGCGTATTAGTGATTTGTGATCGACTTCTGGTTGGCTGAGAGCGCGTAGGTTTTTCATCCAAGAGTAGAACCCCAACATCTCCGACGCCGCAACATCGCCCTCTTTTGCTGCCGACACCAAATGACATGTCTGCTTTTGTCAACGAGAAACCAGGCGAGTCAGACAGTCGTTTTCGTCGGGTTGTCCGCGGTGCTAGTCAGCCAGCTACAACCAGCCGCCTGAATGTAGATCCGCATGGGCTACTACCACCCCGTCTCTCCAAATAACCCAGCGGAATCATAAGAAAAGGATCCCAGGATGGTCTTAGTGCATGTCGGATATCTGGTTCTTCCCGTATTCGGCTCAGTAAGAAACAGAGGTATGGTATTAGTATTCATATCGATCCAAAACATGTGCCCTGTTTATCTTAATATGCACTGCAGCTGTTTGCTAGCTAGCGCGACTTTAGCTCGCGTTAGCTAGTTTCCAATTACCGGTCAAAATTTCCGCAAAACTTTTCCCCAACGCGACTCAATTTTCATCGGTATACATCGGAGACGCATATACACTAAAGACTAATCAATATTTGCCGGTTGAATGGCGACAAGTCTCGGACAAACGGCGCTGAAAACGATAAGCTAACTGGCTCGCTGGCTCGGGCTATGTCATGGAAGGGAAACATTTGCCACAAAGGATTCCACGCACGCAGAGCCTGCGGTCGCACCGCATTCCTTCATATAATCACTGCTTTTTACACCCCGCTAATGGCCCAAGCTCATCAAGCATGCGGCTTTCGACAAACGAACCATTCGGCGCGTCCATTTCCCCACCTTTATTACGTTAATAGCGCCGCAGAGTGCCACCAACTAGACGCAGCCTCCCAGCCAGTCGGCTTATCTGCCTGGGTGATGTCATTTGAAGATCACCTTCTGCTTCCACTCGCCGCTTCTCTCTCCGCGACTTCACTAATTGCCAGTCGCCTTAATTGGCCAGTGTATTCATTTATACACGGCCAATTGACCGGGCAGCGTGGTAGCCCGTGTAACAGTCCCATTTCCCATTAGCCTGTTTGTTAATTGGCAATCAGGCGCGCGTGTGTGTGTGTTTGTGTTTGTGTTTGTGTGTGTGTGTTTAAACCAAACGAACAAAAACGCGGCGTTGCGCACTCAAACAATGACCAAGCTACAGTGCAACATTAATATCACAACAGTGGCTTCAGTGATTTCATTGTGCTTTTATTTCTGTTCTTATTTCCCTGTTTCATAGTATGGAAGCTGGCTCTACATTCTGCATTTATCAGATCTTTGTCGTCCCCCCCATTGTGTAGCTAATGATCATCTGCTGCTGTGTGGTGTGGCGTGGCCTCTGCCTGTTCTCTGCATTTAGCTGTATTGTGAATCCCTTCTTCATTTCCTCTTTCCATCAGAAGACGACATTGGTATTAAACAGCACCCGTCCCCCCTCCTCCCGAGATGTATTCAGCCATAGACTTTCCATGTTAATCAAGCAGCTAACACGTAGAGCAGAGCACCTTTTTTGTCTTTTTTTCCTGTCAAATTGCTGTAGCACTGAGTTGAAAAACATTTTTATCTCCTTTTTTAGGTAGCAGTCGAATGTCATTGTGTACCTCCCATCCAGTCTTGATAGACAACATGCTGTAAATTCCTGTAAAGTGGATACATTTTGCATGACCTCAATTAGTGCACTTGCATTGTTGAACACCAGAATTTGGCTCATCCTTCTGCTTTTCACACAAGGTGCAATGTACACAATTTGGAAGATTTGCAATTCACCTTTTAGTATGATGATTCTTTTAAAAAGCATGCAAATTGGAAGCGCCGGCATGCTGCAGCCGTTCTGTAAACGCTGTAACATCCTTTGAAAATCACCAAAGGTACACTGCACCTGAACACAACTACCTGCCATAACTGTCTCCATATTTGTGTAATCCTTTTTGTTCCCTTTGCAAATTTCAAGCTCGGAATCACACTGAAATGTCAGGGCTGTTTGCTCCTCGCGGACAAATGAAATTTATTCAAAGTAAGCTCAATATTCTCACTGGTGGTTCATCACGTTCCAGTTTCTCCCCCCCCCCACTAACATCAGGCCAAAATGCTATCCATTTCACAGGGATGCCTATTTTTTCCTGCACTGCTAAAGAGATCCTCTATTAGTAATAACGTCTTTATTGTTTGGTTGTGGTCTCTCTTTACCTTTTTGTTCTGGTAATAGTACTTCAGTGCATGGTCACATTTATGATTCATAATTTATGTTTTTTGTTTTTCTACATTGACTCGTGAAAATCCAATGTAATCTTTCTGTAGTAAAGATGTACCCTGCTGTACTGAAATCATGTGCTGTAGCCGACACGTCTGCTCATTGGATGCTGCTTTTGTTCTTTTTAACCCTATATGGAGCATGGTGGGCCTTGCTTTTAGTCTATGTTGTTTATTTTTGTTGCATGGATTTATACTATTTTTACCAACAAACAAGAAAGAGAACACAGATTCCACAAATACTAATATTTTTCAATAAAGAATATAGTGTTTTTCTAACCTTCAGTGTGCTTCTTGCTGGTTTCCATTTATTTTCCCCCCTTCCTCCTTCCTCATCCCTACCTGTCCCCTCCCCTCCACCCGTCACACACCCACCTCCTCTCCCGCTGTGACAAAGATAGACAATTTCCACGCTTCCTCCATCACCGGGCCTGAATGAGTCTATCTGCTGTGGTCCTTTTCACCCAGTCGTTTTTGAAAACGCAGCGTGCCGCCCTCCTTCTAGACTCCGACCTCTGACCCTGGTCAGGAAGGTCTTCCGTCAGCTCACCGCAGAAACCCGCTGCTGACTGGGTTGGGGGTTTTTGGGTTTTTGGGGTTTTTTTTCAGAGTTATCTGAACCACACTGCGTTTTCTCAAACACTTCCAGAATAAATGCCATGTAGATTTTGCCCGTTTCCAGGTGATCCATCAAAAACGCTGTAAAAATCTGCTGTCAGATAAACCTGTCTTTGGTTCCCTTTCCTAAAAAGACCAGTTTCTCTGCCTTTTTTAGGTATAAAAGTTTCCGCACAGCTGAGAGGAATAGGTTCCCCGTCTAGTCTTATTCTTGCGCTTAAAAAAACTGTTCCCAGTTGCCAAAAAACTGATCAGAATGGAAAAATCATCCGAGCTCTTTCCTTTAACTCCTGGATATGCTCACAAACTCCGCAGAGCTTTAAGGCAGAAGTGATTAAAGCCACTTTTTTTTCTTCCCAGAATCGAATGTTAGCATTTTTCCTTTTTTCCCCCCAAAAAAAACAATGAAGCTTTGCGGCAGCGTCCTCCAGCTGTGTCGCTCACCCAGATGACTTCTGTTTAGAAGACCAGGAGTCGGCCCAGAGGTCGGAAATCCGATAAAAGAAACGCGCGTTGTGCGCAGGAAACGCAAACAAACGGTCGCCGTGTTCATGGTACATGTGGTAATCATCATTTTCCCACCCCCCTTTCCCCTCCACTCCCACCCCAGAGAGGTTTTTGTCACTAGGTAAAAGGTAGGGCTTCATTAACATGCTTTATCACACACACACATACACACACACAGTGACACCACATTCATTCCAGCCACAATTATTCTGGCTCCTCTCTCCCGAAAGCCCCCTGACGTCTTCTGCTTGTCCTCCGCAGATCCCATTTCAACCGACAGCAGCAGCAGCAGCAGCAGCAGCACAGCCATGCTACCTCCTGCCGCCACTTCCAGTTAGGTCCGCAGGCCCCGCTGCCCATGGACTTCCCTATGCCCCACCCGGGGCAGCCACAGTCGGGCATGAACCCCCACCTGGCCCCTCCCGGCCACCAGCACGGCCCTCCGCTCCATCCGCCCCTCAACCCTCTGCCCGCCCCCCAGTTCCAGGACCTCCCCGCCCCTCCTTTCCTACCTCAGGCATTACACCAGCAATACCTCCTCCAGCAGCAGATCCTGGAAGCCCAGCACCGACACATCCTGCCGCCCTCCAGGTACTCCAGGACCTCCAGGCTACTTCTCTGGCCTGTTCCAGGCCTTCTCCTCAGCTCTTGGGTATTTGTCTCTGCAGACGCACCCCTGAGAGAGTCCCTCACCAGCCACACACACACAGACTGCGGCCAGGCTACGAGTTTGCGCCCCCGCTCCACGTCCCCACCCAGCCTGTGGTGCAGCAGCCTCGCTACCTGGCTGAGGGCACAGACTGGTAAGAGACGCTTGGGGGAGGGTGAGAAAGAACGTCCGACGCCCGACAGCGGGATAAAACGTGTGTTTCTGGGCTCCTGCAGGGACCTAAGTGTGGATGCCGGGCCTGCCCCCCCACCAGTTCCACATCCACCCTTCTGCCGCAGCACTATCAGCACTACCTGACCTCGCCCAGGATGCACCACTTCCCCAGAAACAACACCTCAACACAAGTGGTGAGGCCCCATTTTTTTTTTTGCTTCTGCTCCATCGTTCACACGCGTTCTTCATCAACCCGGGGCGCTTCGGCTAGTTTCCACAATCGGGTGTGTTTTCTCTTCCTGATCCCAGCTTCTTCTCTGTGCCGTCTTCCAGGTTGTCCACGAGATCAGAAACTACCCATACCCGCAGCTGCACTTGCTGGCTCTGCAGAGTCTCAATCCCTCCCGGCACGCCTCCGCTGTTCGGGAAAGCTACGAGGTTTGTGTCACCCCTTCGTTCATCCATCCATCTTCATTTCCCATTTGACCGACGCTCTGCTTCCACCGGTGTCCTGGGATGCAATTCTCACAAGCCAAATTGCTGTTTTTCTCCTCCCTCCTTTGCAGGAGCTTCTGCAGCTGGAGGACAGACTGGGCAGCGTCAACCGTGGAGCGGTCCAGACCACCATAGAGAGATTCACGTTCCCCCATAAGTACAAGAAGGTAAAATCTTGTCTGAGACTTTTACGATAAAGACAGGAACGGAAAAGAGCGAGCAGGCGCTCGACAAGATCAAGTAGAGGCAAGGCAGAAGAGTCAGAGGTCAAAACTTTTTCCACGAGCAGATTAGAGAGACACGGGCTGCAGTTTGCTGAACTCGAGGGGAGAATGACTCACGCGGCTGTCTGCAGAGAAGAATGCGGAAAGAATTGAAAAGAGCGTCTTTGTTGGAGATGACCTATTTGTTCTGGAATAAAACCATTGAGTGTACTTCCAGTGAGCAGTAGGAATCAAATCGTTTTGGTTGTTTTTGGCAGAGAATACCCCAGGACCTGAAGATGTGCCTGGACGACGAGGAGCTGGACACCGATGAGAAGTGCACCATCTGTCTGTCGATGCTGGAGGATGGAGAGGACGTCCGGTACGCCGCAGCCCTCCGTGGCGCTGTGAAAAAGTTCCACTGCTACTGCTGTGTCTTTTCCGGCATGAACCACATCTCTTGTGTCTGCAGGAGATTACCGTGCATGCACCTCTTCCACCAGGCGTGCGTGGACCAGTGGCTGGCCACCAGCAGGAAATGCCCCATCTGCAGAGTGGACATTGAGACCCAGCTGACCCCCGACAGCTGATAGCCCCCGCAGTTTTCCATTTCTCCTCCTTCCTCCGGCGGGGTCGGGGTGGAAGCTCTGCCAAACAAGCCCCTTTCTCCCCCCCCCCACCACCACCACCCTCCTCATCAGTCAGCGAGCCTGGCCTTCTGAGACGGTCATGACAGAGGGATCAACAAAGCACACCTTCATACAACCCCTGAGGAGCGGCCGCCCGCCGGACTGTCTGGGGACCCCAGCGACGCCTCTGGGTGTCAAAGCCGGCTGGTTGTGAACAGGTAGGAGCGGTCGCGTGTGGACGGACGGGCTGACACTCAACGCTTCGGCGTGCATCTCTGCACCTGCCTACCAAAACCAGATTTACCGACCTCTCCGTGCAGTGCGGTGCACTTAGGCGACTTCTTTGCCTCTAGATCTCCCTCTGCACCCCCTGTCCTCCCCTCGTCCCCCAACAGGCCTGTGAAAAATCCTTTAAGCTGCACTCTGCCCAAGCTCTCAGCACATCTGTACAGAACATGATCAAATGATTAGCATGAGGTTGTTTGCTGTGAACTGTCGTAGCTGAACGCTTGTGGTGTATTGGAATATAGTACTGAAACAAGTATCTACAGAGTAACAGTGTTGTGTAGCAAGCAAAAGCCTTTTTGAGAAATATGTTGTGTGAAAAATAAGCCTACATAGACGGAGACCGAAGCTCTACAGGGGCAGGGGGGGAAACGGCACGTTTTGGGGTTTTTTTTTTTTTTCAAAGGAAAAAAAAAAGAGGCCAAAAATCCTTCTTTCTTGGTTTTTTGGATTCAAAGAGAGTAGGTGCCATTGGAGTTGATGCTAATACCCGCTAGCTGCAGCAGGCATGGCTTCCAGTGATGTGTGTAGTGTCGTAGTGGGGCCTCTGGAACCTAGCGCAGGGGCCTCGGATGTGCATGCTGTATGGCAGGCTTGGGCTGTGTCGTTGATATTGTGGAGCAGTAGAAACAGGGACTGTGTCTGTGCATGTGAACCGTATACTAAGACGATGCCGCTCACCCATCGAGGAGGACAAAAACGCACCGAATACCCCTCCCCTGCCGTCCCACACCACCCTCCCCTTTGCCCCTCGGACACCGGCCACGGGCCAGTGTAGCATTCTGCCCCCTGGCCGCCCCCCACCGCTGCTCGTGGGTCGTGTCTGCCACTGCAACTCCCCCCGTGTTGCCTGAACGGCGCAAAGAGAGGCCGGGCACAGGCTCGAGGATGTAAAAAAACCCAACAAAACCACCCCCCCCTTCCCGACATCTGTGTTCCATGTTAGCAGAACCTTATTGCCTATCGAACAAGCACACGTCTATACACAGCCAATCACCTCTGTTTGGTATCGGCTACTTTTCATTTCAATCTAAGTTGCTCCCGCTGTTTGATTTGAAAAAAAAGAAAGACAAAAAAAAAAAGGAAGACTTTGTGTGGCGTTACAGGGAAAATGCTGACTAGTTTGCCTGTAATCTGTGCTAGAATGTGTACGATTGTCTCCATCCCCACAGTAGTCGTGTACGGTGTTGCTAGAACAACTGTGATGCGTTCGGTGACCGAAGCCGCTTTCTCTTTATCATGAATGAACCATGTTGGCTTAGTTCACTTGAAGGAGGGTAAAAAAAAAAGGGAGAAAAAGCCATCCATTGAAAAAAAAAAATAAACAACCAAACAATTCTTCTTAAGACTGATTTACTTTTCTGCCATTTCTTTTCTTTTCGTTGCGTTTATTTATTTTTCTTTTGCTCACATGCCAATCCGGACATGGCGCTAATATGCCAAGTCCTTGTCAATTTTTAACTATAGTGGAGAAAAAGCTGCAATGCTGCAAAAAACTATTTATTGTTGTTCTAATGTAGCTTGTGTTTATGTAAATGCACTATGATATGGAGTTGCCTGATTTTTGGTTGGTGGCGTGGGTTATTCTTGTCCTAGATTTTGTGTTTTTATTCAGTTCTGAGTATCTTCATGCTTCCTTGTGTATTAATGGAGGGTGAGTTGATTGTGTTGCGTTTTGCTTTTCTTTTCATACGAAAAACCTCCATCCAAAAAACTACAAACGGATGAAAATGGAGGTTTGCTAGTTCACATAGAATGCTGTGATTAAAGATGCCTTAAGTATTTAACAATCATTATTTATTACTAACTGTAGCTAGCTAGCTATTGTGGTGGAATATTTAATGTCTCTATCTCATAACTTTGCAATTTAATCAATATATTTATTTAAAAAACAGAAAAGATGAAAAAAAAAGAATACCTCATTATGCATTGGTCGGTGGGGATGCTTTTGCATGATATTTGTGTTTTCTTTTACAAGGGAGTAAAAAATGAGACGTGTTGAAAATCGGATGTGTGGTGGATGGGCGCTTCCCAACATTTTCTTTTCTTTATTTTTTCATTTGTTTTTAATTTTTTTTTTTTTTTTGCCAGCATGGTGCTGTCGATCCGGACGACATTCCATTCATGCCGATTCTTTATTTTAACAAACTCTTTTGTGCTATAGTCATTATTCCTGCTTTAATGTGAAGCAGATGGTGAGCTTAAATACCAATGTTTCCTATTCTTGCTCTGCAATTAAATTGCTGTAGCTGCTTGCCGCGATCATTTTCCATATACATATGTATATAAAGACGTACATATGTATGTATAAAACAAGGAATTGTACCTGGATCTCAATTTTAGTGCGTACTATGTGTGGACCCACTCAATGAGCTGAGTAATTAATTCCAGTGTGTGGCTGGTCATCGCTTTGCATAGGATTCTGGGAAATCTCTAACATGCTATCTTGAGCCATTGGTCCTCTTGAGCAAAATCTGTACTGTGGTTATGATACGATATAGATAGCCTCCTTTACACCTGGGTATAATAAGCTAACTATGTTTTTGGTGTGCATTTGTTATTAATACTCTACTAATCCTGCAAAGTATTTTCCTGTGTATTTGGTTGGAATGATGCTGGCTGGTCTTATTTCATTTCCTGCTCTCACTGGCCTTACCCCATGTCCTCCACAGTGTAACCCCATTTCTCCAGAGCGAACTGGACAGTAGCCATAGTATTAACTCAAGCTGATGAACCGGAATGAACAGTAGAATTTAAAGCACAAGCTTTTTAAATGCATGTCCTTCTCAGGTTTTCCTATGTGTATGTGGGAGTAGCTCTGTAGATGTGTTTATTATGATGCTGTACCTTCTTGAATATTTCACATGTTTCTTTGCTGCTGAAAAAAAGTTGATTATTAACCTGCCAGTGAAAAAGGGAAGTGGCCATCTTTGTACAACACACTGCTGTTTTGCTGTAACCGCGCAATGTTTTATGATCTTGAGTATTTTATAGAAAAGTAGAAGTATGTATCAATAATATGAAAGCAATAGCTAAATCATAATGAAGAATAACATGATCCGTGAATATTGTGGAGATCTTTAGATTCACTCTGGGTGGATTTTGTACTGTATTTATTACTAATGATGATGCAAAAAGTTGCATAGCTTAACCCAAACTGTTCTGTCTCTTTTTTATTTATTGTCTTGTATATGATCTTTTTGTATGTGTTTTTCAAATAAACTGCCTAAAATGCTGACAACTAACCTGGCCATTGGTTTCTTTGAAATGTATTGAAATTGTGAATGAATGAATGAATGAATGTTTTGGTTGATTGTATTTTTTTTAATTGGAATTTTTGTGTTTAAACCTGTACAAAAAAAGTATAGATGTGAAAAAAAATTGGCTCATTTTTCATCAGGACCGAATGGCACAAACTCAAGTAGCCAGTCGTTTAAAAGGCATCGAAACGCTTCCTATCACACACGCAGTGTAAAAAACAAAGTTGCTCACCCCAGCCGTCTCGGGCCTCCTCGTCAGTACCGCGGGTAGAGAACGCGCTCGATCTGCCCATCCGCCTTGCGAGTGTCCAACCACTTGCCACAGGGGAAGATGGTGGTGACCGAGTTGGCCGTGTTGGTCACCTCGATGCACTCCAGATACCAGCCACAGCTGGAGCCGCGGTTGTCGTGCTCCACTTTGATCCTCAGCAGTTCCCCGAGGTCCAGCATCTCCATGACAAAGCGGTTTGTGCGCCCTCGCTCGAACAGGTTGCGGAACTTCTGCCGCAGTGACGCTTGCCCGAGTCCCCGTTGACGCCGAAGATGGTGACGAAAACATTGGCGTCTGTGCCGGCCCCTTTAACGTCCCCGGTGATGACGATGATCTCATACTTGACTGGGACGAGTTTACGGACTTTGCTGGCAAAGCTCTCGATGGACTTGAAACACTCAAAGGTCATGAACTGGTCTCTTTTGGCTGCCAGCGGAATTTTAGCATCACAATGGAAGAAATACCTTAACATGAAGACGTGGAGTCACATCAACCATCCATTTTCAATTACATGTTAAAACACATGATGTATGACTGGCACTTACTTGTTTCCCAGCTCCATTTCTGTCACCACCACCTCCATAACGTGCCAGAAAGCGTCGTTCTTTACTTTCTTTCCGTCTTTGGTTATGTGACCGATGCAGATTCCGGCGATCTCTCCCACATGTTTGGAGGAGAACTCAAACGTGTCAGTGGCACCGCTGCGAAATAATAAAATACAGGAAAAGTCACATTATTGCTCCTGTGGTTTACTGAATCCAGTAATAGTTATATAAATCCAGCTTCTAATCACTGATTAGCCTTTTCTTATGTTTATTAATAAATTACTTGTGTGAGTAAAGCTCCTGTCATGTTCAAATGAGGAGCAAAGGAGGAAAAAATACTCAATAACTATTTTTTTAAGGTATCTGTATTTCTTCTGTATAGATTTCTACCGTGAGACTGAAGTAGCTAAGCTACCAGATGAAACACGTTATTAGGAAAGACCATTGCATCACAGGTTCAACTCTGAGCTGTTGACACCAGACTCTCTTTGAAGACTGACCTTACGAACTTCTTTTTCTTATTCTCCAGCACAAACTCCTTTGAACGAGCTTTCCTTCCCTCCAGTATGACCCAGGCATTTTCCGTTGTGGAGGCGTCTTCTGCGTGACCTGTGGTCGTGGCAATTTCATATTCTGTGACACAGAGAAGGAAAAAGCAGGATTGTCATGTGAAACTGGCAGAAAATCATTCATTTCCAACAGTTAAGCAAACTGACTGGTTTTGTCACTGAGGTCTATGGAGTCGTTGTTGGCACAGGCCAGCTCTCTCATTATCTGTCCATCGTCTTCATTTTTAGCTAACCAGCGGTCACAGGGGAACCTGAAGGTCTGGTCCATGGTCTCATCTCTCACATCAATATAGTCCAGGTGCCACCCAGGAGCAGGGCCTGTCTCCAGCCCAGAGAAGAGAATTCATTATCATTTCATGTATTTAACACCCAGGTTATGCTTTCTGGATAATGAGCAGGCAGTTGTGCTGTTTTAGCTGCGGTCTGCAGCGCGGCTGCTCCCTCCTCACCTTTGTTATCATGCCACACACGGACCTTGGACAGTTCGCCCAGGCTGAGCAGGTCAGGAAATCTAAACGTGTCTTTGTTTTTACGCTCAAATTTGTTCCTGTTGGTGCTGGTCTTTAGGGGCAACGTCCCAGTGTCCCCGTACTCTCCGAACACAATCAGAAACACGTTGGCATCAGTGCCTGCACCTGTTTTTAATCAGGCGGAACAGACATGCATATTAAACTGCATTAAAAGTATTTATGGCGTTAAATATCTTCGGTTCTTACCTGAAATATCGCTGGTCTGGACCTGAATGATGTAGGTTGTATCCTCCACCATCTCCTCATCATCCACCACAGCTGGCAGTTCACACACCGTCGTTCTCTTCGGCCCATTTGTCTTCGACAGCCAGTTCTCATACATAAACACATACACCTCGTCTGTGGTCAGATTCCGCATCAGCATCTAAAACATTCATTCGCATGTTTATTGCTAATCTCAGCTCGAGGAATTTTTTTTTCTTGGTTTAACATTTACTGAGAATGAGGTCAGGCTGATAAAGAGATAACGGATTCAAAATTGATCCAGCACTTGCAACGGTACAGTTGGCAATCAGCAGTTAACGTCACCTTGTCAAGAAACCAGTCAGGGCGACTCCCAGAGCCATCAGTCCGAAGTCTAACCTTCTTCAGGGGGGCTATGTCGTCTACTTCCATGCTAAATGTATCGTCTTGGCCCCTTTCAAATCTAAATGACATAAACAAGTCTAAAAATCAGTCATAACAGCTTCCTATACTTTAAAATTATGCTACAACTGTAAAATTGCAACCAGAAAGCTAAAAAAAGAGGGGAAAAAAACAGTGGACTTTAAAGCTAAGAGGTTTCAAGTTGACAAGCATTCTGTTCTCTAAAAAATTATTTAAATGCCACATTTCCCTACAAACAACGGGGTAATTGGAGCACGAACCTGTCCCCGTTTTTGGGGAGAAGCATTTCCTCTGTGCTTCCATTGGCTCCGAAAACTGTCAGAAAAATTCTGGTATCGGTCCCTGCATACTGAGTGTCGCCGGTGACAAATGTGACTGAATAAATAACCTATTTGTAGAAAAATGGTTAAAGCCAGAATTCTGCTTTGATACACATGAATATGTATTTCTGTGTCCTCATCAGATTAGTAACAGACTCACTTTGCGGTTAATGTTGATTGTGCTGGCGTCTAAAACATTGAACAGTCTGGCAGCCAGGCCATCTCCCCTGTCTTTAGCAAGCCAGCACTTGCATGGAAATATGTACTTGATACCTTTGGTTGGCACGGCAACCGACAGCTCATCCACCAACCAGCAGCTTTCCGGTGTGATGCCGTTATGGCCAAGCTGGTGAAAAGATGGAAAGTGGAATGAGAGGGTAGAAAGAGCAGAGAAGGAGGAGGGAAAGACAGAACTCAGAAATGATATTTAATTTGATTTGGTTTGATCTCCACCAGAAAGCACTGAATAAATCATTGCGTAGCTTGAACGGCTTCATTGAATTTTTTAACATCATCTCATGTGAGGAGGCAGCAGAGAGGAGACAACTTCACTTTAAAACAGACAGTCCCAGATTCTCACTTCCACCCTCTTGATCTCTCCTACGTCAGCTGCATAGCACACAAAGTGGTCCATCGCGCCGGTGAGGAAGCCTTTCTTTGCCCCTGGCAGGTCGAGCCACAGACGGTCCGTTTCCACGTCGTTGGGGCCAATGATGATGATGTAAGCCCTGGCTGTCGTGCTGGCATCACGGTCAACACCCGTGGATAAGGTGAAGTGGTATGGGATGACTGCCGGGAAGAATGAATTCAAATAATACTACTTTTATTTAGCAAACTAGAAATTAAGAGTTTGATTACGGAACACCCAAATCTGTGCAGGTTTTTTTCTGCTCACTTGGCCCCTCTTCCACCACTGCCATCTTCTTCTTCTTCTTCTTTTTGTTGGCATTTTTGTCCAGCCCCTGTTTGGCCTGAGCCATCTTCTTTGAATTGGGATCTGTGTTTCTTTCCCCTTCATATCCCTGGATGGCAGACCACATAAAACAGTCACCACTGACAAACGAATCTCCTTCAGGCGTAACCAAAGTGAAACAAACCTTCACGTAGAAGGTCCGGTCCACACGTTTGTCCTCTTTCTTAGTGGACAGCCAGCGCTCACACAGGAACATATACACCTCTTCTGTTTCCATATCCAGCACTTCCACCTGGTCCAGGTACCAATCAGCCCCCATCAGAGAGTTGTCATGACGTACATGAATCTTAAACACTTGGCCCAGGTCCACAGCCTCAACAGTAAACCTGTCCACCTGAGGTTGGAAGAACGGGAGTGACTCAGTCTGACAGACGGATGGCCCTGCAGGCATGATCGATCTCTTCTTAAATACCTGTCCTCTCTCAAACTTGTTCTTGTTGTTCTCAGATTTGGCCAGTTTGCGCTCTCCTGTGTCTCCCAGGTCTCCGTAGACGGTAAGAAAGACGGAGGCATCAGTTCCTGCTCCAAACATGTCGCCTGTCCTCACAGACACTTTGTACATGTGAACTGTAACAAAGGAAATATGTTGTTACTCAGTGTGTACTTAATTTCTATAAAAGACTGAGAAAACAAATATAAATTATCAAAGTAACTTCTTCAGGGGCAGATTTTACACTGCCCTCGGATAGGGAGAATTATTTGGCTTGTTTGGTCGTTAACTAGTATTTCACCTCGAAAATCAGGATCAACATACTCTCTAAAGCATCTTCCACTTCTGTTTCGGTCTGCTTCAGTTTTCCATCCCTGAGAAGCTTCTCTGTGATGATGTCAGAGGGGACCAGCTCTCTCACGGTCTCCCCATCGTCTTCAGACTTGGCCAGCCAACGTTCACATGGGAAAATGGTGGTCTCTGAGCCCTGCCATCAAAGACAAAGTGTCACCACAAAATGGCCTCAATCTTTTACACCATAGCTAGATCTGTTAACAGTTCACAAACACTTTGTGCAGGTATCATTGTGAATGGCTTTTGAGAACCTTTCCCTTCCTGAGCTTTCGTCTGATCTCCACTCTGTCCAGATGCCATCCTGGGTTGGACCCACTGTTGTTGTGTCCGATCCTGATTTTCTCTATGACGTCGCCGATGTCCTCCAGCTGAGGAAAGACATCGCATCGTTTACAGCGCTGCAGCAACTGCGTCAGGCTAAATGTCAAATCCACACACCTCCACAATGAACATGTTCACAGCTCCCCTCTCAAAGCACAGCCGTCTCTCTCTTTTGTTGACACATAGGTGTTTCTGCTGCGTGCACGCCCCCTTCTGTCCATACAAGACTATGAACACATCAGCATCCGTTCCAGCACCAAACACATCACTGGTGTAAATCTTTATCTCATATGGCACAACTGAAAAACAAAAGAAGACGCAGGGAAAGCTTTGACTTCCTAAAAACCTTTTTTTTCTTCTCAAAATCAGGCATAAATTATTCTGCTTCTTCACTCACATGGCATGTAGAACTCTGTCTGTAATTCAGCAGGATATAGTTCCCTCACAATCGCCCCATCATCCTCTCCTTTATCCAGCCAACGACCACACGGGAACCGGAGTCTCTGACCCTGGGAGGGGGCGTCAACCTCGACCCAGTCCAAAAACCAACCTGCAGAACCCCCTGTGGGAGGGTTAGAGGGATGAAGTTAACCGACTAGATAAGCAACAGCTTTGCATTTTTGCTTTGCAGCATCGCTCAGCTTACCTGCGTTATCATGTCCGATTCTGATCTTTTCCAGGTCACCCAAATCCACAGCCTCCACAATGAACTCATTGATCATACCTTGTTCAAATTTATTTTTATAGTTCTTACAAGCCTTGAGGTTAATGATTCCTGTGGGAGTGAGATTTCTTTGTTTTGTTTTTTTTAATTTCAGACAGAACAGCTTTACCTGCCGCATATGTCAGAAGATCGTGCTTATCGTACCAGTGTCATCATTTTCACCAAAGAGGATGGCGCAGACATTAGCATCGGTTCCAGCATTCTTTTTTTCCCCGGTTTTAATTCTTAAAGTGTATGTGGTTGACATGGCTGCAAACAGATTTAATAAGTCAGCAACAGAATCCTTTTCATCTCCTTGTTAATGTATGCATGTTTCTTTGCTCTTGTGTGCATCTGCATGTTTCATTAGCTTAGATAAATATTTGATCAAGATTTGGTTTATCTGATCCCTTTACTAGGATACGAGAAGGCTTTGAATCATCATTACATTTCTGCTCCAGCCCCAGAGTCGTGCTCGTCCCTTCTTCATCCTCATCCTTCTTCATAAAGGCCTCATCCACAGGAACCAACTCTCTTGCTATCTGCCCATCATCTTCATCTACAGCCAGCCAGCGATTACAAGGAAAATAGTATCTAAAAACACAAGAAAACATGTTTAAAAAATAAAAAAATACAGTGTAAAAATATGTATGAGATCACTGCCTGGTGCATGTACGTTGTATCGTCCTTTGTGTCCACTATCTCCACACGATCCAGGTACCATGAGGAGTGAGAATGGCTGTTATCGTGGCGGATTCGCAGCTTCTTTAGAGGGCCCAAATCAACAGCAGTCACGGTGAAAACGTCCTCCTAAGAAAAACACAGATATTAGTATGTTACAAGCAACACATTACTAAAGTTCTAGCAGGAACTCTTACAGCACCCGATTCAATCTTTCAGGGTTTTTTAAATATACTAATGTATTTAGATGAGCATTTTGCAGAATAATAAAAGGCTACTGTTGCTTCTGACCTGTGAGAAACAACACCAACTGTCTGCAGGCGTGAGTATTGTGTTCCAACATAACCCAGGTGTAATGAAGAGATTAATTATTCACAGGCTGGACTAAGTAATGAGTAAAAGTAGGACAGGTTCAGTGACAAAGACTCCTTTCAGTAACAGCTGGCATTCAATAAGGGACGCTTGTCACTGCACCAAAAAGCACTCCCACACACACACCTCGACATAAAGCTGATGGTGCACGGAAGCGTCGGGAGTCCCGATCAGTTTAATTTTGGCTGCACGGAAACACTGTGATTTTGGTTTCAACAAACACTAATTGAGAGTCAAAGGCTCCCCTTTAATCTTTAGCAGATTTAGGAGGAGGCTGTCTCTCTCTAAGCCGTCATACCTGCCCCCGCTCAAATTTGTTGATATTGTCAGAGTTGCTCAGATAGCGCTCTCCGGTGTCTCCATTTTCGCCATAAATATTGATGAAGACGTTGGCGTCGGCCCCAGCGCCAAGCATGTCACCGGTAAAGACACACACTTCGTAGGTGTTGACTGGCAGACAACAGAAGGGCTAAATTACTAAAACCACTTTATCCTGTCCTATATTCTACTCTGGAATCTATCAAAACAAATCATGAATGTTCTCAACACGAACATGGGAATGAGCACGATTAAAATACCTTGCAGCTCGTCGGCATCCTCAGGCAGCAGTTCCACTACCAGCTCATCGTCGTCTTCTCCGTTGGCCAACCAGCGTGAACAGGGGAAAGAGTAAGTCACCACCACCTCCCGCATCTCCTCCCCACCAACCTCTTCTTCATCCTCTTCGTCCTTCTTCTTTTTCTTCTTTTTTTTCTTGTCGTCTTTCTTCTTCTCCTTGGGCACCAGCGCCATGATTAAATGCTTGACGTACACTGTTTCAAGGAACCATCCCGACCCCATTCCCAAGCCATCGTGACCCATGCGGATTTTGAATATTTTCCCCACATCTTTGGCTTCAATCTGTGGGAGAGTATTTCAGTTGAAAGAGGTAAAAACCTTTCCCCCCAATCTGTATAATCTTCTGAGCTGGAAGCTTTCGATACCTTGAATATTTCTGTAGAGTCTCGCTCGTAGTTGTTGGATCTGCTTTCAATTGTGATAACCTCCGTCTTCCCCTTGTCTCCGTAGATCTGGACAAACACCTTGGCATTGGTGCCTGCAAATGTCACGTCTCCGGTCACAACAGTCACCTCGTAGTTAATGACTGAAAGACAAAAAAAGCAGAAAAATGTGAGATTGTAGCTGGCGTAGATTCTGCAAACACCGCCCAGGTGCCTCACTACACATAAAAACACGAGAGCATGGTTCCCCAAGGAAGCGCGGTTTAAGTCCAACGCGGTGTGTTCTTCCAAACCCATCAGTGTGCTTCTGTGGTGATGCAGTTTGACTGTGGATGTCGCCTACATTGTTCCACATCCAGGATCTCGCTGGGGTAAATCTCCACCTGCGTCTTGCCGTCAGCCTCGTCCTTATCCAGCCAGCGGTGACAGGGGAACATGTAATGCTTTCCATGGACTGGAACCATGATCTGAACACTATCCAGGAACCAACCCGCGTGCATGCCTGCATTGGTGTGGCCAATCATGAGTCGGCTGAGCTGCAACAAAGTCAAATAGGTGGTAGCGTTTGAATATAAAAATACATTTTTACATTTGGTGAGTAGACTGGCAAAACATTTATAGAGTCCCACTATTATCTGTTGAAACGTAGGTTACTACTGCTGTCACCTGTCCGATATCAGAGGTTTCCACGGTGAAGATATCCACGCGACCCTTCTCAAAGTAATTCCCAAGGTTATTGTCTGAAACCAACAACATCATCTTACTGGTGTCGCCTTTCTCTCCATACAGCTTGACAAACACATTGGAGTCCGAGCTGCCTCCGGAGATGTTCCCCGTCTTGACAGCAATGTGATAGTTAACATCTGCAGAAACAGACGGATCAACATTTAAACCGTAGTTACATTTCAGCGATCCAGCTGCCCAATCCACAGCTCACACAGGGGGCAAACTTCAGTAGAAGATCCAAGTTCCTTATACTTACTGTAAAGACGTTGCCCATCTGAGAACGGAAGCAGCTCTCTAACAATTTGCCCATCATCCTCACTCCGGTCCAGCCACCTGTGGAACACATACGTGAAAGCATTGGGATAATGCATATGTGTGTTCTTCAGCCTATCCGGTCTTGCTCGAAAAATTACCTGTTGCATGGAAATTCCACAGCGTGCGCCTCAGCTTGGCCCTCTTCTCTTACAACCACTTTGTTCAGGAACCAGCCGCAGCCTCCGCCTTTGCCATCGTGTCCGATTCTCACCCTGAGGATCTGCCCGATAGCTACCGCCTCGATTATGAACTCATCCATCTGGTCATGAGCGAACAAGCGTATTTTATTTTATACATCCAAACAGCATTCTGGATTCACCTAATCCCTTTTAATGAAGCACCCACGTTTCCTTTTTCAAACTTGTTGACATTGTTCTTGCAGTTAACCAGCCACCGATCTCCAGTGTCTCCTTGGTTGCCAATGAGACACAGGAAAACAGACGCGTCGGTACCGCTGCCGCTGACCATCCCCGTGCAAACCGTCACCCTGTATTTGATCACTGCGGCACAGAAAAACAGTATGTGCCTTTTTGTGTTTAGCAAAATAGTCTACGAGGTGAAGGTGGGCGTGAACACGTACGGGGCAGTGGCTCGGGGACCAGCTCTCCGCAGGCCGGAAGCTCCCTCACGACTTCATTATCGTCCTCATTGGTGTCCAGCCAGCGCTCGCAGGGAAAGGTATACTTCTCCTTCGTCAATGTCTTCATCAGAGTTGCCTAATTTGGAAACCAGAAAGAGGGAAAGCGTGTCGCTTACACATATGATGCAGAAGCACGCAGGTGCTAGACATAGCTCACCCTGCTGAGGTGCCACCCTGCAAAAGGACTCCTCTTCTCGTGCCAGATACGGAGTTTGGTCAACTTTCCCAAATCGGGCAGCTCAACCTGTCGGGTCAGATTATGTTAAAAGATTCCCAACAAAAGCTCAGTGTTTATTGAGTGGTTGTATGGATGGAACAGAGTAATACTTTCCATGAACCTGTCCACCTGTCCCTGCTCAAAATTGTCTGTTTTGTTGTCTAGTATGAGCTCGTCACTCTTGCCCTTCTCCCCGTACACCTGGAAGTAGACTTCTGCATCAGTTCCAGCGTTGGGCAGGTCTGATGTCCAGATCCACAGGGACCAGGGGTGCTCTGAGCAGACAGATTTGCGGGCTGGGATGAGATTTCTCTTTTTTCCCATGTTTCCTCTAAGGGGATTTGTTTTTTCTGCTGCCGATTAGCCGTAATTATGGCTGTTCCACCTACTTTTCTGTCGCTTCTGCCTGAGCGACACCATCTCGTAGAGCTCCCTCTCTATCAGCCCGTCTCCCTCCTTCTCATCCAGCCATTTGCCACACGGGAATGTCTGCTCTATCCCCGTGAACGGACAGTACACCACCACCTGTGCAGAAACATATTCAGCAACAGTCCGGAACTACTGGAGGACGTGCGCGTTCATCCTACCTTCTCGCAGTACCAACCAGCGCTGACTCCGTCGTTGTTGTGACCGATGGTCACTCTGCTGAGGGGACTGAGGAGCGCGGCGATCTCAATGGTAAAGATGTCCGTTAGGCCGCGCTCGAACTTTCCTCCTGCCAAAAACACCTGGACAGAACATACAAAGACCTAAATGTACCAATCTCTGTTTACTTTAGAAAGTAAAACACCCTAAATTCTAAATGGGGTTAAAGATTTTTTTGAGAACACTATATCTTCTCACCTTTCCACTATTTCGGACGCCCTTTGAGCCGTGCATCACCACGTGGATGTTGGAGTTGGTCCCAGCACCTCGGATGTTTCCTGTCACAATCTGGACGTTGTACACAATACCTGGAGGGTACAGTTACACGTCGGGCTATCGCACACTCTGCCAGTGAGTCACTGCGGTTCACGGCACCCGGACTCGCACACGAGCTGAGCAGGAACCAGATCGGCCATGAATCAAGGATTAATGATCACCGAGTGAGGCAGCAGGTCAAATGTCTTGCCACTAAAAGTGTCTCTGTCATCCAGCGAGCTCGTTTCTCATCCAGAGGAGACACAATCTTATGGTTTACCAGATTGGGCTATAAAAGATGTTACATTTACCTGTGGGTTGACTCCCTCCTACCAAAATGTCCCTCTGTATCTTCCCATCATCCTCGTCAACAGCAAACCAGCGATTAATGGGAAATTCATACACCATTTTGTTTCCCAGGTCATCTAAAATCACCTGAAAGGAAAATGGCAGCAATCTTACAACCAGTTTTGTGATTCTGCACAAAAGTTTTACAGGTGGTGGAGTTGAGAGAAGATTCTAAAAGAAGGTGTAGGAAATGGCTGTTACAGGACGCACAAAAAAACCCTACACAAAACCAGCAACCGACCTGGGTTATATCACTGGCTTGGTATTGTCAGAGCAGTCATAAAAGCAGAAATGAACGTTGTGTCGGCGAAGAAAACTTGTAAGTCTGTAAAATCACCTGTCCGTTACATGTAAGCTAATCCCTCAATGGGACACGGTTTCACTTTACACAGAGGGTAGAATGACGACTGTGTGTGTGTTGTGTGCGTCTCAGATGTCTTAAGTACCGCTGCGGAGCCAGACGCAGTCGTGAGAGTTTAAAACATTCCTGCTCCAAAAAGACGGACCGTTCGCTGCTCTTCCGGTTCCCTCCTCACCTTGTCCACAAACCATCCAGCTGAGGAGCCTTTGTTGTTGTGGCCAATGGTGACCTTCCTCACTTTTCCCAAGTTTGGCGCCTCGATGGTGAACTTGTCCTCTGTGCCCTTCTCAAAGTTGTTTTTCTTGTTATCAAGGTGCCTTTCACCTGGCGACACCAAACAAATGACACTTCTTTTATAATTTGTATCATTTTTAGAACCAAACACACAGACTCGTGGCTGATTCTTTACCTGTGTCGCCAAATTCTCCGAAGATATTGATGAACACGTCCGCATCTGTGCCGCTCGACTTGATGTCCGCAGTGAAAACACTGATTACGTATTTATTATCTGGAAAATTCACGTCAATATATGAAGAACTCTGTCAGACCGAGTTAAACTGATTAAAAAAGTTCAGATTTGAGGTACATTTAGGTGTCTCCATGGGATCCATGGTGCCCAGCAGGTCTCGGACGTAGAGGCCCTCCCCTTCCACTTTACTCAGCCAGTTGTTGCAGGCAAAGTAGAACCTTAGATGGGGTCTGATCACGTCCGTCACCACCACTCTGTCCAGGAACCAGCTGGCGTTCATACCCGTGTTGTCGTGTTCGATTCTGAATTCAATGAAAAAGCCACATGTTGAACTAAAAACCCTGTGCTTGGGTCACGTAGCCAGACACTCCGCAGTACCTTATCTTTTTTAAAGGCCCAACATTGTGGGTCCGGACTCTGAACACGTCAGTTTTGGCTCTCTCGAATGCGGTCCGACTCCTGAAAAAAAAAAGATTGTTTTAAAAATGTAAACAAAACCAGAGCCAGTTTTTTTTTCAGAGGTAAAATATTGCAGCGAGAAATAGAAAGAGACCAAACACATGAAAAATACCTCTTTTCTGTGCTGTGAAAGAAGAGACAAAAGAGGGCAAAGTTAGTGCACAACAATAATGGTAATAAAATCTCCAATAAAAGTGGCTGGAAATGGAAACATACTTGCTCGCCAGGTGAACTTTGGGAGTTATACCGTACTCGCCAAAGAGCGTGATGAAGACGTTGGCATCGGTGCCAGCTCCTCTCTCGTCTCCAGTGATGGTCACCACTTCATACACTGGGAAAATTCACAGTTTGGATGCACTTTTTCAGCTGGAGCAGGTGGGAGCAGGCTGAGCCGAATGTGTCAGGTAAGTTAGGGAGATTTTTATTTATATTCAGACAGTTTTTAAAATGGAAAAGTAAAGTATGGAGTAGAACAAGCGGTGGGCTCTTTGTTGAACTCAGGTGTCACATATCTGCAGGTGAAGATCATATCCAGAACACCACGCTGCTGCTGGTGTCATGTGTCCCCCGTCCATCCAACACAGAATTCAGCTCTTTTATGTTCTGTCTTTTAAAAATCAACCCTTTCACGTACCTTTCTTCTTGTGATACTCGTCCTCGTAGTTCTCCACCTTCTCCGGCTCGTAGGTGAGGAGCTCGTTCTCGTAGATCTCCACGTAATTTTCCACTTTCTTCTTCTTGCCTTTGGTCTTTTTGTTGTCTTCATCGCTATCCCCCTTCTCTGAGCCTTTCTTCTTCTTGTCTTTCTTTTTCTTTTTCCCTTCCTCTTCGTCCCCAGCGGTCTGGTCTTCGTCCTCCTTCTCGGACTCCTTTTTAGATTTCTTGTCTTCGCCTTTGGATTTTTTGTCCTTTGAGCCCATCTTGTCTTTACTCTTTGGGGGTTTCTCTATCACTCCTGAGATCTTCTCTCCTCTCTTTGAGCCATTATTGTTGTTCTCGCTGTCTGTAGTTTCACTGTTTAACTCATCCTCACTCTCTCCTTTAGCTTTCTTCTTCTTGGAAATTTCTTTCTTTTCCCTTTTTTTCCTGGCGCTCCTCACAGCTAACGCTGATGTGTCAGAATTGTATCCTTCTTCGTCACTGAACTTAGGCGTCTTCTTCACTCTTTTAGCATGCTTTGACTCGCCAGCCTTCTTACTTTTCTTCTTGGTCTTTGCTCCCTGACCCTCCGAGTCTTCATCATCCACATCTTTGGTTTCTTCCTCGGCACTTGGTCTGGTTTTCTTCTTTCCTGCGGGCATCTTTAATTCATTCACAACCTTGTAACTTTAACCGATTTGTGTGTCCGGCAGAAACCTGATTAAAGTGACCTGTGGCGCCGCCGTAGTGACCTGCCGTAACCGGGTCCCAGTCCGGGGAAGCCCTGTGCAGCCAGGGGCAACCGATGGCCCCCTGGCCCCATCAGAATGGTCGTCTGCTCGCCGTCACGTGACCTGAGCAGGTCATCCATCTTCTATCCATGGAGAACTTTTATGGTTAAAAAACCCACAGGAGTCCCAAACTTATCTGGCCTAAGAGTAGGAAACATTAAAGAAGAAAAAATTAAAAAAAGGTTAAAATGCAACATTTAAACAAAAATATTTAAATAAACAGGCTTTCTAAAAAATTTTAGTTTTTGAGAAAGTACGGTTCAGTCATTAGTTGGTTCAAAAATAGATATCAGGTATTTTTTTTCGGTTAAAGAGGATACTGTATTTTAAAATAAACTCCAGCTTTCCGATGTGTATTTACTATTTCATATTTTTTACAATAACGCTTGAAATAAATGTAACTTTGAACCGAAAACAAGGACGCGATCACTAACACTAAACGCACTCATTTGTTCACAATGTTGCTGGCGTGTTGTAAACACACATTTCGCTAAAACTTTGTAAATAACGAAACTGTTTCTTACCCACCACCGAGCTCTGTTTAGAAACATTTGCGTCTTTATTTTTCCTTGTTTTCAGTCTCAGCTAGCTAACCTGCTTTTCAGAAAGGGACCTAGCGGGGCCTGTAATTCCACGATCGTCCAGCAGGAGGAGACACTTCCTTCGGTTTGAGGATTTAAAGTAAATCTTTGGTTTGCTTTTTGCGTCTGTTTCGTCATTACTCGATCATTTTCTGCAACATTTGCTTGTGCAAATTTTTAAACTATTAAAATAAATGTATCCAGCACAAAATGGAGTCTATGGAACCCCTGGGGCCCGTTTTAAGCGGGTTTAGTGAAAACTCTGAGTTACTTTTACTTACTTACTTTTTTTTTGCTTAAAAATATGCACATTTTCGGTGTGCGCAGTCACGTCCTCTTTCTTCAACTGGAAAAAGTGTGAAAAGGGTGGGGGTTTTTTTTCTTTTTAGTTGTTGCCACGGTGAATCACGTTATGGTTCCTTTTCCTTTTAATATTCCCATGCACAAGTTAAGCTGACCCAGATTTCATTAAACCAACTTTTAACCAAAATGAACCAAGATTATGAAACCAAAATCTATGAGTTTATCAAAACTCTGACATTTCAGAGAGTTTAGTTGCGAACTCCGAGTTTTGAAAACTTGCTTTCTGTTCAAACTCTTGAATTATCATCATCATCAAAGTGTTGAATCATAAGAATAAGCGAGACAACTGTATGTGCCAACAAGGAACTGGAAATAACAACATAATTTGAGGACAAAATATTGTAAATGATGGAAATGTTGACTGCTGGCAGCCGTCACCTCTAAATGTCAGACTTGGAGCTTTTGTGTAGCCTTCCAGCAAAGTTTCCTTTTGGCTTTTGTTGGGTTTTTTTCCCTGTTATGAACATTCAACCACACTGGACACGTAAATGCACTTTTTCCTCCTTGCTGTCTGTAAGAAAGCCAGCAAAATTTATTTTAAGCCTATTTTTCTCCTAACGGGTGCACAAAAAATGATCCTTTATTATTTTCAGATTTCCAAAAGTAGATTATTGGGGATCCTTGAATCAACCAGGAGAATCAGTTGGTAAATGTTATGCTGGTGGCTGTTTTCCTACACGAGACAACAGCCGGACAATCAAGAAACAGCAAGTGCATGATTTGGAGTTCATTTTTTTCCTCAAATTCCATCTTCTAAGATATTTTCTCCCTCCTCTGCTTTCGCAAAGGAAGTATTTTAGACTACAGAGAGAAAGATAATCCTCCGTGGGTGGACGAGTTTATCGGGGCCAGATAATGGCCTTCAGAAGTCACATTTATCTGCAGTGTCTTTCAACATTGATTCAAAGGGTTTGAATTCCAACATGTGTAGTTTCTTCCTTTTTTTTTGGTTTTCTTGCGTTATTGCATGTGAATTTTTGCAGATTTTTCCTCGGAAACGTGGGCAGAAGCAGACTCTCCACCAGCTGAGGGCTGAGCTAGCGCCCCACCTTTGACCTCAAGAGTCTTTAAAGGCCTGGGCACCAACTGGGCACCAAAAACCTCCACGAACCGACCTGACTGACCACTGCCTTTGGCGTTATAAACATCGAGTTATAAACATCACTCCGGTGGGAATCTGAAACGCCCCTCACACTCGATGCTAACTTCAGATCCTTTTCAGATTATAAGCTTAATTGGTTTCCCAAAGCCACAAATATTTATTTTCTCCCCTGTCCTGAAGGCACGTTGCGATAACACAGCAGCTGTTCTGAAACAGAGAAGACCCCGAAAACAAACACAGCGGAGGGTCCGACTCCTGCGGTTCACCAAAGATGCACCAAAGGAAATGAGGAGGAGGCCGTCGGCCGCGGCGGGATACGCGAGGAACACACGCACGGCCCCAGATTGCGGTGGGACGATGGTGCGACGAGGTCATCGGATCAGGCGAAGCCAAACGGTGTTTTTTTTCCACGGCGCCGTGATCTCAGCACTCGTCTTCTCAACAGCAAAACGAAGGCAAACACTCGGACAAATAAATGTGAACGGAACCCGCTCCCTCCGATCGATGCGCCATCTGGGTTTGTGCGCTGATGCGCGTCTGAAACACCAGACAATATACACATCCGCAGCAAGTATGTCGCTGCACCCTGACCTTTGACCCTCCTGCTCATACACCCAAAGAACTTAGTCTTAGCTGGGCATTTTTGCGAGTGTTTTCAAGTAGACACATCAGACTACTTTCTTCCCTGAAGCGTGTAAAACAGGTAGTGTTTTATACACACTACACACCAACCACGTGACAAGTTGGTGTTTGTCCTGTTGTGTATTATCTGCCCGGTAGTTTATTGTGATTTATGGCTCAACAACAGCCCACCTGGCACATACGAGTGTACTTTTAAAGGTAGGCGGTAGCCGTGTTTGCCTTGTGACTTTGTGTGTCGCTGCCGGTTGAACTTGTGCTCAAACACAAGCTTTTATTTTGAAGGGGCGGTGGTTAAAGGGACAGTTCACCCAATAGCGAATGAATTTGTTTGTTTTGTTTGTTTAACTTTAATGATCAGTTACAAAAAAAACACCAAAATGTTTCTTTGCTCATTTATTTTATCCTTTCCTGCCCCATTCAAATCCCATGCATCCCATTTCCTGTGCAAGTGAGACGTGCATCACAGAATTATTTTCCTTGGACGTTTGTGGACATTGGTGACTGTGCGAGCGCTGACCCCCCACTGAGATGATCTGACCTGCTGTAAGCTGTGGAAAATTGCGTGAATACACTCACAAACGGGTGACAGCAGAGGAGAGCGTTAGCGTGAGTCCCTTCAGGACCAAATCCATACTTTATAACTTCTCTACATTTTATCATCTCAACTAAAAAAAAAAAAAAATCCATTTAATATCCATTTTGTAAGGTCTGATGCGTTTGTGGGCGTCCGCCTAGCCCGCGGGTCATGTGACGCGGTGAGGTTTTTCCCTGTCTGCTGAAGTGTTACATAACAGCACAGATCAGCTGCTAATTTCATGGGAACTCGCTCGTGTACACAACTCTGCTTTCGATTCTTTGAAAGAAGTCGATCTACATTATGCTGTATATTTGTGCGGGATTTACCGGGGCCGGGCGCACGACCTCTTCCTAGCCCGGAGCTCTTGGGATGGCTGACTGTTTTTGTCCCAGCGAGCGCCGGGCTGGTCTCAACTGGGCTGCGAACCAAACAACCTTCTCCGCTTCAGGATGGCGCATCTGTTCTGATTCTCTCATCTTCCTCAGAGAAGAATGCGCTGAACCCAGAAGCAGCACAATCATCTGAAACCCAGATTAAATCTTGTCATTATTCTCACAGAAGAAGCAGAAAAAGACCCAACATGATGCAGACGACTGTTTTTTCTCACTTTGTGTGTGTTTCTGCCATCCAAATTCCCCTTTCCCTGTAACACAGCAGCATTAGCATCTCTTCCTTCTTTCTTTTTTTTTTCTACTGGCGTGGATGACACACGCAAGCAATATCAGTTCTTTCATCAGCTCTTTGTTTGGCGTCTGGGTGGACTCGGTGTCACTTTGAGCGGAAGGGGGCAGCTAATGGGGAGAGCGGCAGGTGTCTTCTGCTCTTTATCTGCTAACACAAAGGAGACAGGGCGTCACCAAAAGGGCCTTGATGAAAAGCAGCTCCGCAGATTTCTTTCTTCCCGTGAAGCCATTGTTTGACGTCCGAACTGTCGGTGAATATTCGATACGACGGCTCTTCGTTTCCAGGGCTAATTTTCCGCGGCAGACGCTGACATAACCATCCTGGAAGAGTTCCATACATCACCGGTCTTGTCTTTCATATCAGCTGAATTAATGTCCACCATTCCCAGAGTCTGGAGAGTCTCTGACACTTTGTCTATTACGCATGGATGAAATATGTTTGCCTAAGCTGCAGTTTTGCTTATTTAATCTCAATTGCGATGATGAGAAGTCTTAGACTGTGTTTATTGTTCCAGGAGAGACGCGCAGCGGACGTGTCTATTTCCTGAGAGAGCTTTTCATTAGGCTAAAATGTTTTTGCTCCAGATCTGTGTGTGTCTGGCATTAGTCATCTGGCGTAGAGTCCTGACAGCCGGTGCTTTTTTTCCCCAAAAAAAACCTAATTTTATTTAACCTTATTGGGCTTGTGATTTTGTTTTATTTAATCAATAAACTGTGGAAAATCTTTACCCTTTTCCTCTCAGGGCCATATATCTTTGCTAATGGGGATCAAAGGTCAAAAAAAGGAAACACAAACAAGAGTGAGAAATCACGTGGTCGTAATGTTCGCTTGAAAACATGGAGGACGCCGTGTTTTTATTGCAAAAGACCGATATCTCTCATCCTGGCCCTGCTGACGACACAAAAACTGCAGCCACACAACTCTCCATTCCGTAGACACAATTTATTTTGCAAAGGCAGCACATTAAAAGATACAAATAAAGTGCATCATTCAAAGGCAAACAAATAAATTAAGACACTTTCATGAAACTCCACATTTACCCGACAGCAACAGGAACACAGGCAAAAAGGCACAAATGCGATCTGGCATTTGGACAGTTTAGAGCTGACTGGAAACCAGGGAGGTAGACGTGTTCTTCGGGAAAGAGCACACACATCTCACAAGTTCATGCCCGTAGGAACGGCCGAGTGTGTTACTGAGCAGTGTTATGGCACCAAGACGGGAGAGAGGGGACAAACTCATCAAATCTGATTCTCTTTACACAATGTTGTTGATGTTTTCCAGGGTGTTTGGAAGGAAACATTTGGTTAAGATAATCATTGGAATAATTATTAACAAAGCTGGTCGTTGTAGCTACCTTACAGCAAGCTGTGAATCGTACATTTCCTTTGATAAACAAGCACAAACACTTTATTGATGGTTCTACATTATAAACCTTCTCTTGGAGAAGAATCTTTTTAAAAGAAATAATAACTACACGACACCGACCATTTAAATGGTGCCAACATGTTATCTCAAGCTTGGTTCCCCACATCTGTCTGTCAACTTCTACATTTTCAACAATAAAAGCTTAATTTGGTTAAAAATGAACACTCTTTGTTCCCTTATTGTTCCACGATGGCAAACTAGTTTTAGTTGGTGCTGTTTAGCGAATGTAGGATGACTTTTGTAAATATTACAGGCTTGTGGAGCAAAACAGTCTGCACTAAAAAAAAAACAAACCCACAGGAAAATACAGCTGAAATGTCGGTAACTGCTCAGAAAAATCAACTCTGGGGCTGTTTTCAGCTGATGAGTCAATGTGTCTTATTCATCGGACCCCTTCCCTACCTACAGTAAATGCTTGGTTTATTTTAAAGATCTCTTTCCAACGAGTGACCCAGCAGGCGCGAACAAACACCGAGGCCGTCACCTCGTACACAGCAGTTTGAGCTTCTCTTGGATGATCTGGTTTTCAGCTTTTACATTCGCTGCTGGAGAAGTGCTCAGTTAGAGAATGTACCTCTGAGAAAGTGAGAACGTCCTGTTCCTTAGGGACCCCTTAGATGCATTTCTCCTCTGCTGTCTTGGTGCTAAGTGACACCTGCAGTGTTGGGTCTTTGGAGCATGGAATGTCTCTTCTTTCTCCTTCTCCGTCCTCCCCAGGCACCGAAGGAGCCTGCGTGTTGGCGACGACTCTGTGGCAGCTCCCGCAGTACAGATCGCATCCTTCTGGCAGATAGAGGAACGCCTGGGAGCTGCTGTTGATGTCCTGCAGGTTGTGGGAAACCAGGGAAAGAGATTCCCGCTTCGAGATGACCGAGGAGAGCTGTTGCGCGTCGATACAGGGGAAATTCCCGGGCCTCTGTTGTCCTCGTGATCCCACCTTGCAAAACACGCACTTGATTTTCTCGATGACCTTGAGCAGAACGGCCTTGCGAAGCAGGATGTAGATCCAAGGGTCGAGAATGGGGTTGAAGGAGGCGAAACGTATCGCTCGTAGGTCAGGGTTCTTTTCCAACACCAGCTCCACTGGAGTCTTATAGAGCTGGTTCAGAAAGACCTGGGCCTGCAGGGTAGAGAGCATACAAACCGATACTTGATATGTTTGAGGGAGAAAAGCAGTGAGGGATGTTATTTTGCTGTAAAAATTGCTTGCTAAAATAAGGGAACACACACACACACACACACACACACACACACACACGGAAAGGAAAAAAAAGAACCATGCGCGAACTGCGCGCAAAGCCGCCAAAAGATAACGTGCGTAAAAGTCATGGAGGAAAACTTACAACGAGCGGGATGGAGCAGACGAGCACCACTACCGACGTGCCTATGAGCAGAATGACCATCTGGATCTCTGCACCCGCCAGACGCCCGAAGCTGCGCCCCCTTCGCCGAGGGTCCGCGCTGCGCCCGAGGTCGTTTCCGAGGGACATCCTGCGCACGAAGCGCCGGTGCATCCGAATCAGGGCGACGCACACGAGCACGTTGCAGATGACGGTGGCGAGGATGAGGATGGAGCTGAACCCGGCGTACATGTAGGAGTACGCGGCGTCGCTGCTCTTGTTGCTCCTCCACTCCAAGAAGCACCAGGTTTGCGGGTACTGCTTCTTCACCTGTCCGAAGCCGACGATCGGCAGTGCGCAAAAGGCGGCGTTGGAGACGTAGATGGCGAGGAGCGTGAAACCCGCCAACTTCTGGTCCACGTAGTCATTGTAGAAATAGGCATGGTTGATGGCGATGTATCTCTCCACCGACATGGCGCAGATGATGCTGAGTCCCGCCAGAGAGAAGAACAACAGGGTAAATCCGAAGTGCTGGCACAGCGGGTCCTCCCCGGGCCAGGACCCCTTCACGTAGGTGGCGATGGTGACCGGGCTGGCCAGGAGGGTCCCGAGGAGGTCCGTGACCGCCAGGCCACACACCAGCGTGTAAAACGTGGTTTCCTTTTGTTCCTTACGAGATTTGCAAAGAACCACGATGGCGATGACATTGCCGACCACCCCGAAAATGAACATAACGGACGGGATGGTGGGGACCATGGTCCTCCCTGTCAGCGACTGATTATTCATCGTTAGAACGGGAGCGCGGGGCGAGATAACCGGGTCTGCTTGTCTTTGTCAAGAGCAAGAAAGTGTCAAGAAACACCCGCAGGAGAGGCTGGCTCCATGGGGGTGATGGTTTAACGTCAGGTCCTCCGCTGCTCTTGTGGAATCCGCTGCTCGGGACCGGAGGGTTGGAGGCGCACAGACGCAGCCTGCCTTCATTCAAGACTCTGCCTCCGAGCTTCCTGCGGGTTCGGGTCCCTCCCCTCCATCACCCGCTCGGGTCCCTCCTCTTCATCACCCCAACCGTGTCTTATACTACAGAAACAGCCAGAAAACAACACGTGGGAGAAAGACGACACACCTTGAGGGGAAATCAATCAGTTTGCCTAATTAAAAAGTGACTTTTTAGTAAGATGTGGATACATAATGTCAAATTTGTCATCATGTGTCACCCAGCAAAAGGAACCTTTGGTTTCCACCATTTTTGTTCAATTTAAATCTGCAAAAAAGTGCATCCTGGTGTAAAATTAATAAAGTTAATCATTTATTATCAACCCATTATTGTTAAGAGCTGTGAGTTAGTTTGTGTTGTTCAACCAATTAAAAAACTGCAAACACAATGGTTCAAATAAGCACAATTGTCAACGGTAGACCCGAGTTAGCGTCTGAATCCCGACTGCGAGGGGCTGTCGCCTCCGTCGACCCTGAGCTCCTCCGCCTGATGTCACTTCCGCCAAACTGACCTTTATTCGAACAGTGGAAGCTTTTTCACAACATAAGTGCAGCACAGCCGGAGGAAAACCTGTTTGCTCTTAGGTGCCAGTCACATGCAGAAGCTGTGCTCCAGATGTGGGCCTGATGCAGCTGTTATGCAACAGGCGTGCGTTGTTCTCTGCACATATGAAAGATGAGGTCAGGCTCCTGCTCCGTCTCCTCTCTCCCGTGTTTCTGCTCTGGCCCTTCTGGTTAAAAACCACACAGAATGTTCTGTAAGCAGATTGCAAAGATTAGGCTTCTCATGAATGTGCTTTTCCTGGATTTGTTTGTCGAACTTAGATAAGCCGCCGCGCCGTCGTACTACAGAATCGAAGCGACCACCACCCGCGGCCCCGGCTTGTTCGGCTCTGGAGGGCCACTGAGCGACTGGGTCTGTGGAAATTCAGCTTTGTCACAATCTGAAGCCTAAAACCAGCAATAAAAATAGCTCTCAGCGCTTTTCCAGAACATTGGGTCTTCATGGATCAGCGGTGGCCAGCAGGTCGTGGTAGCTTCTTGGGGAAAGCTGACGGGGATCGGAAGTCCTGTAGTCAGCCCTGGGTGATTTCCCTGCATCAGCAATTCTGTTTTTGCTTTCAAATTTGGCTTAATGGTTCACCACAGACTGTTGAAGTCATGAAAAAATGCTAAAAAAAATGCTTATCTGCATTCTTGCAGACAAGAAGATAAATGTCCGCACCTCAGGTTCCACCTGGAGTCTGAAAACTTGCTCCAGGTCAACCAGACCAGACTTCTCTGCATCCGTAGTGGAGTCTGTTGCCATGGAGACTCCACAGGCTCCATCATCCCCGAGAACACAAACCTGCAGCTTTTTTTTTTTTCATATGTAAAGTTTAGAGCGTCTACATGTGTTTCTTCTGCACCTTGCACGTGTTTTACATAACATCCGTGCATGCGCCCTACCTCCGCATAACAAAGCCAGTCAGACGTAAACTGTTTGAACTGGCTCCGGTTCCGACACGTGATGCCAACGCCGAAAAAGAAAGTTTGTTTGGATTGCTGAAAAAAGTTAAATCATCTGTCATCTCCAGGAAAAAAGTTTAAATTTGGTTGCATCTGACTGCTGTGGACATGACAAGACTGAGAAAATCACCTCGTTTGGGTTTTACTGTAGTTTTCTTCAAGTTTCAGAAGAACCGAATCTCTGGGTGGTTGTCAAACAGGAGCATCATAGGAAGTTACTAAAAATGATTAACCCAGGTCAGAGCAGGTCGCTGCCAGCGAAAACAGATTACTGCGGTGATCATTAACAGGGACACAAACTCTGAGAAACTTTAGGGACATTTAGTGCTAATCTTTAAAAGAACAGATGACCGTCATTGCCTGTTAAAGCTCAGCGGAAACGGCAACGAAGACGGCAAGTTGCGTTGAAGCATAAGTGGTTGGGAAAAAAAAGCCGTCTGAGATCAGTGATAAAAATAGAGAGAAACTGTCACAGATGGACAAAAATGGATGGTGACACCACATCAGAGTAACAACGGTGCTAAACTGGACTCTTTGTTATTAGAAACACGCTTTTTTTTCCGCTCCTAGATGAATGTATTCAGTTGAATTCACAATGAGTCATTCACACAGGAGGCCTGATGGCAAGACAACAGGAAGTCAAGACACCAGAGGACGGCCTGTGGCTCATTTGGTCCCAACAGTATGCTAAATGTTGTAACCAATTTGTAGTTTTATCCATTGAAGCGCAGAGGTAAAGACAAAAAGAAAAAACATCTTCAAAATTAAGATGCACCCGTCTAAACTTAGCACCACAATGGTGCATCGCACGGGGGTTTATCCAGCGCAGCTACAAAACTAGAAAGCAAGTTGCAGGTTACCTAGATTTTTTTTTTTTTTAATTAAAAGCAATTATTAGAAAGCAAAAACATCCCACTGCTGATTTATTACTATTTGAACAATGTCAGAACTCATAAGAGCCACAAAAGGCCTGGAAACCAATAAACCTGATTTAATAAATATGAAGGCTTTGACCTTAATCAATAATGAATGATTAATAACCTCTGGAGAGTCTGGCTGAGGGCAACACCTGACCCCATAACAGCGCAGAAACGGGTGGCCGTCACATGAGCTACTGAAAATCACAGTCGGGGGGGTAATATGCAATATTTAGAGGAGATAAAACCTCTGAAGATGTAAAAAAAAAAAAAAAAAAAAAGTGTGTTTCCAGCAATGTGTGCACATTTGAAAAGTGGACGTTCAGCTATTCCAGGCTGAGCGCTGATAGTGTCTAACGCATCTGCCGATTCAGTGATACTTACACACCAACATCCTGGATCCTCCGCACACGCAGGTGGCACCGATGCGGACATCACACTTGCTTTTTTTTCCTCCTCCTGACTCACACAGGAAACGTCAGCACACCTGCCTCACCGTTGCTCAGATATTCTGAAGGATCTATGAACAGCTCGTTATTTATACTGCTATTAAAAATAAATAAAGGTAAACCTTTGGTGAACCAAAGATGGAGGTGAGCCGTTTTTGTAAACAGCAGATTTGACTAAATCTGGGAGTCTTTTTCTTTCTGGGATGGAATGCTGTGCTGCAGGGTCACGTTACAGACCCAGACCGGGTCGGAAAACTGTCCTACACAGCGCTCTGGACTGCCCTCGTCTGCCTGTCGACCAAGTTAACCCACCTACGTTTCCTGACTGTCGTTTCTGAGGTCAAAGGAAAAACACAAGTCTAAATATAAACAAAGACACTTTCTGAAGCATAAATAAGAAAGTTGCCAAAAAAGCTGTTCCCAGAAAAACTCCAAAACTCACAATGCTTCTTGTTTTAATCGTTTTTTGTGCAGGCACTTTTCCCTCAACCGTGTGTTGAATACTGAATAGCTGCAACGTAATGTGCAATGAATAGATTATGTGCCCTGCCACAACAGCGTTTTCTTCTCTCAAGATCTCCCATCTTATCTCCCCGAGCAGCGATAACAGCCCAGGCTTCAGTCCATCTGACACACACACGCGTGTGTATTTGTGCACTCGTTAATGCAGCTGGCGAATTTTGGATTTTCACCATATGAACAATTGTACTTTGCCTCCATTCTTACATTCTTACCGTGATAGAAAGCCACGTGAATATTTACCTTCCAGAACACAAACACACTTCTTCATTTCTCCCCGAGCAAAGAATTTGATTCTCTCGCGATTATATATCTGAAAATTCCTGCGTGGAAGAGCCTTTTCAATCTACACACACACACACACACACACACACACGAGAGGGAGGAAAAGGAGTGAGAGGATGTGTTCTTTCTCCAGCTTTTGCTTCTTTCCGAGTACACGAGGTCACTAACAGAAAGGAGAATTAATTCATTTTGGTAACACATTTATATTTACTTTCAACAGAATAATATTAAAAATGTAAAATAAATGACATAATCCGATGTAATATTTCACAAGGTCAAAGACCGACTTTTGCCGAGGCATGGAGGGACTTCAGGCTTGCTCTGCCGCCGCCCTGGTGGCCAACCTCTGCGCCTTCTCCTGCTCTGCCTTCTCCCTCAACTCTCTCTCTCTCTGGATGAGCTGCTTCTTCTCGGCTTCCCAGGCCTGCACCCGGCTCTCGTAGCGCTCCAGGTCCGGTTTCTCAGCCGACGGAAGCTCCTGCTGGGCCAGGGCCGTCACCAACCCCTGGAAGGGCGTGGAGTCCACTTTGCCCCGGGAGTCCAGCTGACCCCGCAGTTTCTAAAAAAGAGGAGAAAATGACGATGAAGATGGAAAATGATTCATGAAGGAAATGAAGCAAACATGGATGAAAATGATGTAAGAGAGGGAAAATCCGTTGAGAGAGCTGGAGGGCGTCCATTACCGAGCATCACAGAGACGCCTTCTAAGGGAAATCTCCACAGGATCAGCAGAATCACTCGCTTAAAGTCACCGTTTGGTCACGAAGGCCATCAGTTTTTAGGCTGTCTGATGACCCTTATTACACAAAGCTTTGTCTACATTATTTAGCACATTTTAAACCAACGTTACATTACTCTTATAGCTGTAATAAAATGCTGCGTGACTTTTTTTTTTTGGAGTTGCTATCCACCCACCTGGAACCTGCTGGCGTACTCCTGGAGCCTGGCCTGCTCGGCCTGATCGTCCTTATCGACGGGCTGCTGCGTCTCACCGTCGGCGTCCGACGACTCCTCCCCGGATGAGCTCGCGTCTAACGCGGACGATAAATCCCCCAGCAGGTCCTGCGTCAACTCCAGCTGAATAATAAATGAATTCTTCGTCAAAGTGTGCATATTCTGCTAGCAAAAGACATCAAGACCTTAGATAATTTTATTTGTTGTATAATCAATTGAGCAAAATTGACTGTTTCCCATTTTTTTCATCCTGGATCTAACCTGGGGCTTAACATTCAAAGGACAGGCACAGAATGATAAAAGAGGCCAGGTTTTACCCGAGGAAAAGGTGAAATGAACTGTGGCCTTTGCGGAATCACGTCAGCGGCTGCCTTTCAGGCGTAATAACCCCAGCCTGCCCTGAGGTGCCATCTCCTCTGTCTGCATTACGGCCGCCGCTGCCCGACGCGGCGCGTGTGGCTGCTGCCGCGGTCACTCTCAGAGACATCTGGAGAGCTCCAGGTGCCTCAAAATCTCATTAGACGCAGAAAACGCTGGACTATTGAATTGGACAGGCGGGGCTGGATTAGTCGACACACCGCTGTCGTACGTAGGTAAAAATCCATAGAGGGGCCGTGTGTTCCATCACAGCAGACGGGATATTCCGATCACTACTTTATGTGACTCAGAGTCGTGTTTGCTTTCATTGCAGTGCCATCTCAGAGACCGTTGTCATTGGATTAACAAATTAGAAGACAGAGCAGATATATTACTGTCACAATAACTAAAACCAGGAGGACTATTTTTAAGTTCTCGAGAAAAAAAGGAAAAACAGATTGCTCTAAAACTGGTTTAGATGGTTTTTACGTGATTGGATGATCGGAACACGTCCGTTTTTTTTGTGTGTTTGTTTGTTTTTACCATGTCTCGAGACAGTCCGACATCCCCAGCAGCAGCTCTCTCCATGACAGCCAAGGCTCGGCCCAGATAACCCCGACCCCAGAAGAGGGGCATTCCCTTAAAGACGGCGTGAAGGCCTTTTAACATCTCCACTTTGCCTGAGAAAAAGCAGAGTGAATAAGAGAACAACAAACACACACCGCGGAGGCAGAGACACCAATACACACCCAGAAGAGCGTTCCCAAGCAGCTGAGCGCTCAGGCCCACACAGTCGTCCTGCTTCAGTCCGCAGATGAGCAGAGACGCTCCCAGCGCCCGCTCCTCTGTCACCTGAACCCAAAACAAAAGGCAATGGTTTCCCGTCCACCATGCACGACGGCTGCCGCCATTAGCACGCTTTCACTCACCGTCAGTGGCGGCTTGCTTGCCAGGTAACTGCTGAGCGCGTACAGAGACAGGATCCGTGTGGAGGGAAGGTCAAAGGACTCCTGAAGCATCACCTCCTCCACCACAGAGCACGCACCTGTGCAACATTTCCATCACAGTCATCACTGCTCATCACATGACTGCTGCGATTATTTTTATTACGTTACAAACAACTTACTTTTAAAGTCTCCATCCTTAATGTAAGAATCTATGAGCAGGTTGAAAGTGAAGTCATCTGGGAATATTCCATACTGAACCTGCACAAACATGGACACACAAACACACACCTGCGTCACAAACTGTTTGTCTCGACGGATTTACGGTAAATCACCCACACAACAATACTACGGCTAATTCTGAATGTGCCTTTGACATTTAGACTTCTAATCTCACAGCAGCTTGACACCCACCCAAACAACAACCGTGCAGGCGTAAGCTCTCTTTTACATCGCTCTATTCCCCCCAATAACTGGCAGATATCCATCTAACAATGAATCACTAAGTTGCAGGGTACCTAGATATTTTTTTTTAATTAATTTTATTAATTAGGATTGGAAGCCAATCCATGCGGATGTAATTTTCTCACAACAGCTTGGATACCTTGTTTTTAAGCGTGTAAAGGGCCCTGTCTCTGGCTTGGTATTTCAGACACTGTCTGATCCAGCTGTGGATGGTCCAGTCTCTCAAGTACCAACAGTTTGGACTGTGGCGAAACCTACAGTAATAAAAAAGCAAACAAGTATATACAGAATGCATTAAAAATAATAAGCCATCATTTTATAATGTCAAATGCGGATATTTTATTTCTAAATCTTTGACTCCATCATAACAATAAATGTGTCCAGAGAAACACTGAAGCTTGTAATCACAAGAATGGTGCGGATTCCAGAGGAAGAGGTAAACAGGAAAAATCTGGAGTTGCCCCGAACAAAGAAAACCATGTGACCGAAAATAAACCAAAACAGACAAACCAAACAGACAAGCCAAACACAGCTCATTCCAAGAAAAGCACACAAGTGGACACCACGCAAAACCAAGGAAGTGACATATGACACACAAATGGAGACAAAGACAGAACAAATTGATCATACTTGTAAAGGTAGTACTCCGCTTGATCCACTTCTTCTCGGGATGAAATGTTGTCCACAAACTGTCACATGACACAAGGTCAATTTAAATCTCTGCACATCGATCAAACTCACTGTCTGTGTCACCAAATGTGACAAAACGTAAACATATTGAAACAGCGTGGCTCACCCGTGACACAGTCAGAGAACTAACGGGCAGATTTCTGTCATATGTCTTGTCCATAGTGTCAGCCAGCACAGCTGTAAATAAAACAAGTCAAATGTAGTTTAATGTATGGTAACAATAAAAAAAAAAAACTGTTCTTTTCTTTTTAAACGAGGTTTTGTTTAATTGCTGCAGTTGTAGGCTGATGAATATGAAATCACGCTGCAGAGTGAGCAGAGTTTAACAGCACAATAGCGCCACCCTGTGTTTATCAGGTGCAAGTACAGATATGAACTTGCGGCTCATCCACTGGAGTGGATGCTGCAAAGGGCCAATTTCAGTGTCCCAGCAGCAACATACAGAGAAAAAAATTAAGGAGAACAATTCGTAGGAACAGAGAAGTCGATATTAAATGGTTCTGGCTACAATAACTATGATACCTCAGGACTCAGTCTGAAATCCTGCACCTCCAAGTAGCTTTAGCATCTATTTGCTATATCCGCTTCTTACACTGTGAGTCTAAACTCCATCGCAGTGAAAAACCACACAGACATGGGCTGAAAGTAGATTTTTACCCAGGTTCTGTGGCTCCGGCTCTCTTGCCTCCCACATTCTTGTATCTGTATAAGCTGCTGACAGCAACCATCTTCTGGCTGTAAAGACAGACAATCGACTAGTATTATTACAAGCATTATGGCGTTGGTTACAGGCTAGCAAATTTTTAACAAGCTCATAAGCAAACTGTATTTCTAGGATATTCAGCAGAGTGGCTAATGAGTTAGCTAACAACATGCAGCTAGGACAACTGTAAATATATAGAATTTTCTAATTGTCACTAAAACAACAAAATGTAACGTTGAACAAATCGTAGATTCGACAAGTTACTGACTGCTTGTAGCCACATGCAAACAAGTTTACCTGAAAAAGACGGTGATACACATTTAACTTTGACGGCTGTGGTCATGCAACGCTTCCATACGGAGGCCGCCATCTTTGGACGATACCAATTGGGACCCGGTGGGGGGGGTTCTTTATTAACGTAGAGGATCATACCAAAATGCAGATCAAATCATTAGCAAGCAACGCCGACCTAATACCTCAGTTCTAAGTTTAATGTTGTTAGAAAAATCTAACATAATGACCCAAGAGAATAAAAAAAAATATATATAACCCGTCATTATTCATGTAAGTTTCATATTTGTAAATCCCTAGCTTTCTCAAAATTTATAAATAATACAAAAACACTAGAACACTAGAGGGCGCTGTTCCCCTGAAAATTAATGTGATGCGTTAAAATTGTAAATCACTTTCCGTTTGTTAATCAGCGTCTGATGTTTTTATGACACTATCCTGTTAACATTGCTGCCAATTAAGGGAGAAGGTTATATGACAGCCAGCATTTGTTTGTTTTATTAGCAAAATAACTCAAAAAGTTATAAATGAATGGATTTTAAATGAAATTTCCAGTAAATGTTGATGATGAACCAAGAAAACATTTATTACATGTTGGACTTAGACCTTTGATTTTCCAAAGCAAAAGGGCTCTAATCAAAGCAACCTAATATGTTAAAAGAAAAACCTTGTAGGTTGCAGTTATTTTTAGGCTTCATCAACCTTATTCTATTGGGTTAAGAATAGATGATAGGACACTCCTACACGATTACGCACAAGGTTGTTTTAGGTCTGAGTCAAAATTTTTTGGGGGAAAAAGCTGCCAGGCAGAGGTTTGCGCCCTCCGAGTCTATTTCAAATATAAAAAAAGCTGTGGTTAAAGTCAAAAATAGTCACGCATTGTCACAATTAAACAGGGGAGGAGGTTAGCAGTCATGAGAAAGAGGTGTGCAGTAAACATGTCTCCTGTCGTCCTGCTGACCTCTACGACCTCTCGGTGTTTTTCCCCTGTCCATTTGTTCTGCAGGAGGACGAGAGCACTTGTAGGTCTACCGCCATCCTTGGCTGTCGAGCAAAAGAAGGTGAGAGGTTGAGACTCGGGTGGGAGAGCCTTGCTAAACAGAACGTGGAAAAATCTTTGCAGCATCTCCTTCTTTTCATCAGCAAAACAGGAAACCCTTACCCAAGGTGCACTAGAGCAAACAGTCTGTAAAGTATTTAGTTTTTTTTTATCAACTTTTCTTTCTTTTTGTGAAACACATCGCCTCCCATCACATGCGCATTTACCTGTTTCTCCTTTATCTTTACAGGCTTGTGCGTTTCTCATGGTATCTAGGATCTCACTTCATTAAAAAAGCACAAAAGCAACAGAATCACTTTCGTTTTTCCTCCAGCAGATCTCAGAAGGTCAAACCAGTTACAGGTTGCACGTTGTGATGCTGCAGAGAGGAGAGAGGGGCTCCTCTCTGGGTTTGGCGGTTGGGACCGAAACATGTAAGCGAGGCAAGGAAAGGAAAGGAGGATGTGAGAACTTCCTTAATCCGCGCGCAGTTTCGCTTTTTAGCGCACAGCGTTGGACACTGCAACTGGTTTTGAAGAGAAATAGATGAACTAGGTTTACTTTTTGCAGAAATTTCTGACCATTGAGACAAGTCTCACCTGTATCACATGATGCATGAGAGATGCTCTTTTATTTCTCTCTCTTTTTTCCTGGCAATCTTTTCATGTATCACTTCAATGGGCAGAAACGTGGTTTATTCTACATCGAAAAGATGCGTGAAGCCTTTTGTCTGGGACACCCGCCGTGTCCGTCACCGCTTTTTGATCGTAACCTAAAAGAGGGAAGGGGAGAGGTGTTTTCTCTTCCTCTTCCTCTGCTTTGAAAGGGAACCAGGAGCAGAAAGGCAAGCTTTATGAAAGTCAAAGCCATCATCCCCGATATTTAGGCCATCATGTCGTGAGCATTAAAGGCATGTTGACACGTGTTCACCTTCCTGATTTTACATTCAAGCTTTTATTTTTGCATTCATCTATTTAAAAAACAGGTTGTGCATCATTTATCTGCCATACAAACAAACAGGATACAAACATTTAATGATCAAACCAAGGTTTATGTTCATGGCCTAGCACAATTAAAATCAGGCATAAAATAAAAAAAGAGGACAAAAATCACAGTTTCTAGTCTAAAAGGAACATTAGGAGCGTCGTCACCTCAGTCTCCATGTGCTTCCTTTAACAAACAAGTTCAAAACACGCCAAACTGTTTTCAGCATTTAATTTTAAAAATCTAGCAGAAAAATTTCAGTCAGTGGTACAAAAATGTTTCGAAAACTTATACCTGTAATATGAAAAAGCATATTATATTTTCTATACACAATAAACATTTCACAGTTTATGTAAATTCATGTCAAACCCAAATGATACCACACGTACATCCTCAGCTTTATTTGAAAACAGACCCAGCAGAAACCTCTCAGTCCCACACTCCTCTCTTATTCCATATCTTCATTTGGTGGCGCTTTGATCACCGTAAAGTCCACTCTGCTCTGGTTCTTCTCCCCTTCTTCCCTTTTCACCCTGATTGGTGGCTCATTTAGCCCTTGTTGACGATCCCCAGGCTCTGAATCAGAATCCTCTCCTTTGGACCGTCCTGGGCCAACCTGGTTGCCGGCCTCTGGTTCGGAGTCGGACGGCGTCTCCTGTCGCTGGGAGAGGTGCGCTTTGTCACCCGTGGTCTCTTCGTCTGTTGCCGGCTCCCTGTCGTATGTCCGCCTTTCTCCGCTGGGCCCCTTTAGAACGTCACCCCTCCACCGGGCAGCAGAGGCGTGCTGTCGCTCCACCTGGTCATGCTGGTCCACCTCGGGGCTGTACAGGCTCTCCTCATCCTCCTCCTGGCACGAGCTTCCAGGGACGCTCTCGCCGTCCGACTGGGAGAGGCGGTGGGCGGGCAGGCCCGGAGGCTTCTGGGAAAGGTCAAAGGGCTCCTCTTGGCTAAAGTGTGTGAGGACGTCATTGGGCGAGGCAGAATTGTGCTCGTTGTCTGAACACTGAAGGTGGCAGAAAAGAAGATTGATGGTGAGAAAAACGTTGGAAGGGACACCTTCTGTGGCTCAAGGCACGCTTACGTCTCTCATCCAGCCCTCTGTCCATGACGCCGTGCTTGACCTTCATGTGGCGGGTGAGGTTGCCCTTCAGCGTGAACTTGCTGGAGCAGTAGAGACATTTGAAGGGTTTGCTGTCTGAGTGAAGATGCATGTGGCCCATCAGGTTGTGCATTCTGTTGAACTCCTTCCCACAAAGCTGAGGAAAGATCAAGAAAAAAACAATGTGACTGTTTTTTTTTTTCAACTCAAACATCATTTAAGTAAATAATTAACGTGGTTTGTTGAGTAAAAAACACTGCAAACACACGTGCATTCCATTATTGGCTGCAGAGACTAGCTCAGGATGCAAAAACAATTGGCCAACACCTATTTTGTCTTTCCCTGAAAAGGCTCCTTCGTGACTCATTAGCAAAGTCGTAACGTAATCATGAATCAATGCGCAGAGATTCAGCTATACATAGATGCACAAATATGCCCTTTCTTCCTCCCTCTATCCTTGTTTTCCTCTTTTCCACTTTGTTCTGCCCCCTCTCCCCCACACACACGCACACACACACACACACGTAACAAAAACAGAAAGCAAGAGGAAGCGACTTTGAGACAGGGCCTGGAGGAGAACAGGGAAGGGCAACTCCTGCGCTGTCCTTCCTCTGCATTCTTTTTTATTAGGGTGGTCCTTTCCTTCAGGAGGAGAGAGGGACTGTAAACTGTCCAAGAGGACCGTGAGAAAACAGGAAGCTCCCTCCAGCAGCATAGAAAGCGAGATGAAATCTATTTGAGGGCCCTGTTCTCCAGGGAGGCTGGGGGAGCCATTGTTAGAGAGGCAGTTTGTGCAGAGATATCCTTCCTATAGACAAGGAGGGTCCTACTGCCAAAATCCTCTCTGCTATCTGGTCATCGCCTTAGGCCTCACACCAAACGCCAAGGCCATGAGCAAAAACTTTGGAATTTTTAGATGCACATCACTCTTTTTTCCTAAATAGAGCTAGCAGGTGTAGCTTAGCACGTAACTCTCTCATACTGTCCTGACAACTAACCTTGCATTTATATGGCTTGATGTCCGAGTGGACGATCATGTGAGCTTTGAGAGTCTGTTTTTGCACAAAACTCTTGAAGCACATGTGGCACTGGTAGGCCCGTATGTTGGTGTGGATGAGAACGTGACGCTTCATGTTGGCCAACAGGGTGAACTCGCGACCACAGATGCGACACTTATGCTCCTTCACCCCCTGAAGAAGAAGAAAATGTGGAAACTGCATCATGTGGCTTAGGGTTTTTTAAATTTTTTTTAATTTTATGGTGCAAATGTTTGGCTAATTTCAAAATGTCTGCACCCAACTGAAGTTATGAGAGGAAATGTCACGATTTGGGGAAAAAAATGAAAAATAGCACATGGCTAAAGCTCACCTAAGCTTCCAACCCCAGTCAAAACAAATGTTCCTGTTTAAACCTACTTTGTGAGTGAGCGTGTGCTGTTTCAGGTGGTGCGACTGGATGAACTCCATGCCGCACTCGCTGCAGATGTACGGGCGGATGTCCTTGTGCTTCATCATGTGGTTCTGAAGCTGGCTCGGGTACTGGAAGGTCTTCTGGCACTCGGAACACCTGCAAGTACACAGGGTCAGCTTCCCAGAGCCCAACGGAGGACTAAAATGCTAAAACAGCAGACCAAGATGGACTATTTGAAAATTTCCAGAAATTTATTGTAGATGCAGGAAGAAAACGTAAATTTTGAAAAATCTTTATGCAGCGAATGAGAGTTGATGGAAACGTGTTTCCACGCTGACGTAAACATGACTAGTTCTTGTAAATAATGCATTTTTCAGCCACCTGTTCAACTATGACTGAATAATACATGCATTTCACAAACTATCCAGCCATTGTTTCAGTTGCCCACCCAACAGGTGACCGTGTTCGCTCTCACCTGTACAGGGTGGGGCCGCGGTGGGTGGTCAGGTGCCGCTTCAGCTGCGCCAGCGTGGGGAAATCTAGGCCGCACTCCACACACACGTTCTCCTGGCCTTTCTCGTGCTTCAGCTCGTGGGCCCGAAGCTCGCTCGGGTAGGCGAACCCTCTGCTGCACACACTGCAGCTGCGGGAGCAGATGAAGCATTTGAGGCCAAAAAAAGAGAGAGTTTTAAACAAAAGACGAGTGAAAGGATTCGGAGGTCTACCTGTAGGGCTTCACATCGCTGTGCTGCATCATGTGTCTCTTCAGGTGACTGGTCTGAGTGAAGGCTTTGTGGCAAACCTGGCATTTGTGGGGCCTCATGCCCTGGTGGGTGAGCAGGTGTGTGTGCAGGTGACTCAGCTGCTTGAACAGTTTCCCACACAGGTGACACCCGTGCGGCTTGATGCCGTTGTGCCCCAGGATGTGCGTGACCAGATTATATTTGGATGTGTACGACTTTTCGCACATGCGACACTTCCATCTCTTTTGGTCTCCGCCCACGTCCACGTAGTAGCTGTCGTCCACGTGGACGCTCAGGTTGAGCTTTTCGGCAGCGGTCGTGCCGCAGCGAGGAGCCGCGTCTTGGCTGCGACGCCTCGATCTGAGGTCGTCTCTGGTGTAGAAGGAGCCAGGGGAGAGGGGGATGACGGGGTTGGGCATGAATATGGGGTAAGGCAGGAGGCTGTGGGGGAGGGAGGGGAAGTAGGGAGAGTGGAGGAGGAAAGGAGGCGGAGGCCAGACAGGAGGACTAAGAGGTTCCTGTTTCAGGGGCACGGGGACATTTAGACCCGGTAACCTATGACGAAGGTGCAGCCTGCTGAGCTCAATCATACCAGGAATGGATTTAGGAGAGGGGGAAGATATGGGGTGGGCCTGGATGGAAAAGTTGGGGACATCTGGCGGCTTCTTACTGGGACAGTCTGCTGCTTCCCTTGTTCCTCTCTCAGGAGATTCAGCTTCCTGAGTGTCCATTTTAAAGGGAGTTCTTTTACGTTTTTGGGATCCTTCTTTAGGGGTAAAACCAGGGCCGAGCATTGGTAGAAGAGGGGGCGAGCCGAAGGTGTCTGCAGGTGACACACTCGGATATCCAGAAAGCTGCGGGCGGAGGGGTGGTGGGTACAAACTGTGCTGAGATACTTTTCTCTGGTAATCTCCTAGAGGAGGACTTCTGGGTGGGGAGATATCCATTCTGCCTGATTCAGAGGAAAAAAGAAGAGAGAAGTTTAGGAGTGATGCTAAACATCAGCACAAAAATGCTGTAAATGTTCATTGAACTGGGATAAAGTAAAGTTAAATATCTATTACAAATAAAAAAGGATGTTGCAGTATGAAAGCAGGTGTGTTAAATAAACTTCTGATGTTTATTCTTGACCACAAATATGATATTAAACTGAAAAAAGGTGCATTTTGTAGGAGGAAACGTAAGCGGGCACTCTGACACCTACAGCGAACCTTTTGTTCTACCTGAAACTTTTCACTTCTTCCTTTCTCACAGATCTCCCACTCTCCTCTCTCCTGAAATTAGGAAGTTGTGTAAAGTTTCCCTCCACCTCAGGCACACATTTCGCTTCTCTCTGTCTTTTTCTGTTCATCAAGTGTGTGTGTGTGTGTGTGTGAGACAGAGATGCCACTGATAGCCAGTATGAACTTTACTTTTGTTCCAACCAGTTTCAACACTAAACTGCGCTTTTATATGAGCCTCAGTGTGATTTACATCAGTAATGATAAGAAGGTAGTGGACAGTCAGAAGGAAGTGATGTACTTCTGCATAGCATCTATTGTATTTGGTGATATCGCACAGGTCCGTTGTAAATAACATAAGTCAAACTTTTCACAAAAAAATCCATTTCAATTTTCTGTAGCAATAAAAAAAGAAAGAAAAAAGTTTCGCACTTCTGCAACCATTTGCAACCAGTCAAAAACATTAAAATTATTTGTACATGTGGAAGATATAAAAAGAACTTTACTAACAGTTAAGATCTTCGTCTGCTTAACTGCAATTTTTTGAAAGGTACTGGGAAAAAGCAAAGATTTTAAACCTTGGAAAGATCATAAAATGAAGATAAAATGAGAACATAACATAATTTCAGCACATAAACACATAAAAATGATCATTTTTTAAAAGTATTTCTCCCCAACTGCTGCAGAATGTTTCTGCAGTCCCCAGCCTGTAATTCACTATTCCAAGCATTCCAAACCATCCGTGTACAACACAAAGCTCCTCCTCGTGTGCCAGCAAGTATGTGTTTGCATTGCAGGCTTACCAGCTGATTAGATCCGTTTTCTGCGATGCTGCGACGGGGGGGCCACACACAGCGGCCGCCGCTCTACCTGTACCTGCGTCCTCTCCCTCCTGCTCGCTCTGGAGCTCTGCTGACAATGAGCCGCACGTCCACGGATGGCATTTGAAGTTACTTAAGAAAGAGAACAGGAACAATCACTTTGTTCTCATTTTTCAGATGAGTACCTTCGGAGTGAAGGAAGGAAGGGAGGGGAAGAGGAAGTCAACAAGCCGAGTGCCTTCCTGCAGAAAAATAAGGAAACACTAGATAGACATCTCTATTTGTCTGTGAAATAGGGATTCAGACATTCTTTTGGAGGATCACGAGAACGCCTGAGCAGATGCAGTTTAAATGAGCGTCACCTGCAGTGACAACAGACACATTAGGAAATTCATGCAAGTAGACCTTTTTTTTTGACCCCCCCCCCAGATGGAATATGGAAAATACTTTTAACACTTGTGTATTTGAGATCAGTGCATCTTGGGTTTTTGAGGTGTTTTTTTTTTTTTTTATTTTGAGGTTAAGCTAATTTAAAGAAATATTGTTCAGCATTTATGGACCATTAAATTAGAGTAACAATAAAATGCAAATTTGTAAGATTTTCTAGCCCCATTTGCTTGTCTTGCCTGCTTCATATCTGTAATTAAAGTGCTCTGCACAGCACAAAAGTGCAATATGGATACTTAGATGAATAACATGGGAACACAGCCAAACGCAGACAAGCCTGTAACATTATTTGCATCCATTTTAGGTCATGCGCCGAGTTGTTTGGTAAAGTTTAACAGAGGAAGTTATCAGCTTTTTTACTGAAATGAGGTGGCGTAAGCCAACTAGAGTAATTGGGCTCATATCATTGAAACGGTGATACCACCTTTTATGAGTTGTGGCTAATCATTAACTGTGGTAATTAGTTCATGAGTCCACTAAACCCCAGAGCTGAATAATGTGTGCATTAATACCTTTTAAGGAATTAAGGTTTCCCCTTACTAAGAGTGGGATGGTGTTGCTCTCTTTCTCTCTTATTTTATTTTCATTTCTGTTTGATTTCAACGAGCTGTTTCGAGGTCAATATGGCCGCTCAACTTATTTACACCTTTGTTAAAAAAAATCTCTGTCACACTCTTGTCCACTCGTGTCCACTGATGCTAATTTAATCTACAACTCCACCTCTTTGACTTTCTGTCATGTCTTACATGCACGGTCACGCACAGAGAGGCCTTCCGTAATCATCTTCGACATCAGCGAGGCCGACCGAGGTGCTGGCCCTTTGACCCAGCCTGCCCAGTGGCCACGCTCATCACCGGATGGCGCAGTGACTAAAACGAGCTCATTAAAGATCTCTAAGTGGCTCTTAGCTTTCGGTGACACTCTCAAAAGATGCTGTGGCAGTATATAAGGCAGTTCTGAAACACCTAGAGAGGAGCAAGAAGACGCCACAGGCATCTAGAACTCACGCCACAAAGCTCATCGGCAACCGGAGATTAACCTACAAGTGAGTTTTATTTCTGCTCTCTGGCTTTTGTACTTTATCGCTTTGCAGATTCAGTGAAAAAAAATGTGACTTATACCTGTCATCTCACTGTGTTTCCCTGAAGAAATGACTGGAACCGCTGTCTCCGTGTGCCTGCTCTTCCTACTGTCTGTCTGCTCTGCATGTTACATCTCCAACTGCCCCATCGGAGGGAAGCGATCCATCATGGACGCGCCACAGCGCAAGGTTGGCCAACTCCGAGAAGGGTTTTCAATGAAAAAATGGGATATTTCTCACTTGCTTACCTATAAATCCATCTACATTGAAACATTTTTGGTTAAAATCTTGGAAACAGAAAGGAAAAAAACTACAGCAAAACATGCAACAGATGTTGCATTATATTTCTTGGCTAAGAACAAAATCTAATATAAAACATATACTTGAGTCTCTCTACTGTGATTCCTCTTCCAGTGCATGTCTTGTGGTCCTGGAGACCGAGGCCGCTGCTTCGGCCCCAGTATCTGCTGCGGGGAGGGCTTCGGCTGCCTGATGGGCTCCCCAGAATCGGCGCGCTGCGCGGAGGAGAACTACCTGCTCACCCCCTGCCTGGTGGGTGGGAGAGCCTGCGGATCTGAGGGGGGACGCTGCGCCGCGTCAGGCCTCTGCTGCGATGCAGGTTCGGAAGTACATCGAGTTTTTATGAATAAAAGTGACAATTAGAGGGATGAAGCTCAGTGTTGCCAGTGATGGGCTGATCAGCAGAGGTGGGGGGATCACCTGGGTGTCAGGAGGAGGTGCCACCCCTGTGACCACCATGTCTCTACCCCCCACAGAGAGCTGCACTACGGACCAGTCGTGCGTGGCTGAGGAGGAAGGAGACGAGCACGGGAGCCTGTTTGAAGGGAGCGACTCCAGCGACGTCATCCTGAAGCTCCTGCGCCTGGCTGGTCTCACTTCTCCCCACCAGATTCACTAACGGGCTGCACCTGCCAACAAGGTCTCACTGGGAAACGCTCACAAAAAAAAGCAGACTTGTCATCATAGTTCATTGTAACTTGTCATTTTTATGTATGAAAAAGGGTGTTTGTTGAAAATGAAGTGGTCATTTAGATGTCCTCATGCTTGAATAAAGTTCGAGAGAGTGTGTCGTGTTGTTTTGCCTGATTGCTTTGCATACGCCAGAGTGTACTACACTGAAATTCTACACCAGCCACAGCACAAAGCCCTGACCTATCCTCCATTCAGCTGTGCACCATTCCATAAAAGGTAAGGAGGTAGATTCACGGCACGGCATTGTCAGCTGATGTCATCTCGCTTGCTACCTGTTTGCTCAGTAATTGCATTTTTTTTCCAACGTCAACCTACTTATCTGAAATGAACCGCCAGAGTAAAGCACACAACCCTTAGAATCACAAATGTAGCTCATTGTTTCTTTCTTTGCACACTTGAAAAACAGGTCCTGCAGGAGGAAAGGACATTAGGTCAGATGTCAAGGGTTATTTGAAAAAAAAAAAAAAAAGACAAGAGGAAGGATAAGGATAAAAGTGACAGATAAAACCTTGAGCATTAAGTGTGACATTATCAATTAGGCCTAAAAAACATTCATGCTGTGACAGGGATAATTATGCTGACCACTGTTCACCTTTGCCTGGTGTTGGACTCTTGCTCCAGTTGGGTGGAGCCACCTCCATTGTGTACACTTGAGTGACGTTGACTGAGTTTGGGTGTATAAAACGGGCAGGTGAGCAGGTGTTTTCCTCTACTCTTCGTCATCACTGTCTCTCTCATCTGGAAAATACCAGCAGGTGTCATTCCAGGTAGAACTTTGAGCCTTTTATGAAGGCCATTGGTAAGAGTCCAGCTTCGTCTTAACAGCCCTGAGTTTCTCATTTGATGATAAACATTGTTGCTTGTTCTGCCTGTTTTCTTTTAGGTGTTCCTGATGAAATCATCCAGCAGATCAAAGACATCATGAGCTTCACTGAGATTGTGCAGAATGGCAATGATTTCAAAATCACCACCACTACTGGCCCAAAGGTAACGGTCAACCAATTTACCATTGGGAAGGAGACAGAGATGGACGCCATCAGCGGAGAAAAGATAAAGGTGAGGCAAGACAAGAAAGTCTGTTGCTTGAGAAAAGTCTGAGCGCGGCCATGGTAACCTTCATTCCTGCTTCATGTCGGAAGACGGTGTTTCGTCTGGAGGACAACAAACTGAAAGTCTCCCTGAAAAATATAGAGTCGGTCACAGAACTGGTGGATCCAAACACGCTCGTTGCCGTAAGTAGTTTGAATGCTGAGTGACTCCAAAATCTAGAATAAATCTCTAAATTCTGCCTATCTATCTGCAGGTGATGACTTTGGGCGACATCGTGTACAAGTCAACAAGTAAACGCGTGTAAGAACCGAGAACTTGTGCTTACACCAATAAAACTTACACCTGTACAAGAAAAAAAACCTGTGTGTTTATTTTAAAAAGAATTTCTGAATTGCTCAATGTTTACTGGGGAACTACGGTGGAAACCTGGTTCTGCCTGTCCTGGGCCAAGTGTCAGTTTCTCACATGTAGTCCAGATCACGTTAATAAAATATTGATATCGCTCCTGTGGCAACTGTGTAGGTCGCTCCAGAAAATTAGAGACACTGAGCTGCTTGTGTGTGTGTGTGTGTGTATGTGCAGTAGTACACAGATTAAAATAAGATTGTAATTCCAATTATGGATAGAAGAAAAAACAATGCGCACGGGTTTTAGTGACCTCTTTTAATGAAAACTACAAAAACCAAAAACCAAGTGAATTTAATAAAACAACTGACTGCGGTTCAGTCACTATTTCCGCCGATGGAAGAGGTTCTTGATTCCCTCCTCCACGCCCTTTGGTTCGTGCATCATGGTCATCGGTTTGTTCTGCAGGGCAGCGTCTCTCATGCTGTGGTAAACATATTCGTTCTGCTTGAACATCCTGAGCTCCATCTCCGTCTGCATCCGCATCGCCTGTGAAAGCAGCAGCGCAGCTGATGGTCCTGATACAGATGCTCCAGATGTTCGCATGTTTTATACCGAACATGGCAGCAACAGCGACTGTTTGAGCCGTGCAAACCTCCGGTGTTGAGGTAATCGAGCGTTTTACCTCCAGGTCTTTGGTGATGGGGTGCGTTGGTCCGTGGGTAACCAGGAGAATGGCGTAGGCCTTGCACACCATCCCGTGTCCGACCTCTATGAGCCCAGCTTGCCAGTGATTGACTCCCGCTCGCATTGCAGCCATGCCCAGAGCGGCATTGTTTGGCGGGTACAATTTCCTGTAAAGAGATTTGACTTTCTTTAGTTTCTTACGCCTAAATTGTTCAAGTTCATACACCTAAACGACATGCCGCTCTTCTCACTCACATGTATCCTTCCACCATTTTGCGGGAGTACGTTGCAGCGTCGTTGAAGTACTGCAGGTAGGCCTGCACCTCGCTCAACGTGCTCCACATCCTTAGCAGGTAGATGTGGGTGTCGGCCAGAACCGGCTCGGTTCTGTCTATGGCGTCCCTGCAGATTTTCACCACCTGGAGGGAAGATGGAAGAACCCATTTGAAGTTATGTTGATAACAATCAGCTTTGACCGGTCTGTAGGTGTTTTTCAGGGGTTCCCGCGTTACCTCATGGTAGTCGCCGTCTAATCGAGCCTTGTCCATCTTCTCCAACATTTGAAAACAGTAATCTGTTGCCTCTTTCACCTGCTCTTCTGACGGCTGAAAAGCAACGATGAAAATTGGGGTAAAACTCCATCGAATAGCAGCTAATTTATGAATACACGCAGAATTGATTACACAGCAGAGATCTGCCTCATGTGTTCTTACCAGGGTAATCATCTTATCAAGCTTCTATAAATAAAACTTCCAAACTCAGTTAATGTGTGATTGTTCTTGGGACTGTAGAGCTTCAGCACAGCTAAAGTGCTGAACGTTTGAGGCGTTATCTTTGCCTGAATTAGCCTCGGTGGCTCTGCTCCTCGTCTCTCCCTTATCAGCCATGTCAAGACTAAAGGCATCAGTTCTGACTCCGAGCACACACCTTGAGGCCGTCCACCTCCCTGCCTGCTAGCTTCAGGTCATCTTTGGTGCGGTTCCTGCAGTGCTCGCACTGACAGTCGAAGAAGTACTGGGTCTTCAGCAGCCGCCGCCTCTCCTCCGACAAGTTCAAGAAGTCCACGTAAGCCACGGTCAGCTCCTCTCCCTCTGCGATCTTGCCCAGGGAACGCAGCTCGATCCTGAAGAAGGCAACGCCATCACACGTGGGAAAGCATTTGGACACATTTCAGGTTCTGATTCATGACACCTTTTAGTTTTGAAGGAGTGGATGTTAGAGGGAATGGACACTTCAGCGCATGCACTCGTTTTGTGTTCATCTACCAGGTAATTTAGATCATTTATACTGTGCCTCAATTCAGAGTCTCATTGAATAGTGAATATGTACTAGTTGTTAAAGATGATAAAGGACATTTTCATCTAAAACAAGTTCTAACATGTCAGGAAATGAGATTATCAATGTGTCTGTGCAAAGTGGACTTTTTTTTCTACTTTAGTGGAGGAGGTGCTGGTGGGGTGGCGGGAGGACAGGGGGTTAGATGTAATGATAGGCTACACGAGCTGACTCAATAACGAGGCGACGCACCTCCGCTGAGAATGAAACATAGAATTCACAGCCGACTGACTGAAAGACAAACAGGGAGCAGTTTTACTCCAAACCTGGAGGAGCTCTGGTTCACACAGCACATGAAATGATCATTAATAACAATAATACTGGACTCTAACCCTGGTCTGGCTGACTGCAGACACAGTTTTGCAGGGATCGTTCGTTCATCTTTGCTCTACGTACTTGCCGTGGTTGAGGATGACGGTGCAGTTGGGCCAGCAGTCGTGATTCACCAGGCACAAATTTGGGAAAAGTCCGACTCCGACCGCCTGAAGACCCCTCTGATCGCTCACCGTGAAGCCATTGCAGTTAATCTGGGAAACCACAGGTTCAATTTTATTCTACCGGCTGCACACTGAGGGTTTAATTACAGCATCTGTTGGTGCTGGTTAGCATTTCTGTTGCTCCTATTACTACATACAACTGCCAAATCAATTTCTGGGGACAGAGCGTCCAAACGCACCACTCCAAAAAGATGTGAGATGTCATCGATGGTGTGCTGCTTGCTGTTGCGAGGCCAGTAATCCAGAAAGTTGTGGATGTCCACCTTCAGCTCCTTCAACTCATCCTCTTGCAGGTCAGCGATGTGGTCCTCCAGCTCCTCCACCGTGGTCAGCTGGACATGTCCGACACCACGCTGCCCTCCTTGTCCAGGCGCCACATCAGGCGCGCCGCCAAACTGGCCGCCGAGCATTTTTTTAACAGAAACAGAAACTAAGTCATGTCTGAACAGGTGTGGTGCTTTACATCCCCTTACTTACCGGATGTTCTCATTCGGTGCTTTTCCAAAAGCTTTGATGGCGCCACACTCCAGCTTGTGCTCGGCCCAGCCGGCACGCTGACACGTCCGGTCACAGTAATGAGCAAATTTGCACTGGCTGCACTTCTGGAGCTTCTCCTGTCTGCGGAAACAGCTGTGGCAAATACGCTCTGCGAGGCTGCAGAAGAAAATCGAAGAAGAAAACGGTTAGGACAGGTGGATTGATACGGTGCTTTTAGTCTTCAAAGCTTGTATGACAACACAAAAGATGACCAGATGACTTTGTTGAGATAGTGACCATTAAAAAGATAAATGAATAAAAATAAATTGCAATTTCTGGGTAAACTGCCCAAAATAAAACAGTCATTTTATAGAAATTTCCACTACAACTGCTTTTTATACAGAATAATGACTGAATTATGAATGAATGAATGAATCATGGAGATACCAACCTACAACACATTCCAGTCATTCTCTCTGTACACGGTTGGGAAACATCCACAGGATGACATAATGGCAACAGTGCAACGCTCTTGCAACATTCTCAAAATGCAATAAATGATATGCAACTAAAAATAGAGCTGGCGACTCTGAAGCCACACCCATCGATTCTACCCTGAACTTACCTGTCAAACACGACAGCCGCAAGACTGGGCTCTGAGAAAATGACGTCTCCGGCCCAAAACTCCTTGGTCGCCTTCAGACCCCTCCCTTTTCCAGGTGAGTCAAACACTGCTACGTTCTCCATGGTAACGGCTGCTCCAGACGGCGTGGACCGAGTCAGTCGCGTGGAGGTGCTAAAGGCTGTGACGGGGTACTCGTAGAGCAGTCGGTGGCCTCCAGGGTTCTTCTGTGACAACTGCACATTCCACACCCGGGATGCTAAAATAGGTGCTCACCTCTTGAACCGGACCAACAGGCCCGCGGAAAAAGGTTGGTGACGACCAGCGTGGTCGGTCTCTGCAGAGGAGAAGAGAGGACACGTCAGCAGCACCAACATCCGGAGGTAACAGGCCCCAGGCTCCCCGATCCCTCTCTTCATTTCTGTTCTTTTTCTCTTTGTTTTGATCTTGTCATATGTTGTTTGACAGATCTTTCCAACCCCCCCTGTGATTTGGTAGGCGCCTGGTCCCAGAGTGTTATTTTTGGCCCTCAGTTGTTCCAGTCTATCAGATGACTTTGGTTGAGGCTGGACAGCTGCGAAAAGGTTCAGGGAAGAGCTCGTTTGTTCTGGTCCTTTCTCTATAAATGTGTGTGGCACACGTGTGTGTAAATGCTCTGTAAATTATGACACACACTTCTCAGACTTTTGACTCCTAAATATCTTTTATTATTCTAATTTATTTATTTACCACTTTACACCAAGGTGTACATTTTAATCACAGGTAACTTAATCTTTATCATCACACACACCTAGACGAAACACACAAAACATGCGTTCTTCTGCAACTTCACACCTCCATGAGGCGCCATCGCCTGCCCAGGTCCTTTGGAGGCACCAGTGATGACACAAACACACTTGTCTCCTGGTTCAAGGACGGGGTGGCATTTAAACTTTTACAAGTCATCCCTTTAGTGGGGCACCATGGTTTCTGTCATGTGATGGACTGAGTTGTGACATCTTAACAGAGAAAACGACATAGCAGGAGATTTATATTGCCAAATTCTAACAACGTGTATGTACATGATTCATTAGCACTAAGAAAACGTCACAGAGATGCGTTTGACAGCTTTTCATGATTAAAAAAAATTACAAAAGTGTGTTGGAAGAATTTTTAGGGGCACGTTTTCAGAATTTTTTATTAAATAATGTGGAAATAAAAAGGAAACACGACTGCTTGCGTCGCCTGACAGATGGAGCGTGTAATCTGACGCGGCCAACAGCGCCCCCTTGTGGGCAGAACCCGCCACCGTCTTGGTCAGTGCTGGTTCCAGTGCAACGTTTGCCCCATAAACACTCCCCCAAACGAGCCCCAACAGTTCCACACTAAACCATCCAGAAGATTCCCACGTATTCATAATTGCAATAAAATCGCCTGCAATTCATCCATCCATCCATCCCTGCATCCATCCATCCATCCATCCATAGACGCGCTGGATCGATGCCAAAGGGGGGCGTTCGCGTCACGCAACCGGAGGGGCGGGACCAGAGGTGGGTGTGTGTCTCTCAGCTGATGCGCGTATCAACCGACCGACTCCATCATCAGCATCCCCGACGCTGACAGCGGTCGAAGGCAGCCTCCCTGAGATCACCGAGCGGCGGCGACGCCGCAGGTAATAATTCCGCGCTCGGCTGGAGCCGGAGTGACGTGGCTGTCCTCCGACAATATTGTGAGCTGAGGCTGCCATCTTGCAAAGCTGCGCGCTGCAACACGGCCAGAAGCCTTTGAGGATGGACCTCCGGGATGCTGCAATCGGTAAATCAAAGCTTCTGCTGTCAATGTCGACGAGGCCGTTGGTGTAAATACAGACGCGGGTTGGGGCGCTCGGGGCCCTCCGCGGGTCCCCTCACCGTCTGGGGCCTGCGGACAGCGGCCGGGAGCTCGCTGGATGTGGGGCTCGATGCGGATGCTGCTAAAGCCGCCCTTGCCGCCCAGGGATGCAGAGAAAAAGGAGAGAGAGAGAGAGAGAGAGAGAGAGAGAGATGGGGGGGGAGTCGTGAGGGGAGGGGAATGAGGCAAAGCAGGCCGACGATTTTACTACTGCCACTATTATTTACCGAGAAAGCCTGTAGTAAGAGAGCTTATCTATCCATCCATCTATCTATCTATCTATCTACCTATCTATCTACCTATCTATCCATCTACCTATCTATCCATCTACCTATCTATCCATCTATCTATCTATCTATCTATCTATCCATCTACCTATCTATCCATCTACCTATCTATCCATCTATCTATCTATCTATCTATCTATCCATCTATCTATCTATCTATCCATCTATCCATCTATCTATCTATCCATCTATGCTGCTGCTTCGCAAGTTATCACTCTCTTCAACCTGTCTGTCAACAGTAAACAGTCTTCTTCCGTGCGTGTGCGCGTGCCCGTGCGTTTTTTGACTGCTGCTCACACACCTGCAGATACAAAGAAAACAACGGTCCCCCCCCCACCTCCCCCCCCCCCCCTCGTGTCATTTTAGTGCGTTTGAGTCCATTTTCTGGCGGTTTTGGCGGCCTCAGCTGTACTGAGGGTTGCTTTGCGTCAGAAGGCGCTTTGCAGATTTCAGAGAGGGTTTTTGAGGAAAGACAGGAGAGGTTCTGTCGGTGCTTCGTGGTTTTAACGCGTCCTGCACCTTCAGATCCACGAGCGGAAGAACGAAAAAGAAGACTGAAAAAAAGAGAAGTTAGAGACACAGTTCATTGCTTTTTATTTTAATTACAGAAGGTTGCTTTAAATTTGAAAAATGATTGATGAACAAACTAATGAAATGTAAAACACACACACACACACAAACGCTGCAGAAATAGATGTTGCGCTTTGAAGGCAGCAACTTTGAGAACCTCTGTGTTAATAAAAGAGATCACGATTCAAAGCAGAAAGTGTTTTTAGGTCCTAATAAAATGTTTTCTATTGTGATTTCTAATTGTCATGGAAACCATAAACCACTACAGACTGAACTTAGAGGGATCCAAGTGTAATTTTTGCATGAATTCCCTCTGTTAAACCAAAGATTGGTGAAATATGTCTGGAATACCAGGCTGCCATCAGTGTTTGCGTCACCTCCGACGGGCTCGGACCCAAAGGTGAGGTGTCCCTCGCTCCCCGGGCTGCTTCTGCAGCCAGTCTCTCTTCATCTTTTTACCGTGACGAACAATCACACAGCAGGAAGTTGGGCTGTTTGCAGTCTGGGGTGTTTGAGGGTAAAACACCAACACCGGGTTCTGATGGTGGTGTGCGTCTGATTGTGGTACAGTTACCATGTTGTATAATTGCTTTCGTTTCTGTGTTTCTCTAGTGTGTGTGCCCCCACTACCTGCATTAGGTTGTGATGACCCACACTACTTCCAAATGTATCTGTGACCCTCATCAATCCTGACTCCTAATCTCTAATCCCTGACCTTTGACCCCCATTATGGGCAGTGTTGGCAGTGGGGTGGCAGGAGAGCAGGAGTTTGCCATGAAGTCTGTCGGCACGAGGACCACCCTGCCCCGGGCCCCTCCTCTCTCGCGCCGTTGCCCTGCCGATCGCAGCTGCAGTGCAGAGCGACTGCCACGCCCCCCAGCGACTATTTCGGACGGGACTGCTTCTAGCGATGAACGAGGGAGTGTTAGTATCGGGACTGGGACCTGTACCGGGACCGATCGTCCGACCGAAACGGCCTCGTCCACCAACACCGAATGTACGATGACGGCCCCGTCCAACAACAACCAGTTGGACTGTGGCAATGGAGCAGGCAGGAGGGAGTGGGAGAGGCAGCGTGAGAGGGGAAGAGACAGGGACCGGGATCGAGACTGGGACAGAGAAAGGTTGGAGAGGGAGAGGGAGAGGGAGAGGAACCGGGAGAGGGAGCGGGAGCGAGTAGAGAGGGAGAGGCTGGAGCGAGAGAGGGAGCGGGAGAGGGAGAGAGCCAGGGAGCGGGAGAGAGAGAGAATCGAGAGGGAGAAGATAGAGAGGGAGAGGGAGCGGGAGCGGGAGCGGGAGAGGCTGGAGAACGAGAGGATGGAGAGAGAGCGGGAGATGCAGGCTGCAGGGTTAGACGTTTGTGGGAACATTGTGGGCCGAGGAGGCAACGAGAAGAACGTGGGAATGAACCAACACCACCACAGAGAGGTGGCCTCCGCCAGAGCCGACGGGGAGACCAACCCAGGAGGCCACAACCCCCCGAACCACAACCCACCCAAGATTCTCCCCATGTCAGGGAAACTGGAGCAGGTACTTCGGCACCAGCACATTCCCACTCTCACCACTGCTGGACAGTCGTTGAGCGGAGTTCTTCACCTCTTTTCCAGGCGATGCAGAGCAACTCGGGCCTCGTCCGTCCTTCTGCCTTCAAGCCGGTGGTTCCCAAGAGCTTCCATTCCATGCAGAACCTAGTGGGCCAAGCAGGAGGGGCTGGAAGCGAGGGCAAAGCAGAGGCGAGGAATGAGGGGTTCGCTGAGAGCAGAGGAGGCCGCAGAGGCAGGGACGGAGCAGGAGCAGAGTCAGGAGAGGTCCCGGAGGCACTGCTCCTGGACCAGGACAGTCCAGTGAGGGTCAGTCGAGGTGAGGGTGGGGTAACGCTAACGAGGTGGTTCAGGGAGGGATGTCCGACTCAGGGAGAAACTCCCTGACCAGTCTGCCCACCTATACAGGCTCTGGGTCCGGCTGCGGTCCCCCAGCAGTCCTGGGGCCTCTCAGCGCTTCCACCAGCCACATCAACAGATTAGGCATGGTCGGGGCAGCTGCAGGCCTGGACAAACTGGAGAAGCCCGGTTACCAGGTAAAGCCTTCATCCACACCTGTGCAATCCAGCAGCGCCCCCTCCGTCGAGGTCTCCTTTCATCGGTGCGGTTCTTTCCTCCAGAACGGGCTCAGTGCCTCAGACAGCGGTCGGTCCTCCTCAGGAAAGAGCTCGTCCTCCTATCAGAGGCTGAGCCACCTGAGCGACGCTCCGGCCCCTCTGCGCCACTCCCCGTCCTCCGACGACATCATCCAGGACCTGGAGGACCGCTTGTGGGAGAAAGAACAGGAGGTGAGAAACAGGAAAAACATTTTAGAGGAACCGGTAAGACCAAGACACAAGAACCACCAACAGTTGTATTTGTTGCACTTCTGCTAAGCTGCACTTTATCTTTCTTTTTTTTTGCACCAGGTGCAGCATATGCGCAGAAACCTGGACCAGAGCGAGGCAGCGATCATTCAGGTGTTTGAGGAAAAGCAGCGTGTTTGGGAGCGACAGATGGACGAACTGAGACAGAACTACGCCTCACGACTGCAGCAGGTGACACACACGCCACAGGTTGATCACTGCGCCCGGGCGGGGCCAAAAGACTCACCCGCAACGTCAACGCCGCAGGTGACCCGTCGCGCCCAGCGCACCCAGACCGCCTTGCAGGCCCAGATCAGCCGTTTGTCCCAGGACAAGAGGCGGCTCCAGGAGGAGATGGCCGCTCTGTTGGCCCAGAGAGAAGAGCTGGAGCGAAAGTGTCTGGATTACAGGAAGGAGCAGGCTGACATCTTGCCTCGTCTGGAGGAGACTAAGTGGGAGGTGAGATATGAGTATATGAGTTAGTGTGCTTGACTAGTTCGGTAGAATGAGGGTTTATTCACAGCAGACTGAGCAGTGGAACACTGTGTATGCACGATGGCGTGTGTGTGTGTGTGTGTGTGTGTGTGAAGCTATTTTGGTGAGTACGTGCGTGCGGGCAGCCCACATTTACGCAGGGATGAGAGTGTATTCACCGCCGTTTGGTCCTGGTCTTCTTTGTTCGGCAGGTGTGTCAGAAAGCAGGAGAAATCTCTCTGCTCAAGCAGCAGCTGAGGGAGAGTCAAGCCGAAGTGACGCAGCGAGCCGGCGAGATGCTGGCCCTCAGGGGTCAGCTGAAGGAGCTCAACGCACAGCTGAGGGAGCGCGAGGAGGCCATGCTGGGCCTGAAGGACTCCTACAGCAGCAAAACCCTGGAGCTGGAGAAGTGTGAGGGAGAGCTGAGGAGGACTCTGTCGGAGGTAGGCCCAGGCGTCAAAACCTGCCAGAGGTGTCCAATTAGGCTGCATCCAGGGATCTAAAGACCTGCTTTGGTTGCTCAGGGTGATGTTCCTGACTGGCCAAACAGGCATTTTAATAAAATCTTGAGATGCATCTGCAACAAAAAGTACCAGTTGAATATAAACATTGATGTACGTGATACTGAGCACACTTTCATTGGACTTTCATTCTCAACAATGATCTAAAATGGTGTTATTGTGTTGTGTTTTAGCCTAATTGTTGCGACTGGCTTCACATTTTTGTTTAACATGTCGTTTTTGCATGTAAATATCTGTGTCTTTTCCTGTCGCCAGGTTTCCATCCTTCGAGAGAAGCTGGGTGTGTTTGAGGCAGAGGTGCTTAGTTTAAAGCGGGCGCTGAGTGAAGTGAGCAGAGGGGCCGAAGTTGTTATGAGTCCTAACCTAGCGGCGGCTGGGCTGCTGCCGCCCTGGGGGGTGGCGCATTGCCCACGCAACTCCACCGAACCCTCCAACAGTTCCCTCGCCCCCACGTCCGACACCCTGCTGAGTCTTCAGAGCGACGAGGCCAAAGCCCAAAGGCAGGAGGCTCAGAGGCAGGAGAGGCAGCAACGTGAGGAGGCTCAGTGGCGAGATGTGCAGCAGCGCCAAGATGCCTCCATGCAGGACATACGCATGCGGCAGGATGCCCAGAGCCGGCCAGAAATCCAACTCCGCCACGAGGCCCAGCTTCGTCAGGACGCTCACCACAGACACGAGACCCAAATCCGCCAAGAGGCCCAACTGCGTCAGGAGGTGCAGCTCCGCCAGGAGGCCCAGCTCCACGAGGCCCAGATGCGTCAAGAAGCCCAGCTGCGCCACGAGGCTCAGCTCTGCCAAGACGCTCCGTTGCGTCAGGACGCCCACCAGCCGCAGCGACTGCAAGAGGGTCACTGGGATGAGACTGGGGAGCTGCGCAGGCAGCTGGAGCAGCTGCAGGCTGCGCTGCGCCTGGAGCGTCAGCACCGGGAACGCCAGGCCCTCAACTTCGACCAGGAGAGACACACCTGGCAGGACGAGAAGGAACGGGTTTTGAAGTACCAGGCGCAGCTGCAGCTCAGTTATGTGGAAACGCTGCAGAAGAACCAGGCCCTGGAGAAACGGATGAGTCAGTTAGGACCCAAACCGACCACAACGTCCACCTCCACCGCTGTGACCACCACCACCACCATCACCTCTTCCTCCCCCACCTCTTCCAACTCTCCACCTCCACCGCCCGCTCTCCTACCTCTCTCTCCTCAGTCCCCACCTTCTCTCTCCGGCCCTATTGCCCTGACCATCTCCCCACCTTGTGAAGACCAGAAGGGCCCCCCTTCACTCCACCAGCTTGCCCCTCCGTGGGCAGGACCCTCCCGTCTGGAGAGGATAGAGTCCACTGAGATCTAGAGACTGGTCCACGGAAGGACGCGTCCACCTTAGCAGATCCAAACTTACAACATTCTCAATTGGTGCGATCGGACATACTTTTTAAAGCAGCTGTAGACACGGAGCAAATGCTGACAGCAAAATACAACATTAGAGGTAAAAAAAGGCAGATTATCCAGAGAGAAAAGTAACTATATTCCATCTGTTGGTTATTTTTTTTAAGCACCCTGTCACTGTTGCACTGAACAGCAACAATCTTCACAATCACTGTCCAAGAAAAGTGTGCCAGACAGAGAGAGGACAGGAAAAACCTAATGACATTGTTTAGATGACAGCATTCACACCGGAGTCATTTCAGTCATGGGAGAGGATCAAGACAATCAGGGATATTGTCAGAAATTAATCACCAACACTATTTATTCATTGTAGTTTTATGTCACTGGTAACGTAAATGTAGAATTAGTGGTCAAAGTGTATGCTGTTAACTTTTTGGCCACAGAGCGCCTTACTCCTTTCTTACCAGCACAGATAAAAGAATTAAGGATGCTGGGGAAAAAGATGAAAAAAAAAGGTTGATGATCATTTTCAGTGCTTTAATTATAGTATCTGTAAATCAGCCACAGAACATCATCATGTCATGAACCACCTTGTTCAAATCCCAGCAGTGAAACACCAGACCTGGACGTACTTCAAGTCTTTTCATACTGTGTGCAAATGTGCATGAGCCGTTCACCATGGAAGACAGCAGAGTTTATATTTTTTACAAAATGAATTAAATAGATTTAGTTTAAGTGATAATCAGCCCCAAATTACTAATGGTTTCAAGACGCCTCTGCTGCGAGCCACGGGCAGTGACTGAAAGCATACGCTAGGGGTCGCTGATGAGCTTTCCAATCTCCGTCCTCGTAAAGCTGCAAGGACAATGTGACAAGAAGCACACAATTTGAATTTAGATATTATGACAATTGTGTCGCTCACCTTGTGCATTTACAGCCAAGAAATACGAGAAATCTCCAAAGTTAAAACGAAATTTATAGAATGTATAACAGAAAAAAAAAATACGTTACTTTAAACAGTAATAGTTATAGATTGTATATGTGTGTGACTGTCTAAGACAAAAAAAGAGTGTGCGTGTGTATGTAAGACAGGAAATACGTGTGCAAACCTATAAAAAGTTTCAGAAAATGTGATTGAAGATAAAGGGACTTAGTGGCAATAGTGGAATTATAATTAAAGAGACTTTCTGTACAGTAAGATGTACATCAAAGCTTGCCACACGGACAACGAGACTGAACATTTCAACCTATGGAAGTATCCCATAAAGAAGGTTTCCTCTGCGGAGACAAAAAATGGAGAGAAGCAAATTTTTTTTTCAAAGAAAATAAGAAAAAATGGAATCTGTCTGTTTAAGTGGAGCAGTCAGACTAACTGCACTATGTTGTGTTCTACACCCAAATTATGATGTACAGTTAGATCCAGATGTGAATATCATGGCTTTTATATGTGTTGTTTATGCCAGCATACAAAGATATTGCTCCAGAATATTAACTTATCTCTAAGGTATTAAATAGTATTATTATCTTTATTACTGTTAATATATTATGGTGATGCAACAGAGATCATTTGTGCTGTTTGAGCTTTCCTTTATGTGTTTTTATTTTATTTTCTTTGATTTATTTCTGTGATATCCTACTGGCCTACCATAATGGTGCAATCATAGCAACCATACTTTAAAAAAATGTTCTTTTTGGTGTAGGTGATCACTGTAGTTCAAGTATCGCACTGTTTAGCAGACAAAATGCTACAGATTTTATACATGTTTAAAATTATTGTTTGCATTTATGTTACTATGACTGTTCTAGCTTGATTAAAACTGCCCCTTTGTTAGAATTCAATAAAGATGTGAATAATTCAGAAGTTTTTCTACTGAGAAATTTTTAAAAAAAAAAAAAAAAATCAAATACAAAAGTCGCAATTCCATCAAAGAAGTTTGACCCTCCTCGGCTGCCTTTGTTTGCCGGCGAAGACGATGCTAGCGGCGTTTAGCAACAGTCAACTCAAACCACCTTTTAAAATCGTTAACAAGAACAATTAAAATGCCGTAGTCTCGAAGTTCCTCTGCAAGTAAGCCCAGTTTCTCTCAGTTTTTATTCGCAGTGCTAGTTATTATTTCTGGACGTTATCCGATAACCTAAGCATTACGTTTAGCATAAAACGTGCAGAAATAATTAGCGACACTAGCATAGCTGTACGGGCTATTTTGTTTTTTTCTGCTTATTAAATTTGTATTCATTTAATATAACTTAGGGAAACATACAGAGTTTATTTGCCTTGTTTAGTTTGTTTAACTGACTTTATGACGTTTCTATGCCTGCTTTTGTAGTAAATAAATACTAAGAAGGGGAATCCCTTTTTAATGTTCAGTTATTTAGTTAATTGAGAGTGCGACATTTACATAATAAGAAATCATAGAAATGCCTGGTTTACTTTTCGTTAAAAAATATTACATATCAAAGTATGGTTTCCAGTTAATTTGTATTGTTATTGATTGTCTCGCCCTAAACCAGATTGTTTCAGTCTTACTGGGTAAAATTCAAAATGAACACATAAAAGTTTCCCTGTTGTATATATAATTGGGACTAATGCTTGCATGGTCTTGTGTCTGTGATTTTAGCACAATTGTGCTATAGGCATTCACCACAAAACCCTTGGAAACTTAATACAAGACACATATATATATATGATATATATATATAGTATATATATATATACTCAGTATATATATAAATATAAATATAAACATCTTTATTGTACCGTATGTATCGGTGTGCTCTGCTTCTATTGAACACTTGTATTCACTCAGTCCATCTTTTAGCCTTGACCTTTCAGCAAAAGCAGAATTGTGCATGGCTGGTTTAAATTGCTCTCTTTTCTCACAGGTTGGAGAATATGGTTTTGAATCTCTGCCTACCACACTTTAACACAACTATACATTGCAACAAGGTACAGGACATTTTATTACCCAGGGCATGGCTGCGCTTCTGTGGATGAATTCATTATTTAATGTGGTCATTCCTTTTGTTTAGTGTTTGTTCACTCAAATATGTGTCCTCAGGTTGCACACAGAAGGAATGAAACATTAATATAAAAGGGTTTGAGACGAGGACGAGATGTGACAATAAAGAAGCAGACAGGGGCACAGTGTGTGCAAGAATAAATCCCACATGACCTTGTTATTTTCTTTTTATTTTGATCATTTTAAATCGGCTACATTTTCGCCACCCCTGGGAAAAAATATGGTCTTTTCATGTGCAACACATTCCGGCTGATTTGCCCTTGAATTATCTCATTAAATTTCATGTTTTATTCAGTTTATTTTTGTTATTTCTGCTATTCCTTAATAAAGGTGAACATGTTAAAACGTCACCTATCCGTGCTCCGTATTAAAGCAAAAGTAAGAGTCTCTTTGTTCCTTGGGCTTTAATCTGCAGCTGTGTGCGGATGGCTACGACGTCACAAACCTTGTGTCTGCCCAACCGGCTGTCCGCCGGCGTGGCTTCAAATTGGAGTACTTTCTGCGTCCGCCGGTACAGGTAGGACTTATTTATGCCACCCTTTTCTGGTGTTTGACAGTCTATAGGGGTCCTTGCCCCTTCTTTTATTGAATCTAGCTGAAATGAAGCTGTCCCCCCTTTGTTTTACTTTCAGGTGACCCTAAAGTTTGGTTTCCAGGTGGAGCTGTGCCGGCTGGACGTGGAGCTGTGGCCGTGGGGTATGGACCAAGGACAGGCCTGTAAGAGGCTGGAAATCAGCACCAGTTCAGATCAAGCTCAAGAGCACAACCGGTTTCATAAAAATCACAGAATAAAGACGCAAAAAAGAGATCAGCAGGAAGGAAGCGGACGAGCGTGCAGCAGTAAGACGCTTCCTGGTCAGCAGTGGAGCCTCCAGGCGCGACGGTGGGGAGACGAGGCGCTACCCGAGGACAGTGCGTCCACGCATGGCTCCGGGACTCACCCCGGTTCCTCTGGACCAGACTTTAAACTGGTAGGACGTTGTGAGCTCAGAGAGGACACCCGAGTCTGTTTCTCCAACTTAAGTTTCAGTCCACGTCCCCCGTTCCCGTCGCCGCCGCCTCCTCACCCGGCTCCCTGTCGGCAGGAGGCGCTGTGGAGCCGGGGGCTGCCGTCCTTAGGCGCTGTGACGCAGCTTCGCGTGACGATACCCTTTGGTGGTGCCGCTTCTGCGCTGGGCTTCAAGGCCTTGACCGTGTGGGGTCAACCCGCACGCTGCTGCGGTGCGGAGCAACTTGAGAGAATCCGGAGAATCCACGAGTCCTGTGAAAGACGGGCGCCATCGCCTGGACCTTTCGTCCCTCCTGTCAGCCAGAGAAAAGCATCTGTAAGCGCTGTCACACCTCCGAGGTTTGTTTTTAGCCGGGAAGCTTTAACGTATGTCAACTCCCTGTTGTGTGGGATAATGAGAAAGTCTTTTCTGGCTCCAGCGCCGATCCCCTCCCAGAAGACTTCCTCGACCCCATAACCCAGGAAGTGATGGTGCTGCCCATGCTGCTGCCCAGCGGCATGTCGGTGGACAACAGCACCCTGGAGGAGCACCAGAAGAGGGAGGCCACGTGGGGTCGAGCACCAAACGACCCTTTCACCGGGGTCCCCTTCACTCCGACGTCCCGGCCTGTTCCCAACCCCCGGCTGAAAAGTCGCATTGACCACTTCCTCCTCAAGAACGGGATGACGGGGACCAGTGGGAGGTTGGGGAGAGGCGAGGAAGGAGAACAACCGCAGACTTCAAGACTTGTGGCCGCAGATCTCAGCACCTCGGAGTCATCGGGTCAGAATCCGATCTCATCCGACCACCCTGGTGTCAGAGGTGAGGCGGACACCAGAGACACACACTCACCAATGGAGGAGCATCCAGCTGGTGACACAGAGCACACATCCGAGTGTGAATGGTTATTAAAGCGGGGACACAAACGCCCTCTCAACGGAGACGCTGAGGAAAGGATGACAGCTGTCAGTCAGCCGCTTCAGCCACTCAAAAGGCAGAGAAGTGACGCCCGTGAGTACACGCTGTCGGCTCGGTTTGTCCGTCACCCGTCCTGACGCTTGCCCGTGTTCCAGTCCCCAGCTGCAGCGGCTCTCACGAGGAGCGTTTGTCGGCCAGCCTGGATGACGCCCTCCTCTCCGTCCTGTGCGGCCGACCCTCCTTCACCTCCAACCTGTCCCTCCAGAGGCAGCCTAAGCCGGACTCTGAGCCAGCACACGGAACAGCAGGTAGGATTGAGAGAAGGAGGAGGAGGAGGAGGAGCGTGACCTAAGCTGCAAAGGTCCTATGTCAAGGCCATTTAGCCACTTAGCATAGCGGTAATGGCTGAAACAAAGCCCAGGAGTAAAGGACCTCCTGAAAGCTGTGGACTTCTGCTTGTTTCTTCTCCAGGTGGGAGGACGTGCTCTGCCTGTTCCCGCTCCGTCTCCGTTTACTCCAAATCCACGCCACCCGTCTACCGCCTGGCCTGCGGCCACCTGCTTTGCCGTCCCTGCCTGCAGAGCGAACGGCAACAGGTGGACGCCGCCAGTTCATCCACGCCCGGTCACGTCCAGTGTCCTGCCTGCCGCAGGTCCACCCCGCGCAGCGGCGTCGTACGCGTGCACCGCTGACCTCAGAGGTCCGGGAACCAGGACTTCTTCTTGTGCCATCACAAGATTTATTCCTGTTGAAGTGCCGTAACCCTGGTTTCTGCTCGGTCCTTGCTCTGGAGACCTTCGCTCCAGGCCAAGGACGGCTGTACGAGAACGTGGACTGAAGGTTCGAAATGACCGTTAATGTATAGACGCTGCTCTTTACTCCTGAATTTAAACCTTTTTATAAACTATTTCTCAGAGTAACTTGTTTACAGAGATAGAGTTCTACCGTGTTGATGTTAATACATCGTCGCCACAGGGGGATGATGTGCAAGAAAGGGTTAAATAAAACGGAGAAAAGTATTATTGAAGTAGAATTGATGGGGCTTTGCGGTCGCAGATGTTTTTCCGGCTGTTTCTGTGACAACATTAAGCTTAACTGAGGTTGTGATCTTTTCTCCGCTCGGTCATAAATATTCTGCATCTGAAATGGAGCCATCAGTAAACAGTTTCACACTCCAACATACACAAACCACATTTTCATCGCTCACCAGTGTTTACGCATATATTTTGGATACTCATGTACTAACTGCTTATTTCATTTAAAGCTTCGTGTTTATTCCGTCTTGTTTTATTTTACAGGTTTTTTTTTTTTTTTTTGTTACATTATAAATAGCTTTTAGGCTTAGTTGATATTCAACAAAGGATTTGATGTTAATTCTTCACACTTTACTCATTAACCTGCAACAGCTAATAACCTAAATACAGCTCTCTGCATGCAGCCGGGAGCGTAAAACATTCGATGTTTATTTGAAATTCTAATCTTCTTTTTCTGGTTTACCCGGTGCATAATTAGGGCCACGTTGGTGTTTTTCACGAGTGGGAGTGGATGGAGCTGTCCGCCCAACGCGACCGTCATGAAATCTCCCTAATTAGCTCCTTTATCGCCGCTAATCTCATTAAGGGGCCCGGTTGGTCACGTGATGCCACGCGCCGAGGGTCCCCGCGAACGGGGGCCCTTCGAATGATTAAAAAAAGTTATGCCAACCAAGTGCGCGGCGGCTCCGGAGCCAGAAAAGGCGTCTTGTCTTCCGACGCCTTCGCCGCTCGCTTGCGCACATCTGGGTTGATGGCGCACGTCCATGCAAGGCCACATCCGCGCGCGCGCGCACAGCGGCGGCATTGGATGTTGCGCGAGGAGAACAGAAGGGTACGTCTCTGACGTCATAGCTGTGTGTGTGTGAGTGTGTGTGTGTGCGTGGGTCCGGTCTTATAAAGCGAGGAGTGGGCTCTGGGCCACAGTCAGCCAGGTCAGGGGGGACTTCAGCTCCAGGTGCGGTGCTCGGACGCAGACCAGCTGCCATGCCTCGGTTCGCGCTGCTCCTCTCCCTTCTGGGACTCCTCAGCCTCTCCTCCGCCTGCTACATCCAGAACTGCCCCCGGGGAGGGAAACGAGCGCTGCCGGAGACCGGAACCAGACAGGTTGGAGAGAATTCCTGAGGCTCGCTGGTGGCTCCGCTGATATGCCAACAACTACCGGATTGGTCTCTTTTCCTTCTTTTATTTTATAAAAATAATTATTTAAGCAGTTGTAACTAGTGCAAGATGATGATAATGATGAATATTGTGCACTGATTGCTTTTTTTTTAAATTCCCATAGGTTTAAATAAAATAGTTAAACGGCAGCGGTGAGAGTGAAATAGGAGTAGAAACGGAAAAGCTTTCTGTCATCGATGAAAGGTTTCCATGGAGACCAGCATTGATCCCAATCAACGCAACCTATGTATGATGTATACTTTTTGCAACTCAAATGTGCCTGCGGGCAGCAGGGGGGCGCAGCAGGGGGGCGCACCGCGGAGGCGCACCGCAGCAGTGTCCGCTCCAGATCCGGGCTCCCTGTCCGCGTGGGTTTTGTTGTGTGGGGGGGGTCTTTCAGTGTTTTATCTGGCTGCTGAGCTCCGCCCGTGTACCAGGGTCCCAGCTCCTCCACCCAGATGTGTGTGTGTCGTGTCTCCAGTGCCTGTCGTGCGGCCCCAGAGACCGAGGCCGCTGCTTCGGCCCCGGCATCTGCTGCGGGGAGGGCCTCGGCTGCCTGATGGGCTCCCCAGAAACGGCTCGCTGCGCGGAGGAGAACTACCTGCTCACCCCCTGCCAGCCGGGCGGAAGAGCCTGCGGACCTGAGGGAGGACGCTGCGCCGTCTCGGGGCTCTGCTGTAACTCGGGTAGGCTCCGGTCCGACGGGACCTCCGTCCTGAGCGGCCTGGATCGGTGTGAACTTGCCTCTGGTTCCCTCAGAGAGCTGCATGGTGGACCCCGACTGCCTGGAGCCCGAGGCCTTGGAACCTGGAGACAGCCTTGCAGCCGGCTCCCCCGCAGAGCTGCTGCTGCGTCTGCTGCATGTGAGCAGCCGAGGACAGCCGGAGTACTGATGCCTGCTCCTGCTCCTCCTCCTCCTCCTCTTCACCCCCATCCTGCCTTACTGAGATTTGAACCAATAAAAGCGAGTCTTTATTTTCTCTCTGCCCCACTGTTGTCACGTTTTTGCATCTGCAAGGACACAACGCGACGTCGCTTCAGCGTCGCAGTACTTTTTATCCAGACCCAGATGAAGGGCATCCAAAAAAAAAAAGAACCCAACCTATTAATCTGATGCCGGTGTTCCGGGGGCTCACCTTGGCCGGTTCCACACCCTTGGGGTGGGTCCAGGCTGGCCGTGAACCAGCGGCGTTGCTGTGAAAACAAGAACACGCAAAGGATGCAGCGCAGGAAGTTTTCTTTTCTTTCTTTAGAAGTCTGTTTGTTTTGTTCTGTTTGTGCAGAAAGGCACAAACAGAAAGCACCGTTGGCTTCATGCTCAATCGAGCCTGAGCGATACAGACAGACCTTTAACCTGTAAAACAAAGAAAGCGAAGCCAAAAACCTGGCAGACAGAAACCGGAACATCAATTAGGGCTTGTTGCTTCTTGCCGGGGCTTTTAGCCATGTTGTTGCCACTGATCACACAGGTTGTGATTCAGATCCCAACGATCCGATCAGCCCTTCAACCATTTGGACTCACATTTAAGGATTTTTCAGACTCGCTGAGAAAAAGTCCCATAAATAACGGAGAAGCTCCTGATCCACAAACTGACATTTCCTCATTCTTCTTCACGTAGAAGCCAAATAAAACTAAAGGGTGTAGCAGGGAGAGGGCGAGCGTTGATGGGCCTGGGGAGAACGGCGGAAGGATCAATGTGTTTGGCAGCCGTCTTTCAGCCAATGCTCCGAGCCTCCAGGCTGTCATCGCCTGGGGGGACTCCCAGAGGAGATGTTCCCAGGCCCCACCTGAGCGGGAAGGCTGGTCTTCCCTGCTGCTCCGGCGTCAGGGCCGCGTCTCGGTGTCGTCCCAGACAGGTTTTCCTGCAGCTGGCCAGGCGGGCGTCTGTCAGGGGCAGCTGCTCCCACCTTCTGCACCCCTCTGTGGAGGCCCTGGGCAGCTCCTTCAGCCCGAGGCCTCCTCAGCGCAGGAAGGAGCTGGTTATTATTCACATTTTCAAGTCTTGTACTGACCCTGAGGTTTGGGATGTGAAAGATCTCTCTATTCCGGGCTCGTCCCTCCACGGAGGGCCGGTTTTCATCTCAGTACCAACCGTGATCAGGTTTTCCTGAGCGTTGATCCCCGTAACCCGACTTCTGCGTGCAACAATGACACAAAAAATGTTCTCTGTGAATTCATTGAGCACATAAATGCCCTTAGACCTGTCGCAGCTTGCAGGGAGCAACCGCTTTCTCACGCTCAGCAGGTCCACCTGAGACTCAATGTGAAAGTAACCAGCGAGAGTCGAGTAACCCGGCCTGGTGGGTGGGTGAATGCACGTGTGTGTGTGTGTGTATAAAAAGTCGTTTTGCTCTCCTTCCCTTCGTTCCTTCTGCCACCATGGATCTGAAAGTTGTGGCTGTGCTCTTCCTACTCTCTGCTTTCGCCATCTCCTCCAGCGAGGGTAAACCTGGTTAAACCTTTGTGTTCTTCTTCTTTTAATGCTTTTTCTCTTTGGAACAGGTTTTATCTGTAGTTTACGCATCTTTTGTTTTGTCTTAAACTCCAGCCGGCATCCCAAGGTGCTGCACCTCAACCAGGAAGGGCATCCACCCCAAAGACGTGATGAAGGTGGTCGGATGGAACCTGCAGAGGAGCGGCGCCTGCGACATCGACGCTGTGGTGTAAGTGATGAAGATCAGTGAGGAGCAGTGAAACGGCCACGTGGATTAATCCTGCCAGAGACGACTTTTCTCTAAATCGCTCTTTCGTTTGTCCACAGACTTCTTCTTAAAAACAAGCGGCGCATGTGTCTCGACTGGGGGGTGTTTAAAGCTGTGTTTCCCGCAGAGGAGAAGAGGCTGATGAAGAAGAGAACGGCCAAGTGAACAATTCAATCATTCGCTTCCATCCAGAACCTCTTGTTCCAGACTCGATGTGTAAAGCTGCTACTTACAGAAACATTTTATTTCTTTCAAGAACTGAATTCCTAATTTTATCCAACAGAAAACTATTTTTTTTTTACTATCTGTGGGGAGAATTTAAAACTGATATTCTTGGTGAAGGCTGTTTATCAATAATCAACAGGGATTCTTCAGTTATTCAAAAGGGATGTGGGTGTACAATGTTTGAATCCAAAGAAAAAAAAGAAATCAAAAGAAAAGTGTGTGATAAGAGAAGAGCCATTAAAGATTCTGATACTTTCTCCCATTTTTGCTGCCTATGTGTATTTTTAGTCACTTTACTTTAATGTAAATGCATGCAAAACATGTTATTCTAATATAAACTTTGATTCCTTCTCGGCTAATCAGGACAGACAGCAAATCTGTTCATTATTTTTCACTTGACAAAAATTGACAGGAACCCTGTTTTCTGCAGGATTGGTGCCAATGTTTGTATTAAACAGATTTCGGGGATTGCGTTCCTAGAGTCACCATAGTCTTTATTTCTGTTTTGTTTTTTGTTTTTTTGTATTTTAGTCGGATGCACGCAGCGTCTTCAATCATTTTCTAAATTTCAGTTTCAATTTCAAACGTTCAAGCGGCTCAAAAACCAAAACCGCACTTCAAGACGCTCAAACGGGCGCTACAGCACCGCCTGGTGGAAACCTTAGGAATCGCACCGTGAAAAACAGTTGCGCAAACTTCAAAACATGGACGAACGCATTAAAAAAAAACCCAGTTTATACAATCTTTTGATTAGTTGTGGGTTGTTTTGTTTGTAAACGATCAAACAAAGTAAAAACGCATTACTTTGAAAATGTTTTGCTGCGACTGTCGGTGTCACGTGACTTCCTCCGGCCGACCGTCGCTCTGACGTCCGCCCGGATCCGACGGTCCGAGACGGTGCGTAAAAGCTGCAACTCCGACGGCCACAAGTGTGTTTTCCTCCGCGGGACCATGTCGCTCAGAGCCTGCGAGGAAGGCGTCGAGCATTCGGGACGCCTGAAGTTTTTCTCCGCGCTGTTTTACGCCGCCAGTTCTTTTGTCATTACGGTGGTGAATAAAACGGTCCTGACGAGCTTCAGGTACGCTGTGGCACACACACACACACACACACACACACACACACACACACACACACACACACACACACACACACACATACACATCATCATCGTTACACAGACATTATGTAACCACCTTTATCTCCCACAGCTTCCCCTCTTTCCTCTGTCTGGGAATCGGTCAGGTAGTTTGATCCAGGTGATGTTTAATGTCTCCTTTATTCCATCATTTCTCCTCTGATCATCTTTCATCCTTCAGATGTTCACCACAGTTGTTGTCCTCTATGCTGCCAAGATGATCAAAACGGTCCAGTTTCAGGATTTTGACAGAAGTATTCTCCTAAAAGTAAGCCCTTACTTGCCCTTGGATTCCCTTTCCCCCTTCCGAGGTGCCACATCTCTTTCTTTTAACTTTTCCAGATTTTCCCCCTTCCTCTGCTGTATGTCGGGAACCATATAACAGGACTGGCCAGCACCAAAAAACTCAGGTTTCTTCTCCTTTCGTCTCCCTGCGACGGCGCTTGTGCCCCGTTTGTGCGTGTGTGTGACGCTGCTCGTGTCTCCTCCAGCCTGCCCATGTTCACCGTGCTGAGGAAGTTCACCATATTGATGACAATGGTTCTGGAGGTGTACATATTACGGTTAGAAACATCCGATCCCACCATTCTCCAGGCGGCCTTGAAACACTTGGATGGACTTGATTCTGATGTCTTATTTTCCAGGAAGAGATTTCCTAAACGCCTGGTTTACAGCGTGATGGCCATCGTTCTCGGCGCCATGGTTGCTGCCTGGTAGGGCTTTTATCGCACATGATGGTCTGTTTTGGAGAACTGGAGGCTGGGGACCGCTGTTAGACGCTTCAGTGTGGCGTAGCTGTGAAATCTGTAGAAGAAAATCAGCTAAACACACATATATCCCACACATATTTGTGTATAATTCTCCTTATTTGCAGCGGTTTGTGTGTCTTTGTGTCTTTTCCACGCGTCACACAATGCGGTATAGATAAAAATGGCTCCCCCTCCTCCAGTTCCGACCTGGCCTTCGACGTGCAGGGGTACACTTTCATCCTCCTCAATGACGCCTTTACCGCCGCGTCCAACGTGTACACCAAGAAGAACCTTGGGACTGAGGTGAGGCTCCGCATACATTGCGCACAACCGCCGCTCTGCGGGAGCAAAGGTCACGGAGCAGTTATCAGCGCAGCCTGAACACACCCACGCACCAGTATGCGTGTTCACGCTCCGTCTTTACGTCTCTGTTTAGGGCCTCGGGAAATATGGCGTTTTATTTTACAACGCGCTAATCATCATCGTCCCCACCGCCCTGGCGAGCGCGTTCACGGGGGATTTACATAAGGTAGGCGCAGCAACTAGCCTTTAATCCAGCGGATTTAAGATCGCCTGAACGTTTCTTCCTTGTTTGAACAGGCGGTCGAGTTCGCCGACTGGGTGAAAGCGCCCTTTGTTTTTAGCTTCCTCATGTCCTGCTTCATGGGGTATGTTGCAATAGTCCGTGGCGAGCTGTTTTCCAACGACGACCTCCAGCCGATTCTGCCACGAATGCCACGTGTGCCATTTTCGAAAGCGTTGTTTTGTGTTTTGAAGGTTTGTGCTGATGTATTCCATCGTCCTGTGCAGCTATTATAACTCAGCGCTCACCACCACCATCGTGGGAGCCCTGAAGGTAAAACCGCTGGGGAAAACATCCGTTTTGGGAGGAATGAACGCTTTTTAAAGGAGGATGATTTGCCTTTCAAGAACGTCGCCGTGGCCTACATCGGAATCTTCGTGGGAGGAGACTATCTGTTCTCGTGGCTCAACTTCATCGGCCTCAGCATTTGGTAAGAACTTTGCATTCTGGGTAAATTCCTTAGTGATCTGGACGCCTTACACACCTGCTTCCAGCCACTCCCGCTTTCCTTTGTGAAAGCGGTTAACCTGCTGGGGCAGAAAACCCAGCTCACCTGCAGCCTTTGCAGGACGGGGTTTGGTATTCTAACAGGGACGAACCGGGTTTTCGGTTCGCCCAGCGTTCCTCTGAAACATGACCGCTTCCTTCTGTTTGCAGCATGAGCGGAGGACTGGCCTACTCCTTCTTCACCTTCAGCGCTAAAACCCCTCCGCACAACACAGAAGCAGGGCACGAGCTGAAGATTCACATTCCCGATGACTCCCAGAGAAGGTTCTAACCTGCCAGTAACCCACACTCTCACCGCTAGGTGGCGCTAGTCTGCTCCATATTGGAGCGTCATTCACACTTCAAAACCTGAAGTTCAGAACCAAAGGAAGAGGCGTAAACGCCATCGGGGGTTCAACACGTGTTTATTGAACAGCGATCTACCACTGTGGACAGCCTGTTGGAGGAATCTGAAAGGCGTGATGATGTGGTTACCATGCAAGCTCGATACCAAAGGCAAACTGTTGAGGATGTTAGCTAGTTAGGAGGGAAAACCAGAGGAAAAAAAGACTAAAATTCATCGTCAAAGCTCTTCAAATTGTGCACAATCACCTTTTCTAACAAACAACACAGATATATATATATATATATTAAATGCCATCATCTTCTGACAGAACAAAACAGACTACGGGTTAGAAACGCGTCAAAAACAGGTTACGGTCGGGTCCAATAAATCATTTGGCGCTTTGATTATCCGTTCAACGCTTGGCTTCCAGTTTCACTGCACGTGAGACGCTGGGTCGTCGGCGCAGGCTTGCAGAGCGGTAATGGGAGGCTTCCAACAAGTGTTTAAGGGTGTAGTGTTGTTGTCATGGAAACACACAAATTATAAAAAAACCAAAACACGGGTCACGTCTGATCTGCAGAGCATTGCAAGGCTAATCCCAGACTCAAGTGCTCGTAGTTGGTGCCTTAACTCTGAAACAAGTTCCAAACCAGAGATGAAATGCTAGAATTGACCATCTTTGTCCTTAACATAAAACGCCGCTGAAAACTTTAAAAACCATCTTCCAACTGATAAAAGACTCGTTTTGACATGTTCGATTGTCCCAAATTGCAATCTGGACTTTCGGTTATGCGACATTATTGGCTGATTAGGTGTACGCCGGAGTAAATCTGTCTGGATCGGTCTTGCAACGGCTGCCTGACGTTCACGTGCGAGGTGTTTCTGCAGCTCCCGCTGTCCTCCGCCTCCCCGCCGCCGGACACAGCGGAGCTGAGGCGAAGGAGCGCGCCGAGAGTCCATCAGGCAGTCTGAGCAGAACGTAACATTTCCTATGTTTGACCACACCCTCATTCTGTTCTTCTAAGCTTAATCCATATTTACAATCACACACGCTCTGTAACAACCACACTTCCAAAAAAAAGAGAAAAGAACTCGTTACCATCAAAGTGCAAACCAAACTTAAACATAATTGGTACTTCTGTGTCTTTAGAAGACAAGAGAAATACACATTCTTCATCTTATCAAATCTACAATTATAGCAGCCTAAAAAGGGGGATAAAATGGAAGCGGAGTAAGGTGCTTTAGCTTGTGCCTTCCAGGATGTGACGGGGGAGGGGGGACGGGGGTGTTTGTACACAACACTGATCTCAGGCCAATTCAGCTCTTCTCAAAGTCTGCTGACACACTCGAACGGGAATAACTAAACTAGTCGATGATCTGCGTTAATGGACAATCTCTAGCTACAGCACATACTGCAGGAAGGCGGTTCGGAGGTATGAGTGGGGGTGGGGGGGTTCAGGCAGAAAGGTTGTTGGCCAGCTCGATAAGTGCCAGAGCGCCGTGGAGACGCTCCCGCTGCTCCTGGAGGCGTCGCTTGGCGGCACCTCCTCCTTGGCTTGCCTTGTCCTCCTCTCTGGCCTCCTCCTCTTCGTCAGACTGGAGGAACTCCATGGGGTCCTGCTGCTCCTGGTCCTCTGCTCTTGCCTTGCTTTGGGGCTTCGCCTTGGTGGTCGTGGGCGCGCGCTGCTCGCGGGTTTGCCAGTACCTGTTCGGAAGTGTTTCAGACACAGCGTTAGCAGGTCACGTCAAAGCTTCCTCGTGGAGAAGGGACGGGTTCTGCTCCTTACTTTGCCAGCCACTCTGCCACAGCCTTGTTGTCCACAGACTGGGCTTTGCCCTGGCCCTCCTTTGGTTCTTCTCTCTTCAGGCGGGAGAAGGGGTGCTTGGGACAGTGACGGTTGGCGTGTGTGAACCGATTTCCGCATCCTGTGAACAAAAACACCAGAGGTCAGAAAAATAGAACTATCACGGCCACCTGGGAAATTATGATCAGGTCAAAGTGTTGGACAATAATGCAATATAAAGAGAAGCTTAAATAATGATAACACATCTAAAAAATTAACCCCAGACTGCTTCGACGGGTAAAACCAAATAAAGAAGGAAATGAGACCCCAAAATACTTCAAGGGTTTGACAAAATAGTGTTTGCATTAAAAAAAACCCAAAAACATAGCTGTATTTCAAATCTACCTTTCTCGGAGCAGACGAAGGGTTTCTCTCCGGTGTGCAGCCGCTGGTGGGTCTTCAGCTGACCACTCTGGACAAACGCTTTCCCGCAGTTTGGGTAGTCGCACAGATAAGGCCTCTCTCCTACACACAGACGTGTACAACATTAAAATTTGAAATAAGACTCTCTGCTATGGGTATCTTAGTGTGGAAGTTGTAGGATTTTTTTCTGTTGGGGCAAATCTCACCTGTGTGTGTCCTCTTATGAGCCTGGAGAGACTTTTCTCTGGGAAATACGCGATTGCAGATGTTACAGCGGATGCGGCTGGATGAAGTCTCCCCCTCACTGATGAGCTCCCGGACGGTCTCAGCCCTCGGACGTCCTCTTCGGATTCCATCCTGACAGCCAAAACACAAACTTCAGGCTGCTGACGAATACAACCGTCTTTCTCAGTCATAGAAAATGCATTCTCAAGAGAAGCATCAAATTCCGCCGGGGGTGTTGGTTTAAAGTTTAAATCTACTACGTCCGCTCGCCTGTGGCAGAGCGCAGCCGCGATAATCGACTCGCTTCCGGGTTTTTGGCGCGCGACTCTACGTCACACACGAGGCTGCCGCAAAACCAGGAAGTAGGTCGATTTAAAATCCACCGTGTCACACCCTAATGCGCGGGCGTTTTTTTTTTTAAATGACTTCGGCGCAGCCATGTTTGGGCTTCTTTGGGGAAACACGAGTATAAAGAAAAAGCCCCCGAACAACAATAAACGGGAGTTCTGTTTTACTGCTTTGACTGCAGCGGTCGTGAAAGGTAAATTCCCGAAGCGATAGTTAGTAACTTAAATGGCACCTACCTTGTTCTGGTCCTGTGAAGGATCCGCGTCGGCTTCCCCGGCCGTCTGCGTCCCGGTGGGCGACGAGGCTTCGCTCGCAGAGCCGGGGCTAAGAGAGACGTTGTGGGCGTTCTCTCCCCATTTCCACGGGTAGACCATGAAGTCGCTAAAACCGGGGCTCGTAGGTGTCAGGGCCTCCGACTTCCTCGGCTTAATCGGGGTGGTCTTGATGACGGAAACTAAAACTCTTTTGGGCGAGTCGCTGCAGAAAATCACGCGCGGGTGCTTGTTCTCAGCCATTTTCTGCACGCGCAATTTTTGAGATTCACTGCAAAACGCAAGCAGAAACTTTCAGAAAAGTTGCTCCTCCGTTTGAACGTTTTACAAATCGACGGCGCTCCTTTCAGTCTGGAGTAAAAATGCCCTTCATTTCCAATCGGAAAAATAAAGTAAGTCCGGACGTTCAGCCTCACAAAATAGCCACAGTGGAAAGCGTGAAGTCAGACACGCAGCGGCGATTCCCCCTTGTCGCAGTGAGTAGTCTGAACTGACCTGTGTGCACCCACTGGATCGTCCCGCGTTGCAAATCGCGCCCGAGCAGCTCGCGGACCAATCAGAAGCAAGAATCCGCAGCCATGTGTTGCGACTGACCAATAGCAGCGAGCTAATGTACCAACGCGGAAGCCCGTCATCCAGTACAAATGAGGGAGCTCGCGACAATGAACCGAGACGATTTCTGTCCAATGAGGTTTAAACACTCGAGGCGCGCGCTTGTACGCTGACGTCACAATAGACCAATGGCGGCGAATCGAAACGACGTTGGCCAACGAGGCGGCCAATAGGAGAGCAGGGCGGGTAAACCTGGGCGGCGAGGACGGACGGCGCTTCCCGCGCTGGAAGATCTGTTTTTGTTATTGCATTAAAGTCACTTAAAGGGAAAAGAACCTGTGGGCCAATGTTACGTAATTATTTCAAGGCGGAGATACTTGAACAAAAGTGCTCTGTCGTGAAAAAAAAAAGAAATATTATAGCTATTTAGAAATAACAGTGAAAAGTTAAAATCTTTTGTCATTTTCAGTGACTTCACTGCTTTATTTTGGAGTGTCACAGACAACAGCATATATGTTCCAGTTATTTAATATGAAGCCTAATTGAATGATAATGATTATTTTTAAACTGTGTTTAAACCAATGGCAGCATAAAACCTTTGCTTATACATGCAAGGAAAATTCAAATTGTGTTCTGCAAATAAATGAAGACATGAATCTGAATTACTCATTGGTTCTTTATTAATCAATCACTCTAAGTAAAGATATTTAGTAATTACAGGTTAATTCCATGAGGACAAATTAGTGGAAAATCAAATCAATAACCCACTGGGGACTAACTTGGGAATCATGCTCAAAATTAAAGATGAAAAATTAGATCACTGATCCAACTTTTGGTAAGTTTCCTAAGTCAACCATAATATGGTTCAGTGGGTGTGTGTAACCTCCATGGTCCAGGAGAGACAAGAGATGGTCTATGAGGTATCTCCTCCGCGACCAGGAGGAAAGCATTAGTCTGCACTAGTCAACATTAGACTCTTTTACATCCATCCATCCATTATCCTACCCGCTTTATACCCAGTGGTGTCGCGGGGGTCTGCTGGTGCCTCCATCATAAACAAAGTATTCAAAACAGGTGGAAAAAATGTATTCACACTGAATAATAATTAACCATTAACTAAAAAAAACAAAAACAACAAGTAATGGCAGCCTTGAATTTCATCCAAGATATTTTCATCTGTGATGTAGGAGGATTCCTGACTGATCCTGCTGGATCTGCTTGGTGTTTTCCACGTTAGAAGGATAGG
>CAAE01015007.1:352782-380749 GCA_000180735.1 Tetraodon nigroviridis | reverse complement strand
TCAGCTGCAGGTGTCTCCCCATCAGGCTGCTGGTGCTGTGCACCTTCCAGGTGTTCCCATTCTTGACTCCTTGTATGATGTTTTCCACCTCCAGACTGTTGGCATTTTAAACTTTCATATGGCTGCCGCTCCATATTGTCTGCCTTTTGCTGTTCTTCACTTCCAGCATCACTATGCCCATCGACTGTTGAGTCCAGCTTCTTGCAACAGCTCATGATCTGGGTAGAATTTTTGAGGCTGCACAGATGTGACAAACATTTGGGTTTCAATCAGACAATCCAACAAACCACTTGTCCATCTGCATAAATGCTCTCACTTACTAATATTTAAATTCTGGATTCAGCAGATGAGACATTGTGATGAAGGGGTGGTTAAGAGCTTCGGATGCAGATATTCGCTTTGCCGCGTTTACGTTTAGCAGCGACTTGATGAGATCCAGAAACTGAAGCTGGTCCTCATATTCAGCAGAGGACGTGAACTTATGAATCTGGATTTTGGAAAGCATTCTTTTCAAAGAGAGACGCACATGCACTGATTGATTTCTCTAAAAAAAAACCAGAAATACTGACATTTACCAGGTCATCCAGGGAATGGAGCAGAGGCTCTTCAGTGTTCCCCACAATCTTTTCAGGAGCGTCTAAATTGTACTCCTCTGGCGTCTAATGGGACAAAACCAGTAAAACAGAGAACATGAGAACCTATTCAAACTAAATACTTGGTTCAAATGAAAAGAGAAATTATCAGACCTTTAGCCTCCATGCTGGACCATAAGGTCTATTCACCTCTACAAAGTATTTCCTGGTGTATAGTCCTTTAGCGAGCAGATGGTCCTCAGGCTGACCCAGCAGCTTGACCACTTGACTTATCTGCAGACAAAAGCTATGTGAACTAACGATAATGAAGAAGCTTTTGCCTGGTTTTGGATGTGTGGCTCAGGTGTCTGTCTGACCATTTTAAATTCACTGCAAACAGTGAAGAGATGCTCTTTGAGGTAAAGGTACATGAGGACACAGCCCATTCCCCACATGTCAATGGCGTAACTGAACGGCAGGCCGAGGAGCACTTCTGGAGCCCTGTTGAGGAAAGTTGAAGAGTCAGTTAGGGGCCAGAAGGTAAAATAAGGAAAAAAAATACAGCAGAGGAGAAGTTGGATAAATACCTGTATGGAACTGGCTGCACGACTATCCCTGGGCAGACCTCTGAGTCCTGAAAGGCCATGCCGAAGTCTATCAGTTTAACTTTCAGGTCATCGTTGTTGGCAAGCATGATGTTGTCTGGTTTGACGTCGGCGTGTAAAATACTGACGCGGTTGAGGGCGTCCAAAGCTGTGAACACCTACAAAAAAAAAGGACAATTTTTAATTTCCTTCACAACAAAAATAATAAAATAACATTAGATTTATTTTGGTAATTGTAGGCCTTCACTACAACAGGAAATATGTCCCATCCACATTAACACATACCTGCTTTGCAATTGTCCTAATGTTACTCAGCTGTATCCTGCCATTACTTTTGTGGACCAGATCGTAGAGATCTATGTGTAAAATCTCAAGCACTAAACACGGGTAACCCTTGTACTCAAACTCCTCCAAGAGTTTGATCATGTTTGGATGATTGAGGGCGGACAGCTTCTTTAGATACTTCACCTAAAGAGATGAAAGCTATTACATAATCTCAGGGATCACAGAGTTGAAAAAAAAAGACAAAGTATGTTACAGACACGTACTTCCTCCTTAGTGCCAAATATTGCTGTATGTGTGGTGGGTAACTTTAAAACCACCAAATCGTTTGTGTTCATATTTTGACATTTGAAGATTTGACCACAGCCACCAGTGCCCATCATCTCCAGCACAAGGTAATGTGAGGAATTACTGGAGAGAATATCACCAACGCTGACTGAGGACACACAATAAGGACAAATGAGTGTACAGTGTGAGTGTTTTTTTGGTATTTAATAGCCTATATTTTACAAGGCTTAGCTGACTCACTGTGTAATTTTTTGTAAGTTTTGGACGACATTTTCTATCATGATTGCCGAGGGCACTGGTTGTATGAGGGTAAATGACAACTCATACGATATTGTTATTGTCACAAAATACAAACGCTTAATTTACCTGCAATACCAAAGTGAGCTTTGAAGATCCTTTGACGCTCTTCACTCATCACCGACTGCATGACGACACCGTACTCAGCAGTTTAGCCAAACGTTTATTTTGCATCCTCAGCTAGTCCCCTAGCGTGTTTATTTGATAATCACAATTTTTTAATATAACCTACACAGACATCATTTTTTAATATTTTCAGTTGAGAACCAGGCAAACAATTCATCAACTAGCACGAACTAAATGAAAATTAAAGTTTCGTAACTTCTAAAATTTGGCTTTATTCTCGTTTTTTGAGTCAACGGTGCCAAATGAATATTAATGAATTATTAATATATTGATGATGTGGGGCCCAAGGGGTGGGGGGGGGGGGGGGGGGGGGGGGGGGGCTATACGTGTGCCGCACGTGCAAACATTTAAAAAGCGTGCTCGTGCGTTTGCTAGCCGCAAACTCCGGTAGTTAGCTAACGACCCAGCTAGCTGGAAACAAGTCTGTATTTGTGGCTGTAGTTTGTTGACGTTGTTGGTCCTCGTCAGACTGTCGTTCGCGACTGTAGCTTGACTCGCGGCGGAGCTCACGATGCTGCCGAGACCTTCGGCTGTGCTGTGGCGAACAGGTTCGGGAACCTTCTGGACGACGACGCCGATCCTTTTGACCTGTTGAGCGAAGCGGAGAAGGTGAAGGAGAGAAAGAGGAAGGATGAGGAGGAGAAGAAGGCCAAGCTGAGGAAGGCCGGGCAGAAGGAATCCCAGAAGGACAGGCGTCTGCCCCGCTCCTCGCTCGGTCCAGACCCGGGTCCAGGTTGGCGAGACTGCCCAGACTGGGCGATTCTTTTGGGAGTTTTCAGGGACCAAAGAGGGGCCCTCAGGATGGGAACGTGGGCCAAAAGTCCAGTTTACCTAGGAAAATACAGAATTAGACTAAAATATACTTTGATTAAGTGTTAATAGATGGATACTGAATTGAATTCCCCACTTAAATGTTGCTGTGATTTCGAATGTTTGCTGAACCACAAAGATGTTTTGTGTTTGTTGTGGAAAGAGAGTGTCAGTGTGAACAGGGGCTGTCTTTGGTCTTCTGTCTGCAGCCCGCAAGCAGCCGCAGCCGCAGACGCGTCCTGTTCCAGCGGTCGCTGTCAGAAATGGAGCCGAGGCGGTCCAGAGGGGAGCGAAGAAGACCGCTTTTGGGGAGCGCAAGGCCAAGCAAGAAGAGCAGCCCCAGGAGTTTTCCATCCCAAAGTGTGTTTTTCACAAACTGATGTGATTTGCAGGAATCAATAATCAGGTCTTCTCAGGAAATCTTTGTTTTCCTCAGGCCTTTCTACAATACTGATCCTGACCTGAGGGGCAGAGGAGGTGCGAGTGGCCGTCGAGTAGGAAACGCTAGGATCCCAGACAACGTGAACATGAGAGGAAAGAGGGAATATGATCGACACAATGGAACGTGAGCCTTTTGGACATCTGCTCTTGTTGTAAGCAGCTTTCTAGTCCATTTTCAACCTTAATTAGATGCCAAACGTGTTGCAGAGGTGTCTCTCCTGAAGAAAAGAGAGGAGGCAGAGGACCCTGGAACTGGGGCTGCGTCGACGAAGCTGCAAGGTGGGTGAACTTGACTGTGTGACACGTTTTGGCAAATAGGTTTAACATTTCGTATTGTCCACAAACCCTTTTCAGCGAGTTCATGGAGGTGACCTCTGATACTCTTGTCAAGTCTGAGGAGCCTCAAGCGTCCACCGAGGAAGACAATCAAAACCAGTGAGTAAAACACAATCAAACAACCAAAAGTCTCACTCGCATAAAATGGATGTCCTCCTTAAAGTAGGTCTGTACAACATTTTGACATAGTGGTTGCTGAATTTATATGCTGTTAAAATATATAGGAAACATGTGACTGTATGACCTCCAGCATCTGGACGTGGTCCTGATGAGACACCGGATGGTCTCTTGGTCTCTCGGCATCACTTCTGGGATTTGACTGACTGACTGGATGTGATTGGTAGATCAGTGGAGGAGGATGGAGAGATGGTGGTCCAGTTCGCTATGGAGATGAGTCTGGATGAATGGAAGGCCTTGCAGGAGATGAGCCGCCCTAAGGCAGAGTTCAACATTCGCAAGGCTGAGAACAAGATTCCATCCAAAGCCAAGGTTATTCACCAGTCCAGACACCCGCAAGTGAGTGGGTTGTGCTAGAAAAAGCACAAGCACACGCTTTACAGACAAAAATGAATTTTTTTTTCCCTTCATTTGATTTTCTATATCGTTTGTAAATTCAGAAATTGGCAGGAACCATGGAAGAGATGGACGATTACGGCAACTTCTTCCGTAAATCCGTGAATGATATCACCTCCATGCTGGACATCAACTTTGGGACTCTGGATCGACCCAGACGAGGTGGTCGAACCAGGGGGACCCCAGTTGGTCCCGGTAGCCGTCCGGAAAGGACCAGATCGGTGCAGGAGAAGGTTGGTCATCACGGAGGAGGAACCTGGCTGTCCAGCCATCTAAGGCGTAACGCCTCTTCTCTCCCACCAGGAGGAGCCGCTGGCTCCAAACCCCGACAACCCGGAGGAATTCCCAGCACTGCCAACTGGAAGATAACTACAATTTTCTCTTTTTCATGGGAATGTTGGTTGCACTCGTTATCTGACACAAGTTAAAGTTTCTGCTGTTCTTAAGGTTTGGGGTTTTATTGTATTCGATTTGTTTTCTCCAGCACAAAAGGCACCATTTGACTTTAGAGATTAAATACTGTTGCAAGCTCACGTCATGGCTCTGTTTGGGAAAGTAAAGCATTTTCAGGAAAATAACCCAAGTCCTAGACAAGTATGAAATTAGGTGTTAAATTAGAATGAGAGGGGGAAAAAAATAACCCTTTGGAATATATTTTATTTAGTGTGTTCAACGCAAAGTCTGATGTGGCTAAACACAAGTCAGATGAAGCCCCGTTAGGACAATGACTCAATAGCATGATTTAAACATAGAAAATATTAAAAAAATACAGAGTATAAAATGACATTTACAGTCTACAAGTTGCTTTAAGATGAGCCAGGGTGGGAATGAAAGTACAAACGGAGGACCGATCTACCCCAGAGCCAATCGCCTCAACCAAACATTCTTCGAATCAAAGGTGCAACTGACACCAAACGCGGTAAAGTTCTCGTTTTCTCCTTCCACCCCTCATCGTCACAGGTCCAGGATGATGATTCAATAAGTATGAACAAAAATATGGTCTAAAAAAAAAAAAAAAACCAACAACAAAAAAGTGCTTTACATGTAAATAGCTGATTAGTTGGATCTAAAGGATGTCGGCTGCTTTCATCCATGCTGAAGCTGTTGTGAAGCAGTTGGACTTATCCAGCTCACCGAAGTAAAGGAGCTCTGGCTTTAGGTATGGAGTGACTGTGGAGAGAAAGCTGGCGTTAATGCACATTAATCCAACCTCACAGCTTAACCAAGCAGATTTGAATGCAGCGAGATGAGGGACAGGTATACCATAGCCTGGCGAACCGAACGACTCAACAGAGCTGCAGACTTTACGTCCTTTTGACACAGCGTGCCTGTAGCGTGCAGGAAGAGAAGGGACAGAAAGAGTTGAGCTCAGCACCAGCGGAGGATGCGCACGTGTACGAGAAGTCAGTGGGGCAGAGGAGGAAGACAGCGAGCCAGAGAAACTATAGCCATTCATACTCCTGAAACGTGAGGAAAGAAGCAGCAAGCGGCAGTGTGCACGAGCAGGGACTAAAATGTTAGTACAGCAACTTTGGATGGACTGCAACAGAGCCTTAATTTAAAAGTTCTAACTAACCAGATGTGTTTACAGAAACTCCATCTAATGCTTTAAAATATCTGATCCTTTAAAAAAATGCACATTTTTCCTGAAATGGTTTGCTATTTAAGTAGTTTAACCATAATCAAACCATCTCAGTTGGTGCACCCCAGCCAAAGTACAATGATTCTGACAACTCGATAGTTAGCGTCAAGAGGGAAAAGTGTGTCAAGAGTCTAGATTCATTCTGATTCATTCTAACAGATCCGCTCCAGACAAGGTCGGGAAACCCCCCCCTCAAAAAAAACCACACATTCAGGTTTGACTTTTCCAGAGTGGAGGACATCTGCCGCCGAAAACAAAAAGCGGATCAAGCTCTATGCAAGTGCAGTCTCCAAATGGCTCAGAGCGAGTCAGAGGGGAGCTTGCCTGCAGGTGCGCCATGTTTAAGTTGTTGAGAGTGCCAGTGTTGGTCGCGGCACTGTCTTTGTCTCTATGGCTGCCCCATTGCTCACAAAACACAGGGTCTCTCTCGCCAGCCACCACATGCAAGTTGCCTAGGGATCTGACCAGCCGGGTGCTGCACAGGGAGCTGGCAGAGAGAAGGGAAGCTGTTAATGTCCCGCACACGGAGGCATGAGTGGCCATAGCTTCTCGGCTGCTTCAACTTCAACATAAATCAAAGTATCACATATTATACCGCTCTGGCAGTAACGGCACTGGGGAAAAACACGAGGGGACATTGTGGTTTGGGCAAACTTAGCAAGTGAAAGTTAAAATATAAAACTTGAATATACGATCGACTGCTGTTTTATAATCCGACTGACCTCTTTCCAGGTCCTGCAGCGGGCAGCGACGTTCTGGATCTCTTCCTGCTGTCTGAATCCTCAGACAAAGCCAAGGGATTTACGCTGGCTTTGCAGCCCTGAGTGCCCGTCTGCAGGAGGACCGTGCTGTGGTGCGGACAAAGCATTCATTATTGCGTCTCTGCCATATCCAGTGTACCAAGGGCGGAGGCTGCCTTTACCTAAGGGACTGTGAGGAGGACCTGGTGTGGATCTTATTCTCTTCTTGTCTGAAAACACAAGTAACGCATCAGTAAAAACGTGAGTCAACAGAGCACGGCCTGAGTTTGAAAACGTTGTTGTGTGTCGATTGTTGCCTCAGTTTCAGCATCAAGAAGGGCTTAGTCAGACACAGGAAGAAAAACACCCAGTGGGACTATTTGACTACACACAGTGCATTCAGGGGTTTCGCCTCTGAGGGATATTAAAAATTCATTATCACAGATGATGGTGACGACGTTAGTCTGACGGCTAGCTAGCCGTGTAATTCCTGATTCTGGACAAATTCCTGGTTGGGATTGGGAAATAAAAAGGGACTCAGGGTCTCGCTTATAACGTTCTGGGTTTTTTGGGGGTGGTTCTGCGGAGCTCATTCAAATCCTAACCTGTCTACACAGAAATGCAGCATGAAAGAAGGGAAGCCAGGCACAATCCACCATAAGGAAAGGCTACACAGGGAGGAGAAGCATGGCTGCCAGCCATCTGAAAGGGGACAAATCCAACAACAGCAAATAGAAAAAAAAGAAGGGGGGGAGCAGGAGACACGGGTGGTGTCCAGACAGGACACGCAACTGCAATAAGCTGCTTTCCCACTGGGACAGGATAAGGAGGACACCTGGTCAGCATTTTTGATTCTACAATCGAAAGTAACAGCAGGGTACTGGTCCGGAGAACGACACCATTCCAAAGCATTTCACCTCCTAACAACACAGTTGGTGAGATATTTAATAAACAAGATGTGAGGGAAGTGAAGACTTTTGAGTTGCACTCACATACATCCCCAGTTTTGCAGATAAATATATCCTCTGGATTCAGAGACACTAAAATTAGATACTTTGTGAAGGTCTACATTTCAATCATAGCTCGGTTTTTTTTTTTAATTACTTAATTATTCTGTGGTGCTGTACTGCAACAGCAAGTTTATAAAGAATCTTGAATAAATATGGACTAGACCGACTGTAAGAAACCAGTGCAGAGGAGCAGGCAGCCGATACGGCCCAACATTACCGAGACATGACAGAGGACCAGCAGCAGCATGCTCATGCACGCATCTCCATGGCCATGCATTAAAAAAAGGGGGTGGGGAGGGGAGAAAAATGTCATTAGGAATTTAACATGCACTCTGGGCGCTACATAAAAACGTGGTGGACTGTTGGTTCATCTGGAGGTTAGAGGTTTGTGCAGCCATGAGATCTGGAATAACTCAGAATCCATCTTCATCCCACCACCACCAGCTCAGAAGCTCACAGCCGTCACCCTCCATCCTTCAAACCAGACTGAAGATGAGAATACATAAACAATCTCAACCACAAGTCAAAACGCTGATTTAGTCACTTCCTACCATTTTTAAAACCCCAAGAAGCCGATCTAGAGTGCGAACTCGGCCGTACGGGCAAAAGAAGACGCTCAACCAATCATGCAGATCTCATGATTAGTTGACAATGTTGCTACAGGAAGCTTCGACTGGGAGCTTTACTCAAAATATCTCGAAGCCTCGATGTCGAAGCGGAACAGCTCAGCGTGTAAATGAAAGGCAAATGCAAAGTGTGTTACGGTGTTGCATCCACTTCAATGCACGTTCCATTCCACACCGTGGTCATCCGAAGGACACGAGGGGGAAAAAAAAAGAAAAAGAAATACAACCTCGATCAGCCATTCCACTCTGTGGCTTAGTGACTGCAGCAACAGGAAGAGAGCAGCTAGACAGAAGGCGACGTGCACTTACCTCCGTCATACAACACCTCTCTTTCTCCTCTCCCCCACTCTGCTATCTTTTCAGGCAACACATGGGCCAGACCGGACCCGTGAGGCTGCAGCAGAACACTGCCACCTGCCTGACACGGGGGACAACAAAAGCCAGCCGCGTGGGTACGTTGCTGCCCCTCGGCCTGCCGAGATAAGCACCTACGGGGCAGGAGGACCTACGGCTACACTAGCTCGGCCACAGAAGGTAACTTTGGTAGAACTGTTGAGCTTTTCGAACTGAATGTGGGTCAAGCTTCACCTCGGTCCACCTAGGAGTGTGTGTACCTCTACCGAGACTTTGCCCGTGGATTGTTTACCTCTGTGTTGACACACTGCTGTTTCAGGAATTAGTGTTTGATCGAGGCTGAACAGTCAGCAGCGTTAAGCTCGTCTCATTTACTCCCAGTCTGACACAATTTCTGTCCTCTACTGTTGCAGCCACTTCAAAACAAAGAAGAATCCAGCCTTTTCAAGTGTACAGCTCCGGTATCAGATGTTGAATACATGAATGGAAACACTTTGGTTTCCATGGCAGCCTGCGAACATGTTTCAGAGGCTTCAATGAGTCCTTCAATAACCAACCTTCTGCTGCGGTTTTTTAGGATTATCTATACTTTCTGCAGCGTTAATCTAACGTAAACATGAGAATGGCTGAGCTATCAAAGAATATCGAACCGACGAAGGTTTGTCTGATGCGAAACAATGGCAGACTAACCCCCAAAAAGACTGGGAGCAGGAGCAAACTCAGATCAGATGGTCAGTAAATGCCCCTCCAACCTGATCATTTGGACTCTGTGAAATGATCTGATGAACTGGGACCATAAGAGCTGTTTATTTCCACGGCAACGAGTATGTGGATGGGTGGCTGTGACTGGTGACTTACGAGAAGGAACCGGACGCCGACCTGGCCTGCCTCCTGCTCTTCAGGGCACGCAGCTTATCCCCCTGTGTAAGACCACTTTGCTCCTCTTCATCGTTATACTGTAAAGAAGGTTTGAGGATTTAAAACCACGACGACTTCGACTTCGTGGGGCATCACAGCGGACTCACCAGCTCCAGTTCTTCCTTCTTCGGCGACTTGTTCTTGTTGCACCCGTTGATGGTGATGTCATCCACTCCAGACAAGATCCTGGTCATCTTGCCGTTCTCTCGCTCCTTCAGCACTTTCTCCCTGAAAACGTCGCCGTCGGCCCACAGGCCGTTCTGCTTTCTGATTGACAACATTAACACATGCGGGAGTCAGGAAACAGCGTTGGAGCAAACAGGTGCTGCAGTTTTTGGTTATTTTACATGAAAAAAGTCCTGCAACACCTACTCTTCGACAAAGTTCTGCTGGGGCCCGATGATGGACCCGGGTCTGCAGATCCGTATCCAGGCGATGGCCTCTGCTGCAGTCAGGCGGTAATGTTTCATCATGTAGCAACCAATCAGAGTGCCTGTTCTCCCGAGGCCAGCTGGAAAAAAAAAAAAAAAGATTAAAAAGGAATCGATTGATTCCGCAACCACAGGAAATAGGAAGATTCCAGGAATCGGACCTTTGCAGTGGACGGCAATGGCTCCTTCAGCGTTCTCACAGATGTTGAGGAACTTCCTGACGATGGAGTCGTTGGGAGTGCTCCCATCCACAAAGAACAGATCGTGATGCTCGAAGCCGGTCTCAGTGAAACGCTTGGCGTCGTACATCTTCTTATTAAGCCTGATGATGGTAGTGACGTTGTGTTTCCTGAAGTATGGGATGTATGCCTCAGGGGCGTGCAAAGGGTACCCTGAGGGGAAAAAAAGGTCTCTGGTATTTCTACTGGAGCTGAGATAGATCCTGAAATCCCGTGCACGTGACTTACCATTCTCTATTTTGCTTTTTGGATGAGGTCCACTAAAGGCAAGGAACTTGCCAGGAATGATCCAGTTCAAGTCTCCGTTCTCTGCTCTCTCGTAGTGCTCGTATTCTTCCACGTCGAAGCTGGAAAAGTCCAGCCAGCCATACTGAAGAGCCTGGGGATCAGCAGAGAGGGACTTTGGTTAGGACCGCCAGGACGGCAAAAAAAGGTCAGCAAATCTTAACAAGGAGTACCTTATTTACGGCGCGAAGGCAATCTAGGATATTCAGATTGTACATGCACGTTCCAAAAGAAGCATCTCTGCAACAGATGAACCGTTTTATCGCTGAATCTGGTTAGAATCTATGTGAACCGGACGGATCTTCTTACCTGAATGGAATATAGGTTGAATTTTTTGACAGCAACAAACTGTGCACCTCCTCCGGTGTCATGTTAAGGTTCATTACCTTGGAAACAGATGCCCAATCTGTTTATTTTACTGCAGAATTCAGCAACACACACACGTGCGACACTTACTGCATATGATCCGATAAGGTAGGCAGCATTTACTTGTTTCTTCTGATCGCCACTTGTATAAAATATAATCTTCTTCCTTGAGAGTGTTATGGACTGTGCAGAAGACAATAGCAAGACTTTGAACTTTATTATTTTGTTTTAAAAGCAGTCACTAATGATTATACAAATTATTAGAGGACAGCTAATTGGAATTTTAACGCATTTCTAATCTCAGGTGAAGGTTTACTGCATTCATTGAAAATGATTATTTTAAAAATGTTCCTGCAAATGCAGTTAAAGCAAAATGTAGGTAAAATAGGGAGAAATGACTCTTTCAGCTCCCTGACTATGCCTGGATTTACTTCCCAACTGCATCTTCCCGGCAGGGTGAATCCAGAGGAGTGGTTGGCCTTACCTTGAGTTTTTTTGTCAGCTTGCAACAGAAGCGATAAAACATGGCCAAGTTAAGGGGACCAAAGTCTGCATAGAAGCTGCAAGAGAGAGATGGTGGGTGGAGATTAGGACCTGGACGGTGGGAACAGCTTTAGAAATAATCATAGCAATTGCAAGAAATGGATAACACGTGTAAAGATCATTTAGGGTTTAAGATGACTGTTTTCTAAAAGATGACTTGCAGGACTGTAGGAGGCCATTGGAAACAGCCAGGCGGCAAACTTTTGCTGTAAACTTACTTCTCATATGCCAGCTCTTCATCTACGCAGAAACAGTGTCGATCAGCTGTGCTTTTGACCTTTTGCTTCAGTATGGCGAAGTATAGTCGGTCTGAAGGAGGAAGGGGGGTAGGGCGGAGAAAACGAAGGGCCAGTTAGTCCCGCCGTGCACCAAAACGCTGCAGCTCATCAAACGCTCCTCCATTTCCATCCCACAATACTAATGTTCAATAATTCTTCTTTTTAAACTTACCCTTAATGAACTCAACGCACTTGGACGCCACATCGTCTGCAGTCATGCTGCCCACTGCTGGAAACATGTTGTGCAGAGAAACATCTGAAAGTGAGTTGCTTCACGATGACTCGCTCATATTGTGTTAAAGCTTCCACAATCGTCATGTGAGAAATGTCAAAAAGTTAGAGTACAAACCGTGAACCTCCAACGTCACTACGTGAAGGTTTTGGTTATCGACTTAGCTCGGCGTTACGTAAAAGTTGGCGCACGTCTGGAAAGAGTTTCTTCTGCAAGTGCGCACTAGGCTAAAAAAACGATCCATACAGGCCCCGCCCATGACCTGTTCTGTGTGTTCCGATTGGCTGCGTCGGATGTAAGCGTCCACGCCATTGGAGGAGGGGCATGGTAATCCCACCCACCTCAGTTTAAAGTTCTCGACTTCAGCCACTTCAAGAACCGGGGACGTTTTCGAGCCGTTGCTAGGACGGTCGCTCGTCCAATCAAAATGCTTATTGTTACTTCTGAGACCCTCCCACTTTAAGAGTTGAGCTGCGGATATATAATAATGACAATAACCAGGAAATTGTAATAATAATAATAATAAAAAATGAAAGAAAATTAGTGAGAGTGACAGCGTCGTGATTGTAACGTTGCCAACACCAAATACTAATTCCTCACTAATACGTCACACACAATTTGAGGTATTTATACTTCAACAAGGCATAAGTTGCAGCGTATCACAATCTATCAGTATGGAACAAAGCAATTCAAACACTGATTTGTTGCTTTGTGGTTCGTGTTTTCGTTGACGGTTTTTTTGCACACTGTGGAAATCAGTGCGAATCCGGCGCATTAACCATAAAAGGACAGACGGTGTCGCCATATTAGGTCAAAGCGAGAGAATTTAAAAAAAAAAAAAAAAAGTCTTCCACACGCCCTGGTCATTTAGAATGGTGGGACGCGGCGTTCGCAGCCGGCCGAGTGCGTCTGCGCGCATTTGCCAAGTCGACGCAAAGTTGACGCGGTTCGCCTCGCACACCCTCTTACCTGTTATCTCAATGTAAATATCTGAGTTTGGCTCCACCTCCGAGCTGTTTGCAGCTGCACGGCGCCTTTTCCTCGGCTCGGCTCGCCTCCTTTCACTCCTGCGCTTCATTTTGCCCTCCTGGCTGCGCGGTGGACATCCCCGAGCAGCCGCTGCAAGCCTCGACCGCGCAACGTGCACCCGCCGTTTACGGCATGTCTGATTCTGCAGCAGGTCGCTATCTGCGTATGTGTCTGTGTGCAATGGTGTCAACCGAGGCACAGTTGTCTGGTCCAGGCACTCCGGTGGTGCTGACGTTTCTGTGCAGGGGCAGGATTTCTGAATCCCCTGCATATGACGTATCAGGATTAGATTTTCAGCACACTCCCTTGACCGTCCGCTTGCAGTTAAAAAAAACATGTGGCTGCTGTATTATTATTATTATTATTATTATTATTAATATTATCATTGGCTGTGGCCAAGAGAGTTGACCTACATGTGAAACATACTCGACACAAGAAAAGTAGGGAGGGGAGCTTTAGTGTGCTTAAAGAGTAAATGTAAAGAAATGCAGCAAAAAAAACAAAGCCCGGTAGCGTCAATTCATATATGATGGTTGTCCTCTTCTGAAAATACAGAATTGTTGTTTTTGAGCTGCTGTAACACTCTTAACGTCCCACTGCGCGATCAATTGAAGCTTATCTTCTTATTATAAATATCTATACAATCAGTAGCTACACATCATTTGGGCTATAGTCAACACCTTTTAAAAAATGATCTCCCACAGATCCAGGACGCCGTCTCTCTACACATGGATGATCTTTGGCCTGCTGAAATCCAACGTCTGCTGAACTCCAGCGAGCTGGAGGAGCCAGTTGATGGGCATGTGGTCCAGGCGATTGGTATCAAAATGGCAAAAAAGTACCTGTGCGCCTGTGTGAGGGGGCAAAAAGAATGGAATTTCAGGTGATGGAGGGAGAAGGCTCATCATGGCAGAAGAAGCAGAGAGAGTTTACCTGGTCCTGTGATGATTGCTCCACCTTGTTGATGGAGGTCCCCCTGAAAGTCAAATATAGGGCCGGTCATGGCTCTCCAAATACTTTTCATTTGTCCCGCAAAAACACCAGATTTCACATGTGGACTCGGTTGGGCTAGGAACAGAAAAGTCTTCATGAAAGTCCAGTTAAAGAAAAAAAAACCTGTAAAATGTATACATTTGGACTGCGCTACCTGAGTCAGTAAATGTCTCCTCCCGCCTCATCCCCAGCTTTTGATAAATGTATCGATCGGGGTCTACGTACATTTCATAAGGATACCCTGTCAGTGAGCAGAAGGCCTGAGGGAACACGTCAACATCATATAAACATGTCAAATAAGGTGTAAAAGTGACTACATGAATCAACTTACCTCAATATGACGGTGCAGAGACTGACCAATCACAACCAACCTAATGCCAGCATCCTGGAACAGAAGTAATTGTTCTGGTTGAGCAGTGAAGTATTGGGTTTTTAAAGATGCATTTCTATCTCCTATAGGACTTTTATTTTACTTTTAGTTGACTTTTATATATCTTTCATCTGCTAGTTGAGTCAGTTGTGTCTGGTGAGTATTCTCAACCTAAAAAGACACTTTTATTCTGCTAAATCCGAATTAATATCAGAATTAAATTGCTAAATTGCAAGTATAATGGTTCCAAATGAGCCTTTTTGTTGTTATTGACCACTTTTGGTGTTGTGAAACTTACCTTCAAGACGTCCTCGGGTATTTTACTCAGATCCTCCACGTATTCTTTGCAGGTGTAGCACAAGAAATTCTACGGGAACGCAAACACTCAGTAGCCAGCGGAGAACAACGAACCATAACTTTTAGAAACCTTTCCTACCCGGACGAAAATGATAACCGATTTGCCGTGTTGGTAGAGATTCTTAAACGGAAGAGAAACTCCGTGGCGGTCGAAAACCAAACAATCTTGCACGTCTTCCAGGCGAACGTCAGAAAGCGTTTGGGGTTCCCGATGGCCTTTCGCGATCTGACGAGTTATCGGTGAAATTAATGCAGCCATTCCCCCCCCCGGCTGCTTCCCGAAGTCCAAAAGCTATTTTGGGAGGAGAACAGACTGGGTGGAGGTGGAAACTGGAAGAAGGAATAAAGGGGGAGAGAGAGAGAGAGAGAGAGAAGGAGAGCGATTCAAAGAGAAAGCGAGAGATGAAATAGGAAATTTATGAAATATGAATAAATGACCCTGACCAGTGAGTGGTCGATGCTTGCAGGTGCAGAAACAAACAAAAAATGCGTTGATTTAACCAGAGTTTTATCTTTTTGCGCGCAACCCTTTTGAACACTAGTTATATTTTGCGAGGAGTTCGCATCTTACGCTCTTCACTTCTCGTCACTTTCTTTTTAGTTGAAAGAGTTAACATTTAAACACAGGACTGATTATTTTTAAAAACCAGTACACATAACGACAGCAAACTTGACAAACTCCTTTTAAATTTTACTCTACAAAGGATTTTTCAGTCTTCGCGATTTTAAAATCACCCTCGTCGGCTTCCGTCGCGCAAGTGCGGAAGTGCCGTGTACGGCAGCAGAGCTCGGGCATCCATCCACTGTTTGGGAAACACTGGGCTAGTGCAGGAGCGGCGACTCTTGCGGGTGTGTGTCCAGTCGGGATCTGTCAGCATCCATCTTGGCCGTGCAGCACAGCGGTAGTATGCAAACATCACTCGGTGTGTGGCTGCACCGCGTCAACTGGTAAGAGTGGTTACATGTTTGGTTTCTGCGCTAACCTAGCCGCTAACACAGTGATGGAGTCAGCTAGCCTGTCAGGGGAAAAAACTGAAGTGTGTGAGCCCTGGAAACGCGCTTTCCTTTCCGAATGTGTGTGTGGGACTCAAAATGGATGGAAAGCGAAGCATAACGATCAAAACTACTTTGAGAATGCTTCGTTTGCACTTTTAAAAAGGACCACCTGTTCAATGTTTACATCATTTACATCGCCAGATAAACCACGGATCACTTGTGTAATCTTTTCGGACCCTGTTGTGAGCTAAACTAAACTGTTTTGTAGGTAATCCCGACAATTACCACCAGACCTAATAATAGATCTGTCAAATTATTTTAAATTTGGTATGATACCCTGCAACCGTTTTGGTTGGTGCAAGCTCCACAGTGAAAAATAAGCATTTCATATGACAATACTATTAAAGGAAAACGTTATGTCGGGTAAATTTCTTCTCTAGCGAATACACTCAGGATGTGTCTCATTACAAAGGCAGGCAAAACGCATTTTCCTGCAGCAAGGGGACGAGAGATATTTCAAACAGTCTGAAAATTGTCCGCTAAGCTGTTCTGAGGTGAAAACCTCCCTTTTTCCAAAACAAGAAGGAACAAGAAAGTCGTCCATGCAATGAATACTAAGCCTTCTATTTCTCCAGCCAACACCAACACACCCTCTTACTCTTTACTGATTGGCTTGTTGTCCTAGAGTTTCCTTGAATCATCTATATGGGCCATCTTCTCTCGAAAAATGGTCACCACCTAAAGAAGAGGACACACAAGTTGCATCACAGGAAGAAGAAGAAAAGGAACTGCTTTCTGCAGCTCCCCTGCATGCTCTGCTTCATTGTACACGGCAGCAGCGGCAGCACTGGTCTGGAAGACGACAGCGACCACCACCTCGAGGCCGGCGTGGACGGCGGCGGTTGCCATCACAACAGCCTCTCCGGAATCGGCGTCCCTGGCATTGGGATCGGCATCGGAGCCACGGCCGTTTCGAAGCTCGCTGAGCGGTACGCGACACTCGCATCTCCGGAGGATTGCTCTAAATTCCCGCTGTCGCCACGGGAGTTGGCTGTCTGGGAGGGCCCGGGAAGGAGCCTGTTGTCAGCTGTTCCTGCCAAACTGATCGCTCCGCCTGTGCTGTTCAGAAAGGCCGGGGTGTCTGTGACCGTGCCCATACCTGTTCCAGTGCCAGGCTACACCAGCGACTACACTGAAATGGTGAGAACAGACATACTACAGTTGAAAATGCAACATTGGTCACCTTGTTTACACCCACTGTTTACCTTGTTTGAAGCCAATACGCTTCCCTCTGTCTCTTCTCCCCCTGGATGCAGGTGTGTAAGAGGAAGTGTTCCGAGGTACAGAGGTGCACCCCTTCTAAGCAGCCTCGCTGCACCTTTGCCACCCCCGACGGTGGGCTGGAGAACAGAGCAGTGGGTGAAAGTGTGGGAGAGGCCACCTCCCACTCTGAAGCCGGCCACTGCCACCTTCCCCTCTGTCCGCTTCCCTCCTCTTCAGCGTCTTCTTCCTCTGCCTCCTCCTCCTCGTCGTCCTCCTCCTCCTCCTCGCCCGCTGATGGCTGCGATGGGGCGGACTTCACGCGGATTTGCCATCACAGTTCAGGCTCATCCCCCCGCTGCTTGCGTCACCCCAGCAACGACTGCCGCGCTAAAAGTGCCGACTTGGATCACCTAAGCATCAACCACCTGCCTTCCTCTATTCTCCTCAAGGTCAGAGTTCAACAAAGACACACATAAGATTTATCCCAGACTCTGGTGTTTTATTGTTGTGTATTTTTAGGTGCTCTCTCACTTGACAGTGAAGGAACGCTGTCTGTGTGCCTCTCTGGTGTGTAAATACTGGAGGGATCTGTGCTTGGACTTCCAGTTCTGGAAGCAAATTGACCTCAGTGGCCTTCAGCAAGTAAGCGCCAGATGTTTTGATTATTATTTTAATAGAATATCGTTTTAAACCGTGCGATCGAATCTTCATCTCCAAACAGAAACGTTTCTTTGTGCTTTCGCTGAATTTGATCCGCGTATATATCACCCTGCCTTCAGGTGAATGATGACCTCCTGGTGAAAATAGCCTCTCGGAGGCAGAATATAACAGAGCTTAACATCTCGGACTGCAGAGGGGTTCACGACCACGGGGTGTCGTCCCTGGCCTCCCACTGTCCGGGCCTGCAGAAATACACGGCTTACCGCTGCAAGCAGCTGGGCGACGCGTCCCTGGCGGCTCTGGCTGCACACTGCCCCCTGCTGGTCAAAGTGCATGTGGGCAACCAGGACAAACTGACTGACGAAGCTCTCAAAAAGGTAACAGAGAAAGAATTTAGACTCTCAGTTTCAGAATTTTCACTTATTTGGATGGTATATTTTCGTTTATTGCCTATATCAAATGTTTTGCCTGGTTGCACTTTAGCTTGGAGAGCACTGTAGTGAACTGAAGGACATCCACTTGGGCCAGTGCTACAGTATCACAGACGAAGGCATGGTGGCGTTGTCCAAAGGCTGCTGCAAACTACAGAGACTCTACCTGCAAGAGAACAAACTGGTGAGTCCCCCGCATGTCTCTCCTATAATGCTTTTCATCTGCGGTGTTTTGTATACTTCTATCTATTTATTACTCAACAATAAAGAGAGCACTTAACTCACACACCCAAGATCTCAATGAATGATAACAATGAATGGACAAGTGTCTTCCAAATCAAAGTGGCTCATTCCTGTTTGCACTCGCTGCAACATCTGGAAACGCTCCTGACAGGAGATCCCTTGGGGATTCCCTCTCAGGCCCGGACTGGTTTATCAGTCCGTTCCTGGGCAGTCTGTGGTGTTATGTAGTGGTGGTGCAACAACACACCATGTCCCAGAGGTGCCGGATTGTCTTCATCCTCCAGGAACTGCTGCCGCCCTCCAGCCACATGAGGCTGAGCACGGTCCCAGGGCCCCCTGCACCAGTCTGACAGGATCTCATCCTGGTACCTTTGACTCACTTGATGTCTTTAAAGATATACAGTATATGTCCCTGGACCATCACTGACCCTCTGGTAAACAGGTCACCCTAGAGGAAGAGTGTTTTCCACTGCATCTCCGGACTCTCTCGTATGCCCACTAAGAAACCGACTTAGAAACTGTTGTCTACACGGAGAACTGGGGCCACTGGTAAATCTGCCAGTGCCTGGCTGTTACCGACCGGGATCGTCTGGTAGAGCTCTGACCGTGATCCTCCCATCAACTGTACCGTGACCAGCCACAAGGCGTCACTGTCCTGTCCTATTAACGGCTTCGTACTTCCTCCTAACTTTGCCTTCTCATAATGCAAACGCGTGTTGTGTTTCTGCAGCCACAAATAATCTTTCTTGTATCTCTGTTATTAACGATTGCTACAGAGAAAAATTGCCAATGAGTCTGTTTACCTCTAACTTGATTTTCCAGGTGCTTTTCTCCTTCCTCCTAATAGCGTCAGTTTCATATTCCGCCTTTTCATCCGCTAATAGCTCTTCTCAAAAGTAATTAGGAACTTGATGAATATTCCTGCTTTCACCTACCGGTAGCTGACTTTGCTACAGCTCTCATTCATCAGGTTAATAGCATATGAAATTAGTGATTAAAACAAGGTGAGAGATTAATATCGTTGGTGATAACATTTCATCGCAACCGCGTCACATTGACACGACTGTGCTTCCTGACATTGGAGAAAACTTGGGAAAGTTGAGGCTTATTGTGGGTTTCGTTTGTTCAGGCTCTCCACTTGAACATTTGGAAAGTGTGACAGAAATTCTGGAATTTCTGCCGTCCTAGAAGTGACGATCCAACTGTCTTCTGTGGTTTCGTAATGAAAAGGAAGCCAGGAAATGATTGCAGGTCTGCAAAGCTGTTGCAGAAGGCCATGTTTTGATATCGCTTTGAGGATCTTCTAATTTGATTCCATCTTACCCCCCCACTCTTCTTAATCAGGCACAGATTAGGATGAAGGCCTCAGCCGCTCTGATGTCCCTTTCCTCCACCAAAATTGACCAATTAAAACGCTGCAGGATGTTTCTGTGTGGTCTTTCACTCGTCCTTCCCTGGCTCTTGTCACGCGCACACCCACAAAATATTTTCCTTTCTTCCATTCACTCCCCCTCGTCATGGTCTGGCTTCTGCACTGAAGGGTCTTTTCCAAGCGTTCAGACCAGCAGATGGTTAAATCGTTCCTTCGTTTTCTGAGTTACCAAGAGTGGCAGTTTTTTTTTTTTGTTTTTCCTGTTAGCATAAACCACAAAATGTTGTTAGCTAGCAGAAGCTCAAGGTGTCTTGGAGTGTTTTAACATCACATTTCTCCCCCGCTGTTTTTTTTTTTTATGACTGCTTAAAAATACTTTGAATTGAAAACTCCAGATTGTCACATTAAATATCTCCTCCTTTATTTTCTTCCCTGGAAGCTTCTTCCACTAAATTCTCTAAATGCTGTTTCGCCTCAACAAGTTGACGCGCTTGCTCTTGTTGCTTGTCAGTCCAGGCCCAAACCAGCCCAGGGAGATGGATAACCTTGAGCAAAGCCTTTTTCTTACCCCCCCAACACGTGACACCGGCGTGCCTTTGGTCCTCTGCTTTTGACATCTCCCCTGCATTCTTTATTGACATGCACCCAGTTTTTCCGCCAGATTTCACCGCTAGTTTTCATCTTCTGAGGCGTTTCTTCTTCCTGCCCATTCAAATTCCCTTCCTCCACCTGGAAGGGCAAAAGGCCCGGAGAAAGGCAGATTCCCCCTTTTGCTTTCTTGCTCGTCTGACTGTAGTTGGTCGCAGGGGGCAGAGGCAGCGCTGCAGTCCTCCCTCTGAGTTCTCTGCCTTTCATACTCCCACTATAAACTGCAAAAATATGCGGTCACCGCTCTTTCTTCGTTGGAAGTGCGCCCCAGGCCGCCTTTCAATTAAACCCACATTGCAATTGGAAAATATTTTCTTCTGCGGCAGCACTTTTCTCTCTTCTCTTTTCAGCCTTCAAACTTGTATTTCCTCTCTTCTCCTTTCTCAAAAGAGTGGCCACCGAATTTCCCTGCAGTTCCAGGTGTGGGGGGCGGGAGGGCTTCAGAACTCTTCTTCTGCACGCTCCTGCACACGGACTCTAATTATTTACTGTTTTAATTAGTGCAAATAGTGGAAATGTAAGTGGAATGGAAGATGGCCTAACACAGATTACCGCGTGCCCTCAATTTAGGTGTAATTACTCCGCACGTGGAACCAGAGCTCCCCTCCTCTCACATATTCCGACTGTCTGTCTTCCAGTGATTGCGAGAGACGTGTGACAACGTGCAGCTCTGGGAAAAGGAGAACAGGGTTTCTTGTCCCTCTGCCGGTGAGGTCGAGCTCCCTTCCCTCTGATTAGCCGCCCGTCCAGCTGCTCCCCAGCAGGAAACACGGATTACTCCGCTCCCATCTTTAAATCGTATATTGACATTAGCGGGATTAAAGGCAGAGCTGAAATGAAGGAAGTGATAATGATAGCCGTCAGTTATTATGGGATAGACCTTCTGACATAAACCGACACACACACACACACACGTTCCCAAGCCTGGTTTAAACACTGGGACAGACACATGTAAAGGGGGGCAGAGGAAGCGAATAGCTGACAGCTGTTCTGGACTCTCCCCTGGAAACTTTGTTCCTGTATTTGGAATTAGAGATAAATAGATCCACCTCAAGCAGACTCAAAGACAGGCACAAACCACACATTGTTCGTCCCTTCTTTAAGATGGCCTGCAGTCTTCGGAGACGGCCGTTTAGACAGTTCAGGATGTGGAATCATGTCTTTAGACGGTTTATCTGCTAATGACACCGGATTAGGTGTGTCAGAGCTCCGCTAAGCTCCGCTCTCATTCACAGTTTCCACGCTTTCATGTCATCGGGGAGTCGCGTTCGTTCCCTCTGCGTCCTTTTCTTTATCTCCTCCGTCTTTGTGCTGATTTACCTGCTTTATTAAAGAAAGGTGGGGATTTGATCTCCGGTTTGTCTGACGGTTGCCCTATTTCTGTAATTTTCCATTTTTCTTTTCCCCGTCCCGGCTGAAGTCACTAGTTCTCTTTCTAAGCAGCCTACTTTCATTTTGAAGTTTACAGCACCTCACTGGTTTCCTTTGATAAATTTTAAAACATTTGGACATATTTGAACAGAATATAGAACAAGGAGTGAATTGGTGATGTTTTTAGTGCTGTAGCGGACGTGTTATTATCTTTTCTTGAGCTTCCCAGTTTTATTATCTCAGGACTGACTTGTGGACTGAAGACCTTGACCTGACTTCTGGTTATCTATTAATAACCAAAATAGAATTCTTTTTGTGGATCAGACAGCATGATTTTTATTCATATTTAATGACTTTCTGTCAAAGAAAAAGCTCATAAATATGTAAAATGTCCATTTCAGCCACCTCCCCATGCGTATATTTTGCTAGCCAGCAGATTTTCTCATAAGCCATAAAATACAACGTACCAGACACGTTATTTACACCCTGATGATGCAGCGCGGCTGTGCTGCTGGGTCGAACGTCTCGGGGATCAATTCTGGCGAAATCCACCACAAAGTCTTTGATTTTGTTGATCCTCACTGCGGCTTTGTGATCAATCTCTCCATCAGTTGCTTCACGTGAAGCCCGCCTGGAAGGTCAGGGGTGACAGGCAGCGTCTGGGCTGTGCAGGGCTGTTCTTCCACTGTGGTAGTTGTGGCTTATCCCAACTTTAAATTTCACCATTTGCTCTGCTCGCATATCATCAGAACCTTCCTTCTGCAGTACCCATACATTTAATCTTTTTAAAAATATCTATTACTACCATAAAGCTATTGTGCGTGCTTATTTAAAAACTTGAACCATTTATTTTGAATAAAACCCATTCGAAGGATCCTTTGGAGGAGGAAAAGCAACGTTTCGCTGCAGGGTCAGAATCAGGGTTCTGGCCCCTGGCTGATGTGCTGTCTCTGGCCTGCAGAGGGCGCAGTAGGACTGGATAAGGGCCGAAGAGGCGCTCCGGCTCCGCCTCTCATCTGCTGCTCTCAAAACTTTCAAACGTCTGCGTTTAAACTACGCCACACTGTATATAAAAGCAGGGCAGTAGCGTAGCACAAGTATGCACACGCTTGCTTACATCTGTTTAAACGTTTGAAAAGAAGAATTTCCTTCTGAGGGTTTGATTTGGAGCTGAAGATTGTTTTCTGAGCTGTTAATAATGTGCCCCTGCACAGCTGTGTGCATGTGGAGAGGATGGCTGCTGTTTGCACGCTGGAGCAGCCCGCTGATGAATTTAAATGCCGTTCAAATGAAAATAAAACACATCCCACCTGGAGCCGGAACCTCTGCTCGGCCTTTGCGGCGGTTGTCCATAATCTCGTAGCTCTGTTGATGTTCATCCCCATGGCATTATCAGGCGTTCGCCCACAGCTACCAGATTTCCAGGGAAAGCACCGAAAAAATGTTAATGCTAGTGTGACTTATATTTCCATTCCTTCCCTCTTCGCTCTCCGGCTGAGCACAGGAAGACGCGGAGACCTTTGTTTTTCCTTCTTTCCTCCCAGGACGTCTGTGCAAAATCCACTCCGGTGTCTGCTCAATGGCTTGTGTGTAGCCTGTGTGAGCTGATACGTTGTTGGGAATGCCTAAAGTTTGTAATGTAAATGTAAACAGAGCAGCGTCTCTGCACTGTTTTGGATTTTTGTGCATATTTTTGGGGTTTTTGTGTGTTTTTTGGGAGTTTGCAGATGAACTTGTTGATTGTTAAAACTTTTCCAGAGCAAAAATGAAAGGAGGACAGGGCCACTACGCTCTTATCACCCCCGCTGTGATATGGTCAGCGATCTGGATAATGATGGCAGCATTTGTAGAACTCCGTCTCTCAGGGCCTTCTGTTATCCATCAGTCTAAGCTTTCTTGACTTTATGTGTATTTTTCAACCGGTGATTTGACTTCAGTAATTGCAACAATTGTGAATGTGACATCTTGGCTGCTTGTTCGGCCCTGTTGGATGTAAGGAAGGCCTTTGGCAAACACATTGCCCAGTAACTCTTCTGAACGCCCGTTTGAATCCTCCGGAGGGCCGCTGCTGGACCGCGTCCTGGCCGTGTCGGACTGAAGCATTGTTTTCGAGGCCCTCTGTTTATCAAGCTGCAGACAGCAGCAGCTTCTGACACCCAGCCTGGGATGTCACCATGATTCATGGCCCTCTGCGACACCTTACTCATGCCTTTGCTTTTCTTAATCTCTTCATGTTCTCTCTCTCTTTGGCTCTCTCTGTCTCACCGTCGAGGTCTCTCTGGTGATGACTTTTTCCTTTGTCTGACACTGGCAGAAATGCCGTCATTATTTTCAAGGGAGAGCCTGAAGCCGAGACGGAGGCCTCACTTTTGGGTCAGCTCACGTCTGTGTGTGTCGTCATTGTCCCGCCTAAGACGGGTCAGGTCCCGGCTCCTGGTTGTCTAAACCCCACGTCACAAACGCTCTCTCTAATATACGGAACGTTCCATTTCAGCTCGGCTCCAAACGCTTGTTCTGAAGAGCCGCTTATTCGGAATTTGATGCTGCGGCGGCTTGTAAACAAACAGAAGATGCAGTCGTAAGAGCGCGCTGGGAGACGGGCTGAGGCCTCCTGCAGTAATCATGGGAACCTCCTGCAGGTATCCGCCTTAATTGGTAGCAGGCGATACCATCTTGATTGGCTACGAAGGACATTTCTGAGGCTTTCCAAGGCTTTTTACTTGCAAGCACGTGGCCTGTTGTCATTGTATTCTATCTCTTATTAGGATTTTGTCTCTTTACTGGGGAAATTGTGTATAAAACAGCAATAGTTTCATGTTTTGGAATATACAGACCTTGATTTTTCATCTCTTTCCCCCTTATTTTCTCACACGTTGCCTCAATGTCAACATTTTTGTGATGCTATATCTTAAACAGGCTATTCCATCCATCCATCCATCCATCCATCCATCCGTATATCAATTTCATTATTTCTAAGGTCACAGGGGTCGCTAACCCACCCATGGACAGGACACACACACACGCCCACACACACACACAGGCACGCAGTCTTTAGTCAACCTTACGTGCAGAAAACTGAAGCGTCCGTGCGCACTGGTGCCGTGGACTCTGAGGAAGACGATCACCTCTAAAAACCGAGTGGGACGATGAAGCGTAGGAATGTGAACAAAAACCAGACTTTTCACTAAAAGCAAATCTGTCCTTTGGTGGAGCTCTGTGGTCACATTTTGTTTAACATTCCAAGCACTCCGCCTGTATTTTGGAAAAGCAGTTTGTTTGTATTAACCTTTAACACAGCGCTGCAACTTTTTTTTAAAGGGGGCTTGTATCTTGATGAATTGCTCTCCTTGCAGCTTCACCCCTGTCGTAAAGTGACTCCACCTGCTTCATTTCAGCCTGTTCATTCTCTTTCCACATGTTAACTCACGGTCCCGGTTCTCCCGCTCATCCCAACGCTCTCGGACCTTTTTCTCAGACTTATCTTTTCCCCCGCTGACACCGTCTCTTCTCAAAGTCTCAGACTCTTTTAATCACGATGGATAAAAGGCAGAAAGATGCGCGTGTGGACGAATTGTTGGGGCCCAGGTTTTTACAGGATGTGTCATCCTCCTGCAGACCCCCCACGCACCTCCTGCCTCTGATGGTAGCTGCGTACGTTCAATATCCGGGGTAATGAGTGTGTTTAATAAGCGCGGTGGGTCGATGGGTTTAATGAAGGTGATGGAGGATGGGTTCGGGGAAGGCCGTTGTATCCAGGGGCTAACGAGCCTCCGGGGTTAATAAGGTTCAGCTAGAATTAGGGTCCCCTTACCTGGAAATTTGGAGCTCTTACACCTTGAGAGATACTGGAAAAACACTTCCCTGTTCGATGTTATAGATGGTGTTAGTTTAGCTTTCGGTTGTTCCATTTTTTGGTTGTTAGTGATTTCTCTGAGTGAATTTGAGTCATGATGTATCCGTAAACCTGACAGTCCCTGGTTTACTTCTATAATACCTAATTTAAAAGCTTTAATCGTGCACCATAATGGTGCCTACAGGCTCTATTTCTGTAACCTTCGGCACACTTTTGTGGCTTTTTCGTGAAGCGGCAGTGTTGCTGAAGTAGTTCCATTTGAGTATTCATTAAGTTGTCCAGAGTGAAATAGTGAATGATTTGAATAAAGTTGATGTTACAACACTTCTGCCACCTTCCACTCCAGCTCTAGCTCAGCACTTGCCCGAGTGCAGAACTGTTATGAGATACTGCGTTGAGACAAGCAATCGATTAATGGTGCACTTAGCCGAGCTAATTAACAGCTATGTAGAAGCGGAGAAAGCATCAGGCGACGTCAAGGAAGTTGTTTCTCCATCACCGAGACCCCAGATAACCTTGGAAGCATAGATCACTTTAGAGGAAAATTTACATTCCTGCTGTTGGTCTTAATACCTTTATAGACTCCACGCAAGTCGTTCCTGTTGAACTTTAGCACTTGAAAGTGGAGAGCAAGTCAGTGAAATTCAACATCAATCTGAAAACATTTCTTCCTCACTCAGTGATGAGGAAGAGGAAGAGGGTTTTTTTTTTTCACCTGTGTGTCTAATTTCCTCTCTGTCCTTGAATCTTTCTTCTCTGCTCCTCGCTCCCCTCCGGAGTTCCCATCCCATCCACCTCCAGTGTGAATTTGGCTTAGTAAATTAGCTCTCAATTAAGAGTGAATTTGGTGGAAATGAGCACGCTCCGGAAGCCGCAGATAAAAGGGAAAAGGCGGACGCTGGGGGGCAGCCCGCCTGGCTGACTGACTGTCTCGCTGACTGTACCCGGCTGTATTGTGTATTTTGGTTCACACCAAGTAAATTATGTGTGTGGTGCTGATGGAAAGCAGCTGATTTGCATTTAGATAAATCCCCCTGGATATGTGCTTGTCATTGAGATGCAGGGGGTTCAATCCAGTTGCCCCTTTCCTGCGGCTACTACCTGCAAGTTGTGCTTAAAGTCTGTATTTGCGCTCCCTTTCTCTGCTGCAGTATGGGCATGAAATATGAGACATTAACATATGCTGGCTTACATTTGTTTAGGTACAACCTAAAACTGTAGCCACCCTGTGCGCTTTCTACTGAAATGACTGATTAAGAAACAAAACAGATATATATATATATATATATATATATAGTGTTTTTTATTTTTTTATTTTCACAGTAGAACATCGCGCCTTGCTGGGACACAGTACACACGGCTCCAAACGCTTGTTCTGAAGAGCCGTTTATTCGGAATTTGATGCCCGCGGCGGCTTGTAAACAAACAGAAGATGCAGTCGTAAGAGCGCGCTGGGAGACGGGCTGAGGTCTCCTGCAGTAATCATGGGAACCTCCTGCAGGTATCCGCCTTAATTGGTAGCAGGCGATACCATCTTGATTGGCTATGAAGGACATTTCTGAGGCTTTCCAAGGCTTTTACGTGCAAGCACGTGGCCTGTTGTCATTGTATTCTATTTTTTATTAGGATTTTGTCTCTTTACTGGGGAAATTGTGTATAAAACAGCAATAGTTTCATGTTTTGGAATATACAGACCTTGATTTTTCATCTCTTTCCCCCTTATTTTCTCACACGTTGCCTCAATGTCAACATTTTTGTGATTTATATTTTAAACAGGCTATTCCATCCATCCATCCATCCATCCATCCATCCATCCGTATATCAATTTCATTATTTCTAAGGTCACAGGGATCGCTAACCCACCCTGGACAGGACACACACACACGCCCACACACACACACACACAGGCACGCAGTCTTTAGTCAACCTTACGTGCAGAAAACTGAAGCGTCCGTGCGCACTGGTGCCGTGGACTCTAAGGAAGACGATCACCTCTTTAAAAACCGAGTGGGACGATGAAGCGTAGGAATGTGAACAAAAACCAGACTTTTCACTAAAAGCAAATCTGTCCTTTGGTGGAGCTCTGTGGTCACATTTTGTTTAACATTCCAAGCACTCCGCCTTTATTTTGGAAAAGCAGTTTGTTTGTATTAACCTTTAACACAGCGCTGCAACTTTTTTTTAAAGGGGGCTTGTATCTTGATGAATTGCTCTCCTTGCAGCTTCACCTCTGTCGTAAAGTGACTCCACCTGCTTCATTTCAGCCTGTTCATTCTCTTTCCACATGTTAACTCACGGTCCCGGTTCTCCCGCTCATCCCAACGCTCTCGGACCTTTTTCTCAGACTTATCTTTTCCTCCGCTGACACCGTCTCTTCTCAAAGTCTC
>CAAE01015007.1:333947-351983 GCA_000180735.1 Tetraodon nigroviridis | reverse complement strand
CGGTGCTGCAGCACTACATCCCACTTTTGTGGTATCTGTGAGAACCGAGGACCATCAGGATAAAATTATATCTGTGCCAAGGAGAGGCGACAACAAAACCGCCAACCAGCGTGAATATTTGGAGCTGGCGTGTTATTTTGGAAAAGCAGTTTGTTTGTATTAACCTTTAACACAGCGCTGCAACTTTTTTTTAAAGGGGGCTTGTATCTTGATGAATTGCTCTCCTTGCAGCTTCACCTCTGTCGTAAAGTGACTCCACCTGCTTCATTTCAGCCTGTTCATTCTCTTTCCACATGTTAACTCACGGTCCCGGTTCTCCCGCTCATCCCAACGCTCTCGGACCTTTTTCTCAGACTTATCTTTTCCTCCGCTGACACCGTCTCTTCTCAAAGTCTCAGACTCCTTTAATCACGATGGATAAAAGGCAGAAAGATGCGCGTGTGGACGAATTGTTGGGGCCCAGGTTTTTTCAGGATGTGTCATCCTCCTGCAGACCCCCCACGCGCCTCCTGCCTCTGATGGTAGCTGCGTACGTTCAATATCCGGGGTAATGAGTGTGTTTAATAAGCGCGGTGGGTCGATGGGTTTAATGAAGGTGATGGAGGATGGGTTCGGGGAAGGCCGTTGTATCCAGGGGCTAACGAGCCTCCGGGGTTAATAAGGTTCAGCTAGAATTAGGTGTCCCCTTACCTGGAAATTTGGAGCTCTTACACCTTGAGAGATACTGGAAAAACACTGTCCCTGTTCGATGTTATAGATGGTGTTAGTTTAGCTTTCGGTTGTTCCATTTTTTGGTTGTTAGTGATTTCTCTGAGTGAATTTGAGTCATGATGTATCCGTAAACCTGACAGTCCCTGGTTTACTTCTATAATACCTAATTTAAAAGCTTTAGCGAGTCAGTGCACCATATATAGGATGCCTACAGGCTCTATTTCTGTAACCTTCGGCACACTTTTGTGGCTTTTTCGTGAAGCGGCAGTGTATGCTGAAGTAGTCTCCATTTGAGTATTCATTAAGTTGTCCAACGAGTGAAATAGTGAATGATTTGAATAAAGTTGATGTATACAACACTTCTGCCACCTTCCACTCCAGCTCTAGCTCAGCACTTGCCCGAGTGCAGAACTGTTATGAGATACTGCGTTGAGACAAGCAATCGATTAATGGTGCACTTAGCCGAGCTAATTAACAGCTATGTAGAAGCGGAGAAAGCATCAGGCGACGTCAAGGAAGTTGTTTCTCCATCACCGAGACCCCAGATAACCTTGGAAGCATAGATCACTTTAGAGGAAAATTTACATTCCTGCTGTTGGTCTTAATACCTTTATAGACTCCACGCAAGTCGTTCCTGTTGAACTTTAGCACTTGAAAGTGGAGAGCAAGTCAGTGAAATTCAACATCAATCTGAAAACATTTCTTCCTCACTCAGTGATGAGGAAGAGGAAGAGGGTTTTTTTTTCACCTGTGTGTCTAATTTCCTCTCTGTCCTTGAATCTTTCTTCTCTGCTCCTCGCTCCCCTCCGGAGTTCCCATCCCATCCACCTCCAGTGTGAATTTGGCTTAGTAAATTAGCTCTCAATTAAAAGTGAATTTGGTGGAAATGAGCACGCTCCGGAAGCCGCAGATAAAAGGGAAAAGGCGGAGCCGGGGGGCAGCCCGCCTGGCTGACTGACTGTCTCGCTGACTGTACCCGGCTGTATTGTGTATTTTGGTTCACACCAAGTAAATTATGTGTGTGGTGCTGATGGAAAGCAGCTGATTTGCATTTAGATAAATCCCCCTGGATATGTGCTTGTCATTGAGATGCAGGGGGTTCAATCCAGTTGCCCCTTTCCTGCGGCTACTACCTGCAAGTTGTGCTTAAAGTCTGTATTTGCGCTCCCTTTCTCTGCTGCAGTATGGGCATGAAATATGAGACATTAACATATGCTGGCTTACATTTGTTTAGGTACGAATTCCACAACTGTAGCGACGCTGTGCGCTCTTCTATCTGAAATAACGTGTTATAAAATGAGGTACTGACATATATATGGGGATATGGATATATATATATATATGGTGGGGGGGAAAAAAAAAAAAAAAAAAAAAAAAAAAAAAAAAAAAAAAAAAAAAAATAATTTTAAATTTATTTTTAAAAAAATTTATATATAATTTTATTTTTTTTTTTTTTTTTTTTATAAAATTTAAAATTTTATTATTATAATAAATTTTTTTTTATATTAAATATTTTTTTTTAAAAAATATATTTTTTTAAAAAATATATATTTATATTTAAAAAAAAAAAAAAAATATATTAAAAAAATTTTTTTAAAAAAAATTTTTTAAAATACCATATTGCTCTATCTAATACAAATAATAGTATTATTTGGTGCAAAACAGATATTTATATATATATATATATATAATATATATCATACGAGCTAATTTGCACCAGAGGAACATCGTGGCTTTGCTGGAACACAGTAACACATTTTCTTCAAGACTTATTTAGCACACGGGGATGTAATGCATGTTATTATTTTATTAAGGTAGGAAATTATCTAATCTTAGAATTTAGAGAGAAAGGATAAAAATGCAGCCTAATTTAAACAGCGTGTGCAAATGATTAAGTTAATTCAGTAATTTTGCTAAATGAGGGGAGCAAAGTCAAACCAGTGATCGATAATTGGCGATTCAGTTAGCGTAGAAGTAGCATCAAGCTGTCAAGTGCTCCTCGGCCTGTTGTCCATGTCGGAGTTTGTGCCGGCTTATGTGATCCGGCGCTTTAGGCCAGCTGATGGATGGGTTTGGGAGGAGGCGGCCTGCGGCTGATTGACAGTCAGGGCTGAGTGTGGGCAGATGGGCTGCAGCGGCTGTAAATATGAAGCCTGCGTGACAGGTGAAGGTCAGCGCTGAGGAAAGGAGAGGAGCGGCCAATCCTAGTAAAGGTGAGCAGACAAGCTAACTCATTCCTTGTGTTCCTTCTCTACATCACCGTGGCTTACGTGCTCCAGTCCGAGGCAACTGGACCTCCCTCCAGCACTGGCTGCAGACGTGTTTGCTTCTGCTTACCATATAATAGTAAACATCCCTCCTTTGTGTATCGTAAATTACCTCCGCACCGCTGGTGTTGCGCCTCGTCCCGCTCCCCTCGGAGGCGAATGTTTTCCCCCAGTAAAGTGGCGTCTGGTGGCGATGTTCACAATCAGGAGTCAATGTGCACAGCGTGAGCGTGAGTGTGTTTTCCCGCTGCAGAAGATTCTTGCCTTTGAGGAGAATAAAGGTAGAACTAAACTCTGATATATACGTCTGTATGGCTGACCTTTGCTATTCCTACTCTACCTGTAAATCTTCACTTAACAATTCAGTCGACATACTGTGAATCTGTAATCCAATAAAATTGGACGCTGTGCATTGATATAATAGAAAAAAGCATCAGCCAGTTCTTAGCACAACCAAGTTTAACTCACCTGGAGGCTCAGACGTCCTCTGTCAGCGAGAAGAAGATGCCTATACACTCTGTTGTCCAAAAACGCCGAATATAATCATAATATACTGAACTAGCATGAAAGCCGGCAGTCTCAGAGTTTCTTCTTTCGGCTGCTCCGTCTGGATGTGCAGCAGCAACGTTTTACCGATTACCTGTCTTTGGCTGCGTCTCCCTGCCTGTTCGCTGTACCTTCTCCATTGATCGAGCTATTCCGCTCACTAAATCCCCCTCTCCGATGACTAATCCATTGCGGTGTTCCCATGACTGTTGGACTTGGGCCAACGTAGGGTGGGATTACCCCATCCCAAACACACACACATACACACACAGTACACTCTGTGCCAGGGGATGTCTGTGCTGACGTTAAAATGTACAACTGGACTCCAAGGAACTGTCTGGACCGGGGGATCCTCCCTTGGCTCTCCCACATGGTTCTATAAAGGAAAGTTTGTTTAGTGGGAATCATGTTGGCCGTCTTATACGCTTTCTCACATCCTTTTTTAGTGCGGCAACCCATGGAGAAATTTATAGGGCTGTTAAATCAGGTGAATGGGTTCAGACAGATGCTCAAAGGGGATGGGGACACGGTGATGTTAGTGTCCCTGGGTTTGGATGCGGGACTCGGGCCTCTTTCAAAACTTTTTGGTAATAGCAGTGGGAGGGAAATGGAAATACTTTATAATCCCAGTTCACTTCTGTGATAAACCACCACTTTATCAGCAGTGCCCCCGTAAAATCTGCATTTGATTACCACACACAGCTTCTCCTCCTCTCCCTCCTTCATCATGTGTTTCCCACAGGTAGAAATGAAAATTATTTAGTTCATTCCGCAGCCACATTAAAACTGCACTTGCTCACTGACTCTGTCTTATCAGACTAATGTCTGCATACACGTTCCAGGTCTGGTTTTAATCAGACCCACGTGCGTGTGCATGTGTCTCAAAAACAGCAGTTGGAAACAGAAGGTTAAAGGTTGAAAATTAACAACAATTTCACCCTGGACAAGTGTAGGCATCTATGCAGCAACAACTTTAATGTTTGGGGCATTAACTAGGTGCTGTCTGCACAAATAAATGAACATAAGGACAAGGGTAGTGCCCGAGGTTTTTCTTTGTTTTTGTGTGTGTAAGCCAGTCGCTCTCTGCCTTTGTGTGTTACTTCCCGTTCATCATCCCCTCGTCTCTCTTCCCTGTCTCTCTCTCAGTAATAAAGCAGAGTATTTATTCCCCCTTCTTCAGCTCTCAGGTCTCTTAAAGGGAGCGCGGGACTGAGCTGATATTAGACAGAGTGTGTGTGTGTGTGTGTGTGTGTGTGTGGGCCTGAGTTGATTTTCTCTCATTCAGAGCGCTGCGTTGTCTGCTTGTCTCATCGGCAATCCCAAATGTACAGTTGCGTCTTCTTGCGTGCTAACACAGTGAGATTGAAAGTTGCTGATTTCGAGCCTGGGGGACTCGTATACTCGAAGCCTCTGGCGGGTGCTGATTGAGCTGTGCTGAGCCGAGGTAGAAAAGTTACAGTAGCACGCTATTACCTTTCTGTGCCAATGGAGTTTATTAAGATTGCAGATGCTCGCTGGCAAATGATTTTCTCACCCGTCCACGAGGGAGGAGAGGGCTAAAGAGGTGCGTCTCATTTGTGTCAAACAGACATCGACCTGGGCCTTCTTGGATTTGGCGCAAGCCATTTTACAAAAAGGACCACAAACTCCTGGTTGGTTGCCTGTTTTTTTTTTTTTTTTAGGTTGCATTAGATTATTTAGGTCATATTAGATTATCTACAAATGTTGGTTTGGAGCAGGTATGTGGAAAAAAAAAAAAAAGAAATATCAGTGTTTTTGCACTCCTTTTTGAAATGTAAGGCAGTCATGTGGATGGTTAGAAGTTGCGCTCTGCAGTTTTGGGACACAGCTTGACAGCTGGCACGTGAAGATGATTTATGGCGGGCCAGGAAAGTCCTAGATGGATGGGAGGGAGTAATGTTAATCAAATCTGTTCTCTAACAACACAAGAAAGCACCTTCTCAGTCCTCTTTGATAGATGAAAGTGGCCTGACTTCAACAGGGAGAAACAGCTGAGTTAATCAGCTTTTTCTGGACCTGTATTTTAAAGTATCCCACAAATCAGTGCATGAACACAGAGGCGTATTATACAGGTTTAATCTGGCAACATTTCTTTTTTTGCTGCCTCTTTGCTGTTCTGAAACCACCCTTTCATTTCGACAAAAAGCACCTGCGGCTAGAAATAATAACCAGAGTTTACAATTATGACCAAAACCTGAAATTCACTAAATTCATTTTGGCTATATCGCAGGGACCTCTCAAATGTCTTGTTTACCCCATTTTGAACAATTTGCAGCCTGTCTGTAATTTTATAATAATGGCAGGAATTCGGTTTAGACCAAAGGAAAGCAGGTGGCACATGAAGCCATCTCCTTTCAAGGAGTGCGGCACAGCTTAGTAATTGGACGCATGCTCAGGCAGATATGTTGGCTTTTGTTGTTTCCTCTTTTGGTGCTTAGATGTTGTGTTGCCAGGACTCCTGTGGTGTATGGAGCTCTGTGTGTGTCCGTCCCTGCTCGCCTGCAGCCTTTCTACAGGTCGGACTCTAATCCTGTCAAGGGGGTTTTGGACCTGTTGCCCTCAGGAAGGGTTTTACCGTGCTTGTCTCGGAGGGACTAATCAAAACTGGCTATCTGTCATACGGTTTCGATATCTATCATCCGGAGGGACAAAAAACTGATATTATCTCCCCAGGAGGGTTCATGATGTTCAATAAAGAAGACCGAAGAGGAGACATTTAATATGGAGGGAAAGCACGTGTTGTCACCACGAGGGCAGGGTCACCGTTGCAGGAAATATGCTGGCACAGCGTTGGCTCCATCCGGATAAAATAAGCTAAATCTGCAGCACACCTTCATTTGTTTTATTGAAAAAAAAAACAAAAAAAACAACAAAAAACAAAGAAATCCCAAAAAACTGATGCGCGTACAAACTCATTCTGTCCTTCCAGATTCCCTTCAGATGAGGCAGAGGTTTTGAATTAACACTACCAGAGTCCTGACACACTTGTATATGAAACAGCCTCAAATTAGTTTCAGCAGTAGGGATGAAAGAGCACCGGGACGGAGCGTCCGCTCGTTCATCATCTCTAAAAGACCGGCCCAGTTGAAAACACATGGTGGTTAATTGAGCCCATTTATGCACAACATCGAATATACGCAGTAACAAAGAGAATACAATCACATGCCATCTGTGTAAGGATTTCAGTGATTTATAATTACAGTTGAAGGCAAAGATCCACATGGTTCCATCCAGGACCATTTGTTCCCTGCTTCTGACAGCGTCATGTTTGATTTTGAATGTGCTGTTTTTCATTTAGAATTGAGCTTTCTAGCTAAATGAGATGATCATCTTATGGATTCACGTTACTAAATGTTTTCTCATATAAAGGACGGTGTATTCGCGACAGTGCCAATGGTTGTTTTAATCCCAACAGCCAAACTGGATAAAAACATGCAGCCAATTCATTAAATGTAGCAATCAAAAAAGGTTTTTTGTTTTTAAAAAACCTTTTTTTTTTAGCTGCTCTTGGCTTTGTCCTGCATTTGCGTGCTGCTTCATCAAGCTTGCTCTCATCCTTTGGTGCGCCGAGGCTGCATCCTTCTACCGTCAAATTTTGGCCGCAGAAAACCTCAAACTTGCCCGGTTCCTCTCTGCCGTAACGCCACCGGTTCACGTGGTCATCCCAAACTCTACCCCCTCGTCTCTCAGACAGCCCCCCACTGGTCTCTGTGCTCGGTGAGGATTTGGACCCAGCCACCTCTGTTGTGTGGACCTGAAACACAAGCAGGTCCTTTTGTTCCGCCTGATAAAAGGAAGAAAGGCGGGCACGGGAGGAGGATTAATTTAAGCCCGGCCCAGACGACACATCTGCTTGTTGTGTTAATATCTTGCCTTTCCCTCCTGTGGTTCCTCTTGCTTTTCTTTCTATTATCTTTGGTGAGAGCCAAGGATATTGGGTCAGGATGCACGGTGAACCCTCAGAGCCGTGACACCTCTCTTCCTCCTTTTCTTCCTTCCTTTTTTTCCCGTCCTCTGGCTACAGTAGGACTCAATGGCCCTTATTTTTGTTAGCCTCTGTACAAAAGCAGCAGCATTAAAAGGGAATAATGAGCTATTACGCATCATGTTTCCATCCTCACTTGCCTTTCATCAACTGTCAATCATTCGTCTTTATAGCCGTATCCCTCCAACCCTTCTTCGTCTCTTCCTCCCTCTGTGGATGTAAACGGGGCAGTTTTGTGGCGCTTCACCTCAGCTTTACTAGTTAATTGTTGTAAAGGCCGAGTCATGGTCACTGGTCCACGTCAGCTTACTCAGTAGGCGTGTTTGATGGCCTTTCTAGGCCTCTGACAGCTTTGGGGGTCAATAGGGTCAATGGAGACAAAGGCGATGGATGCAAAGAGATTAGTCTTTTTTTAAAAAAAGGTCTTAGTTTTGTTACGCATGCTTGTGAGACACTTTGCAAACACATAAATATGATTCAGTGTGCGTGAAAATCTAGATTTTCTTTATTTTTCCCCTACCTTTCTTCATGAGAACCTGAATAGTGTGTATGCATGGGGCCCTGCACCTCCAATGTGCTCCTGCTCCTCCATCTACTCTAACAGGACTACTAGTCCTGCAGGCCTGTTGGTTGAAACCGGGCCTGCAGGACCAGTAGGCTGTTAGAGTAGATGGAGGAGCAGGAGCACATTGGAGGTGCAGGGCGGGGGCGGCCTTGTCCACTCTGTCACTTCACACTAACACGGTGCGAGGTGGAGTGACACGGAGCTCAGCCGTGGTGTCTGGGTGCAGTCTGGTCCAGGAAGCCTGACCTCGCTAACCTGTTTCCAGACCAGTGGGATAGACATGAGCCGTCTTTTGTTTGTGGAGCGTAAATGTTGGTGTGTGAGGGAGAGCAGAACAGGATGGAGAAAAATACAGCTGGTCTCTGAAAACAGATTCCAAAAGGGATAGCTTGGTGAAGGTTGACATTTATGGACCAGAAGACCTTTTTTTTTTTTATTATTATTAGATTGGCTGAAAATCCTGGCTTAGAAATTGTTGTGACTTGTTCATAAATCTGCACCAGCAGCTGCTATCGATTCTACGAGTAAGTTAAACTTTAGTAACCGGCTATAAACGACCTTTTCTTTTACAGCTGAATGATAAGCAGATGTCCCAATATAGAGAAGATCTAATTGACGAGTTGCCAATATGAGATGAATCAAGAGTTGCCATGGTTTTATAATGAGAATATTGACCTTAGGTTGCTCTTCAAATAATACAACTGGGGGGAACATCAGAAGTGTCATCTAAAAAAAAAAAAAAGTCCAAAAATCCATCAGGATGCATGACATCTTTAATATAAAAAAGCAATCAGGAAAAACGGAATACAAAAAACAAGTGCGCTCATTCTAATCAGCGATGGATTATTTGGGAAACACAAATTTATATTGCTACTACATGGAAAGGTTTTGTGGTTTCACTAATTTATGGAGTTTCCCCTCCAGAAATGTATAAAAAATACTTGTTGATGGCTCATATTTTATTTAAAATAATTTCTAAGATGTAAAAAAAAAAAGGCTTAAAGCAGATTTTCATTTTCTCCATTAAGCGCACCACCATCCTCACTGCCGGGTTTACCGGTGAAATATTAATGCCATCCACATCTGCCATGATGGTAACATCTGCGCCTCAAGCATACTAAAACCAGACAAGAAGGCTAACCACACGATTTAAACCCAGTCTGGAATGGGTCAGCTCATCTTCTCCTCTCCGTTAGGCCGCTGTGCTCAACTCAAGACTGATATATTATAACCTTTTTTTCCTGTCAGAATTCTGATCCGCACATTAGAACTGTATGACCTTTTCTTGTCTCCAGGCAAAAACTTGGAGTGGTCCAAATGCAGCTGGACATGTTGAACTCCCTGCTGTGGCCCCATCAGGGGACTTTAAAGAGCCTTCTGACAGGCAGAAAAAATTCATCCTCCCTCGTCTGTCTGAACATAACGTGCAATCTTTACAGCATATCGATTGTTGTTGGTGCTATTGTCGGACCCTTTCTTGAAGGAGGCGCCACTGTTGGCCTCACTTTTGTCACCTTTGTTATAAATTCATTGTTGACCATTGGTGTCTGTGAACGCTGCCTTACAGTGGAAGCTTAGAATTCAGGCACACAATAACATGGGACTCTTTTTCTTCTGTACTGTAGCCCTTTTACTCCACAAAAAAAGGAGTTTAGGGGAAAGCTGGGAAAAACGTTCAGCCAGAGGATCAGAAATCTTTTCTGGCTTCTGATGCTATCACTCCGTTCTTTCTCACAAGAGCTCAGCTTTATTTTTCTGGAAGCTATATTTCTGTCTATTTTGCAAATATAAGAGCCTTTTTAGACAACAACACACACGTTACACATAATAAGACGTGTTCCTCATCAACACAAGGTAAGACCAAACCTCTAACTGTTTACGTGAGTCCTTGAGCCCTTCAGTTAAGGATGCACAAGCTAACAGAAACACAGAAAGGCTGTTTTTTCTGACTCTCTTAGCAGCTACGCTATGAACCAACTGCGTGCGTTTGTTCTGGGATTCATCTCACTGTAGAATCTGATACGTCCTACTCAGATCTTTAAAAAAAAAAAAAAAAAAGACTCCCACTTGCAGGCATAGTTATTTTGTTTTCACATTTATGTTGTTCTATCGTTGCTGCTTTAATCCAGCAACATAATAAAAGAAAACGTAAAAAAAGGAGCAGCAGAATTCTATAACAATACACATTCTCACATTTGTTTTCCAAGAGAATTACCTATTACTGTGTTGTTGTTGCCGTACATCCCGTTGTACCTCGGAGACTGCCGGGCCATTCATCAGCCACTTTTTCCCCATCAAAGAACTAATTTACTGCCATTGAGGTTTGCGTAATGAGAAAACAATTTACACAAGCACAGATATGACTTGAGCCATAGGTGGTCTATCAGGGTAAATACAAAGCCTTTATTTGCACAAGCAAAGCCTGATTGCCAGGCTGCGTTCCAAACCATATAAAAACATGCATATTCACCTATCAAGGAATAAACGCTGTTTATTTTAAAGCTAATTTTAAGCACCTTTGTGTTCCTGGCTCTGCAGTTTGTGATTATTGTATAAATCTTAGCATTGCACTTAAACCATACAACATACTTCATGTTCTGTATGTAAAGGCTAATATTAGCGTGCTGGCATCGTCACTTTATTTTTTACCCTGCCTTCACCATTGTGTTGCTCTGGCCCATTGTGTGTCACTCTGCTGCCCTTTTCCACAGTGTTGCCGTAACAACCATCTGTGTTGAGGGGTGGTGTTTAAAACAAACGCACAAAAAAGAAAACAGCTGAAAAACCCTCTATTTCTTATTAACCTTATAAACACACAACCTTTTTACACCAAAGCTTTGTGTATAAGTCTGCTGAGGAGGCGCTCCATTGTAGGTGAGGTTATTTGGACTGTGATTGTATTGTTTTAATCCCCTGGGTGTTTGCATAGTCGTTCATTTGTACACAGAGAGTTTTAATGTCTGCATTGTGCTGCAGGGTTCAGCCTCTGTGTACTGAGTCAGAATGGACAATGGGCCCTTCGCTTCCACCAGGCAAATTAGGTACCTAGGCAAGACTAATGAGCATGGTTAACTTCAGAAAAATTGAGCTGTCCCCGTTGCACTTGTTATATGATTGAGTAGGATGTGCATGGGCCGCCGTGTGCGCGCTTATTACCGCGAGTGGGGGTTGTAATGTTGACGAGCAGGTGCCAAACGTAGGCGCATCCAGTCAGAAGTCGGCCCCGTTTTTCTCCCGAGAAGACTTCTCCACTTTCAGGCCCCGCACCTAGTTGGAATGTGGGGGTGTTGGATGGAGGGAAAATGAATTTCCAACATTCTCTCCATTTTTAACAAACTAATTAAGCGATGTGTGTTGCATCCTGAGGCGATATTGAAATGACTCAGTCACAGTTCAGTAATGCCTCTAATAGACGGAGGAAGAAAAGGGAGCTCAGGAGGGAGGGATGATGGAGGAATGAGGTGGCGGGGAGACAAATTAGGCAGAGCTGAAACAATTGTGTGTACAAGATCCCCACTGTATTCGTCTTCGGCAGGCAGCGCTGCCGAGGTGCTCAGGCGGAGCAGATCTAGTCTGACGAGTTATCGTCGGTCTATATGATTGTGGTGCCACCAGGGGGCGATGTCTCAGGTGGAGACAGATGTGGTAGCATCACGTTACAAGCAATATCTAATGACACACTACAGCTTTTTCAGGACATTCTCTTCAAATTGGGAGTGCTTGGTTCCATTGTTTTCTGGTGTTAGATGATTTTTGTCTTTGGCCCTTTCAGGGAAATCACAGTTCTTGTTCTGTGTACTTTGACTCTTCTTACGTGGACGCAGCGGTCTTTGTGTGTTTGGGGCTGGAACTGTGGATGCTGGCAGAATTCATTCACGCTGACCGGACAGATCAAACATGGACCGACAGGAGAAGCGGAGGGAAACTGTCGGCAGTCTGCAGGTGAGATCTGGCCAAAAAACAAGGAGGGAGCCATTTTCAGTCGCAGATTGGGTTATTGAACTTGAGGCTCTGACCTTTTTTACTCACTTTTCTGAATGAGAGATGGGAAATTAAATTCGGGAAGAAAAAAAAAACCCACTTTTGTTTTAAATTTGCTTTGTTAATTATTTGAACAGATTCGTTGAAGCTGTTTGATTTAAAGTTTTAAATTGCTCAGTCAAGCATCAGCATGTAAATGCAGGTGTATGCTGAATGAAATCCAATATCCCTCTCATCTGTAAAGTTTACTAGCCTCTTCAATTAAATGGTGCTCCTCCTCCTCCTCCTTGTCTTCCTCCTCGTCCTCCTCCTCCTCCTCCTCCTCCTCCTCCTCCTCCTCCTCCTATTCCTTTCCTTTCCTCCTGGACTTGCCTGGCCTCCAACCTTACCTAAGTGGGTCTTTAATTTCAGGGTACAGTAAATACATTCTCTTTTCCAGAAACAGGCTGGATAAAGCACCTCTTGCCAACAAATGAATAAACCGTGGAATAAATAACGCTCTTTCCCCCTCCACACACACACACACACACACGCACGCACACACACACATACACAGAAGGAGACGATCGATAAACACCAGTATTGAGGCATCTCTCAAGGTCTGTGTCTGGCTCAGCGTGATGCTTGATTTATTTGTTCTTTGCGAGAAGTGGTAAATCAGTGCTCATCCTTAGGCCAGCTTGGCTTCACTCAGCCAGGCAGCCCTACTTAGTGTCAGTCACCCCTGCTGCTTTAGGTATCTTCCCTCCTCACGTCTGTGTTTCTAGACTTTTCTGTGTGCAAAAAAAAGAGGAAAAAGGGGGAAAAAAAGTGACGTGTTCAGCTTGTTTTGGCAGATTTTTAAAAATTCCCCGCGTGCCGTTCTCGCCGTTGCGTGCAGGTGTGGAAGGATAAGGCACAGCATCCGTCGTCATCAGGCGCTAAGGTGGCAGCCACGGGAGGAGAGCCCGGCTCTTGGCAAGTTTCTGGTGATGAGGGAAGGAAAGAAGTTAAAGCTGTGAGGGGGAGTGAGAGGGGGTTTTGCCTTCCTCCGGGGCTTTTTTTTTTTTTGAGGGTGCTTTCTTTATATCCTTCTCTTCTGCTTCCTTTTGCTCCTCTCTGCTCTCATTGTTGCCCTGAGACAGAAATCCAGGCCCCAGGAATCAGCAGCACAAACCTTTGAGACTGAAGCCACTTTGGCTTCAAAACCTGCTTTGAATTACTTGAGTTTCTTGTTCTCCGTTTTATCTTAGCCTTTATTCTTTGTTTTTAACAATAAATTTATGAGACTTAGAGCCGAGAATTAGAGGACGAGCCTGTTTGTCAACCGCGCTTCTGGCCCACTGGTGTTAGAGTTGGTGTCTTAACCAGGAAAAAGAAGATGGAGAAACAAATGATTGGCAGTTTTGACCCACCGGTGATATAGGTTGGGTTTATAGGCAAGGATTTGCCTTTTTAAGTGTCTTCAAAATTAGAAACCAGGTTTAATACCGATTTAATATTCTGTTTAGATGCTCAATTAGATTTGTAATTGCTCCTCAGGCATGATTGCATTTATATTGGCCAAGTTCATTAATACTGTGGGCCCTGGGTCTGCAGCCAGCAATGCAGTAAAACTAAAATTAAATTCTCAGCGCAGGGATGAGGCAGGACAGTATCAGCATCAGCACAACGCAGAGACCTGTGACTCCAGTGGCAAAATCAAGGCTGCAGTTGCTGCAGATTGTAGCAGTAATACTTGTTCAATGATGGCTGATTTTTCTGTTTTTTTTGTTTTCCCAGAAATCATCAGAGGTATGAGAGTAAGTGGTCAGCTATATTAGTGGTCTGTTTGTTGTTTCTCCTACTCGCACATTTTCATCCCGGCTGCAGTGTTGGCAGCAGGAGCCTTTGGGAGGCCATTACGCACAGTTTGGCACGTCTCGTGTGCATCTGAGACGCGGCCTGGCTCTCTGTGGAGAACACCCAGCGAGTCTCAGGAAGATCAGATTGAAGCATGCTGGAAGTCTTAGCACAGATGCTACATGAGTTTGGTCACTTCTCAAAGTCAAAGTCCTGTTCTGGACTGTGAGAACTCATGGCGCAACAACGTTCAACATAACTTGAACGAGAATAAATAGGAAGATATTTCTCTTTGTTTTTCTTCTCTTATGTTTTTCGCTTTTATCGTTGCTTTTATCGAAGGTTACTTCTTTCTCTTTAAACTTGAGAAAGAAGCACATCCAGGCTCTAAATGATCCATTTCCCCAGGTGATACAGTCATAGGTGCTAAAAACACCATCTGTTGCTCCCATCACATCTGTCATTCTCTCCATTAAAAGTCTTTTGAGATATGAGATTATTATAAGTTATGATTTTTTGCCATTTAAAATCTATTCATTCTTGAATGTGCACGCTTGTTTATTTGGAATGAATTATTCTGCCACCGGTGTGTGAGTGTGCGTGAAAGTGCTCAAAGATGAGCAAAAGTGCACTCTGTGTGCACATTATCTTGTATGGCATTAAACTAAAATTGAAGTTTCTACTGTAGAAATCATGTGATCGCTCTGTATCTTTTTCTTCCCTGCTTGCCAAATCTCTGATGGCTCCATAAAATCTCCTTAATAACGTCGGCTCTTGTGGCTCCGGCGAACAATGATGGAGCAGGCATAAACAGATAAACATTGAGTAATTCTTTGAAATTTTCAGAGATGGTTCCTCATCCGTTTGCCAGATAGCTTTGGCTTTTGTTCTCTCCCAGAAGGAACAAACATTATGATGAAGCCATAATCCACTTCTAATGCAGGTTTAATGCTGTTTGCCAGAGAAAACCTGCCTTGCCTTCTTCAAGTACTGTGTTTTTTAGCTTTTGAAGCTGTTACGTCCAAACCGCATTGATGTCATGTTTTCATGGCTCTCTTGAACCAAAAATGTCATTTCAGGGCCCCGTCTGATCCTCCTTCTATTGTTTATTCTGCATCCGTTTGGCCGAGCTCAGAGAAAACGCCAGTTTTTGTCTGTGGTCAGCTCAGGTTGTTCATGCTCTTTTCTCTGCTGTATTGGTATTTCAGGAGGCTTTTGCTGTATGTTTTCTGTTAGTATAATATATTTTCAAATCCCTACAATGTGCTGTTTTTCTGATCAAAACTCATCTTATGTGAAAGTTTAGGTTGATCCCATGAATTCATGGATAGCAAACTCAAATGTAGTGAGCCAGTGATCCACAAGGGCTATATTTTCAAGCTTTGCTCCCAGTCAGATTAGAACGGATGAAGCCTTTTGGTTAGAAGGCGAAACGTTTTTAAGGAAACCCTAAAAAGTCCAGATGAACACAAAGTCTACTCTTGGATGAGCCAGGTAATGCTAATCTTGGTAGGCCCACTGCTTTAAGGAAATACATTTTCAGAACATAATTGTCATTTTACAAAAAAAAAAAAGGTGTGACATTTGCATGGCTTTGTCCCCGACCACTGTGTTTTCTTATATCTGGGGAATGAGAAGCCCGAGGCATCACTGCAGAGCTGCATTATTATACTTTTCTCGCACGTTTCACGTTTATCACATAATTGCAGCTTCATGCGGTCCGGATGTTGCTCTTGGCCAAGTTGCTGTTGATTTTTTTTCTTAAATAACTATACGACACGATGCATTTCAGTCCTCATCTGACCAGTCCTGCAATGATTGGTGGGGTGAGTTAGTGGACCAACTACTGACTGAAATAAAAAAAAAACATAAAGGAATGAACTACTAAACTTTCATTTTTAATATTATTTTTTATAATTTTTTTGCACATGCAACATGCTGTTTCAGACCTTTCAAAACTCTGATCAGACGAGATGCGAGGAGCGCGTCCTTGGAGCAGTGGTCCTGTGAAAAGTAGCCTGAAAAGTAGACAAATGGGTATGCTTGAAAAAGATTTATTATGTTGCCAGTTTGTGGGCTCTGAGTTAATATACTGTAGTGTCTTTACTCAGCCCTTAGCCTAGAAAAGACCTGATTAAGTCCTGTTTTCCTACAAACCAGAGGCCTTTCTGCCTTTCATTGCTTTGTTTTCATAAGCGCTCACTCTCTAAATGAATTCCCTGGTTCCTGGAACATTTGTAATTAGGATCCAAATGTCATTTGTAAGGTACTAGATTCAAATAAAATCTAACTGTATTATTCAAAGATTTTCTCTGACCTTTATTTAATTTTTTTTTAAATACAAGAGGATTTTGACTATTTTTGTCTTTTTTTGTGTTTTTTTGAGAATCAGGGTTTTGCTCACATAATGTCAGGTTGCCGTGACCAAAACTGCTAAACCATGAGATTTGTACCAATCAGACTGCCACAATGAAACCCCCTCTTGACCTGCTGCTTTAATTTTCCGAAGCAGAATTTTGTGCCGTCACCATGGAGACCTTGATGGGGACGTTTTCTGATTTCGGATGTAAAATCTCCCCAGTAAACCTTCAGCTACTCAGTCAATAGTATGACCTCTATGCTCTCCTGCACTTAGGAGTCAGCTTTAATCTCTGACATAGGTTACACCCCCTCTCCCCTGCTACTTATTCTGGCCCCAGGATCAGGTGTTTATTTTTCCCCTTCCAGGTGCATTTCAACACCCCAAACACAGCAGTAGATTGCGGGGAAACGGTCGTGGTGCGTCACACCGTGACTGTCCATGTAAATTCAAACTGTTGCGACAGCAGATTGTGTTTTTGATTCTTATCATGTGGCGTTGATGCTTCTCTAGTCAAAATGAACAGTGTCCCACATCTATGGAACACCTACATACCACACGTTCCGCACCCAGAAGGCTCAATTATACCTCGATCGGTCTCTGTGGCATCCACATTACTTTTAGTGTCCGTGTCCTGACTGCAGGGTTTGAGTATATATAGTTTCAAATCATCGGGACACCTCCTTGACCTTTGGTGATGACGTTTGTGACCATGGGATCTGAGCAGTCCCCACAGAAATGAGGTTTCCTACAGGGAAAGAGAGAAAAAGTAGCTGTTTCCTCTCAGGTTCCTGGCCAATCACTGCCATGTTGTAAATTCTGTCAGGCTGTTCTTCGTCTGACTCCATTTTTAAATGACTTAATTTGTTGAATATAACCTCCAGTGTCCATTTCCTTTGTCTTCAGAGCTTAGCTCTTCCTGAAGCTTGCACAAAATCAGAACCTATTTTAATTTTTTCCTTTAAAAAAACAGGTTTTGGTTGCCTTTTGCAGTGTTTTTTTTTTGGCAAACAATGACTTCAGAATGCTCAAAGCTCTTGCCGAATGCACTCCTTCTCCCCTCCTTCTTTTGCTTTTTAAGCACTTCCTTCTTTCCTCCGAGTAATTGATTTGGGATGAAGTTTTGCATGGGGAATAAAGTGAACGATGCATCATCTGGTGTCTTGCTTCTAAATTCTCAGCTCAATTTCTCATTCTTTTCATGTCTTTAATTGGTTGGTGTCCAAAATAAAAAAAGACACAAACCGTTGAGACATTCTCAGAATCAGCTAGATAAGTAGATAATAGTTGCTGTTTTACTCTCTTCTTGTGTCTGTCTTTTAATCTCACAATGAATCTCTTATTCTGTCTTCAATTCTGGTAAGTACACAACAGTTTTGACTACATTTGCCACTCAAAAAAGCAAATATTTAAATTACTGCATGGCTGTTTTATCAGTCTGCACACCAGCAGGAGCACACGCTCGGCTGCCTTTCAGGCTTGATGCTAAAAGAGTGCGCAGCTCCATCAGAGCCCACCTCCCAAAACACACACATCCAAAAGAGCTTTTGAGAGCTGCCTCAGGTTCTATTTGCCCATTCCACTCAAAATGGTTGAAAAATGGTCAAACTGGCATCCAGCAGCCTTCATGCCAAATCGACGAAACCTCCTCCCCTCCAAAATGGTCTCCATTAAGATTTCTGGGCTGTTGGCAGAGTGAGGCCAGTGTTTGGAGGTCACTTTTAATGTATCTCTGCGCGGACCCCCGTGGCAGTTGCGCTGTCTGGCATGTGTGTGTGCA
>CAAE01015007.1:223219-333911 GCA_000180735.1 Tetraodon nigroviridis | reverse complement strand
CCCCTCCAAAATGGTCTGCACGAAAATGTCGGGGCGGGGGCAAGAGTGAGGCCAGTTTCAAGAGGTCACTTAAGGAAGCCCCCCCACCCCCCACCCCCCGTCTCCAGTCCCGACTGTCTGTGCGTGTGTGTGTGCATGCACGTGTGCGTGTAAGTTACAGTTTTCAGGCTTTGTTAGGCTTCACTGGTGTTTGGACAGCCGGAAGAGGAGCACTAATAGGACAGAATGATGCAGAAATGGACAGAAAGCCCCTTTTGGAGTTCTTGAAGCTCATTTTCTCTCACCCTCACTTTTATGCTCTCCCTGCGTTTCAATCACTCACTGACCCCCTCACCCATCTTCCTCCCCCCCTTTTTTAACGCTCTTTTCTTCATCAGCATCGCTCTGCTTTCGCAGCCTCGGCTGTCAAACGGTGCCAGTGTTGCTCCACTAATTTTTCACATCCCTTTTATTCCTGCCATTCGACCATTTCCCAAAAGCACTTTGAGTCAGCAGGAGAAGCTTTCAGCCACTGATTACTCCTACACAGTAATTTCTTCTTGTTTTGCTTCTCCCTCCATTTCTCCAAGTTTTTCTTCGCGTCCTTCCATTTGATTTTTTGGGGTCTATTTGTTCCTTCCCCAGTTGTTTTGTGACCTTTCCGCTCTGCCTCTGCTCTTGTCGTCCTTGGTCAGGCTTTCTTCCTTTCTGCCTTTGACATTTTATAGAAATGATGACTTTGTAGAGCACAAAGTTTAAAACATTAACCAGTGGACAAAATGGACCAATGTAGGTGGCCACGGACCACAATTCCATCCCTGATCCATATTGTCAGTTTAGTTTCTAGGTGACCTGTAGCTAGCGGGACATGAGTGATGTGCTGTATTTTACACACGTCTGCAAACGGGGAATGTGTCTTCTAAGTCAGGACAAATGATTCATGGCAACAATACCGGCATCTTGTTTGGGACGCTGATTCAAGGAGGCAGGACTCCATCCTGTCTGCTTGAAGCACATCTGCCTCTGTTTTTTTAAGGCCTGTGTTTCATTTATTTTTAGTTCTGATTTTCTCCCAGCAGTGTCTGTAATTAGCAGCCAGAACATCTGGACCACTTTTCAAGGTTATTTGTTCATTCTGTGTAACTTTATTTCCTCACTTTTTTGTTGTTTTTTTGTTTCCGGTAGGCTGAATCAAGTTGTTCTTTTTTATCATCTCTTTGATTTCTACATCCTGTTTGTTATAGCTGATGGGTTGAACAGTCCAAAAACATCTCTCTCTCTTTTCTCCCTCTCTCTCTCTCTATATATATTTTTTTTTTTCCCCTTTTTTTTTTTTTTCTTTTTTTGCGATTGCTATAGATTCCATGTCCTCTGACTCTGAATGATTGGCCAACCTCCTCAACCAACGTTGTCTCTTTCACTCTTTCAGTCATCAAATATTCATCCCATCCAGAGAATTAAAAATTTATTATTACAATTCAAAATCAGACATCAGACAATCACCATGAAATAATTCCTTTCCATTCGGTGCCGTCGCATCGATAATTCATATTTTCTCTACGCCCGTTGCCTCTCTCTCTCTCGCTCTTTCTCCTCATTTTTTCACGTCTCCTCCACACCTGGTGAGGGACTGCGGCCGCCGCTGTTGTGTCCTCTTACCATGCTGATTAGGAGGGCAGGAGCCCCCAGAAGAGTCCCTAATCAGGAGGAAACCTGGTGTGAAATTAAGTTTGTAGGACACGTAAAGCATCTGCTTAGTAAGCAACGCCAGGGGCTGTGTTCTCAACTGGTTGATGATGCCAATAGCGGCTATGGTTAATAATAACACTGCAGCTATTGTTGCGGTTGCGAATCCAGACAGCCAAACAAGCATTCTGTAATAATCAGCAGGAAAAAAAGACATTGTTTTGTGAGAATATAAACTCCAGTGGGTAAGATTGTTTGTGAGAGGGTGCCCAAACCTCCAGCGAGCATAGCCGCAGCCAGAGGTTCCGGTCAGTGGTCCGCTGCAGCTCCATGTTCCTCAGCTGTCATGGTGGAAACGCTGCTGGACAGCTGTGAGATTGTGAATCAGTGACCACTGCAGGAGGTCGACCTTAACCGTCTACTCGCTGAGCACCAACTGCCCCGATCCATTTATTCAGCTCCAGCATCTTTTTCCTTCACCTGTGTGTGTGTCCCCGTGTGTGTCCCCCCGTGTGTGTGTAACCCTTCTGTACATACGCAGCTTTACCATCTGAATTTTTGCAACTGCACGTCTTTTCTGCTGCTCACACATTTTGGATGCAGGCTGCAGAGTTGTGCAGTGGCCTGGTGGGGTATCAAAGTCTTAACCCCTCTGCATTAATCATAAGGTGCCTAAAGTCCATACCTGTCGGGGCCGAAGCTCCTCCTGGTGTTTGTGCGAGTTGGTATGCGTGTCGAGAGAATCGGCAGCAACAGTGTTTTTAATAAATCATTCGAGCTCTTCAGGTTATGGTTACTTTGTTTATCTTGGTTTTTGTTAGTGGTTTAAATTTGCCACTTTTCTTTCTCCTCCCCTTGTTTCTGTCACCCCTTTATTCGTCACTTTTTTAATAATCTAGATAAATCAGGGTTGGGCAACTATTTTGCCAGAAGGGCCACATTGGGTCTTAGACCTTGATGAAGAAAATATTTTGAAGAGGCTTGCAAATTGGTCCAACTAGAGATGAATAATGAAGCTCCAAATGATGTTTGGCCCCACCTTCTTGAAAGGACATGTTAGCATGCTAGGTGAAAGAGGGTCAAGCTGACTACCTTCCTAATTTTTTCTTTTGGAGAAATTATTGTGAAGGCTCTGCCTGCCGGGCTAAACGACTCCACATGTGGCCCCCGGGCCCTAGCTTGTAACGAGGTGTTTACAGCCAGGCAAGGCAAAAAAATGTTAAAAGCCATATCGGCTGATCTCCCCCATAATTAAACACCAGGACAAGGACAGCGGTCCAGTTAAAAAGCCTGGACGAGCTGTAGTTGTAGCTCAACTTAACTGTGCATGTAAGGTGATGGACTGAGCAGACATAAGTCACAGACACACACTTCCTGGTTCCACCTGCTACGTGGCTCAGCACCAACTTTATTGTTTCAATGAAAAAAGGCAGCTACTCAACCAGCCAGCGGTGTGACCGTCTGTCAGACACACAAACAGCTGTGTGTCTGCCTCTGTGCTGCCTTTATGCGTGCCACTCATGCACCAAGGACTTGTATACTTCCTCTGGTGATCCCGCATCACACAGATTGCTTAAGAGAACAGAGCTCTGTGTCAGCCCCTGCTGAGCTGACTCTGCAGCAGGCCAGCCCGTAATATCTGATTTTTATGCACAGCTTTATTGCCCCCTTTAAATCTATCACTCTTTTGTCCTCCCCTCTGCTTCCACCTAACAGGAGAAAGTCTGGGGACCGGACGCATGTGTCGCGTTTGCCCTTGCATGTGTGCCACAGTGGGGCTCAGGCTGACACACATGAATGCTGATGTAAAGATCTGGTGCAGTAATGAGGTTCTCGCAACATGATGTCTTTGTATGAAGAAGACCTGCTTTTGACTTTCTCCGTTTTACTTCGTTCCCGTCTTTTCTGTCGAAGTAGTCGTTTATGTGCATTCACAAGTCAAAGCAGAAATCATTTTCGGATTGCAGGAGCCAACTGTTATCTGTCTTCTTGCTGACTTAACCGCAACTCGTTGTCGGGGCGCTTTTTCATTCTTCCTCGACATTTCTGTGTTTGTTTGTCTCTTTAGTGCCTACAAGCTGTTTGATTTCCTCCGAGTGTGGTAAAACAGCATCGTCTGGAGATGTCCTGGCTTTAATTTTATTGGATTTACAACAAAAACCCCGGGGGGAGGGGGGGCACTGTTCTTTCCACTCTGGTTTCCAAACAACATGCGAGTCTTGTCGGGTTTTCGGGACTCCGAGACGAGCGCGGTCCTCAAACAGCCGTACGTTTGGCAACGTGACTGAGTGGAAGAGTGCATCGGAGTGTACGAGGGTGCTTTTCTCATGTGTGCGTGTCAGCTTTGAAATGATGGGGCCGTACGTTTTTATACCTTCATAAACCACAGGGAATCTGAAACAGATTGTTCTCGATATGACTCAAGTGTCACATTTTATGCTCACAAAAACGACTCGTAGGAATGACAACCCTTTTCTGCAGATGAATCTCAAAGGCAAAAAAGTATTTACACAAATGTCTCAACGTGGGACTGAAAATCATAGCTGTGATCTAATTATATATGAGTCAGTGACTCGTGATCTCTGGGGCCCACGGCCCCATTAATACCTGCAGGTAGATGTGCACCAACCTCACTAACGGGACATTTGGTCTTCGGTAAGAAAAGACCCGAAGCAGGGATGTCCTGAACTGGGCCTCAAGCCCCGGGGATGGGGTGTGGACACCCTACATTTCAGTCACAGGAAAGGGCTTTCGTACTTTAAGTACCGATCATGCGCTGTGGAGTGTGTGAGCGATACACTCTGTGTCAGCACAGTCCCTAATTGAATGTGTTGCTGTTTTAACATGTCTATCATTCTGCTTTCTGGTGTAGACTTTTATTCAGTCCTCCCTTCTTCTCCCGTGCCATCCACCATCCCCAGGCACAAAATTCCGAAGTCAATTTTTCCATTTTTCTACCGGCCACGCTTGCGTTTTACACCTAGGCTTGTTAGAGGCTGATTTAATATGCAACCCCTGCTGCTTGTGACCTAGCTCCTGGAAAATTAGCATTGACATTGGTAATATGGCAGTGAAAAAAGATTTAACAGTGACCCCCCCTTAGCCATCTGTGATGCGGCCGGGCTAATTAGCTTGCCGCTGATATCTTTCTCTTTCTCTGTCAGTGGCCACCATTCTTCTGCAATGAGTGGTGCAGTGAAATTCTAAAAACACCCTCGCTAATTGATCAGAGCTACATGTCGATTGAAAAATAAATGACTTACTTTATCTGTCACTTTTTTCTTCTTACAGAGAGCAGAGAAGCTTAAACTCTGCCTTTAGCGTTGAACCTGATTACTACCAGCGTCCTCTGCTGCCCACATGCATCTGCCAGAGTTATGACCAGTGCTGCCATGCACCTGTCATCAAAACCCTGTGAACACTAATCTGCACAGAAGTATAGTAACCACCTCAACCGTTGTCACTCCCCTCAGATGGCGGCGGTTTCAAGTGCTGCTCGGCTAACTTTGAGCAGCGCCGCTCTCCCCTCGCTCCTCCTCTCAGTCATCCTCCTGTCATAGCAACGACAATGTCACCGCTGATAGCATCAGCATGAATAATGCCTGGTGAATGAGCTGGGAGCAGACAGGTGGAACGACCTTCTAATTTTCCCACCTTCGGCACTGTCACCTACCTGACATCGGCTGCCTAACGGAACAGCCAGGATGCTGTTGTGGACGCCGACGCGCGAGCGCTTTAAGAACATTTAGGATGTCACCTGACCCTGCAGCTCTCCTGCAGCTGCTATCATAAAGCTCCAGCAGGCACAAGCTGCTTGCCCAGAGGCCATGAGGGCAGAGGAGGCCACTGGCCTTAGGCCAGCCCTGGGTCCTTCAGGCTTGCTGTGACACTGACAAGCTAGCAGAAATAAAGTATGGAGATGAGCAGTGAGCCTCCGGGAGGTTCACTACTACTTGAAAAATGATATAGTGGCACAGAAAACAAAACCCAGGCAGCTCCACTGACTCTCTTCCATTGTTTACAAATGTGAATAACTTTAAATGGAAAATATTGTTATTTTCAGCAGTTAAATGAAGGAATAAATGAATACATTTTCACCTTGAACAGAAACTTTATTATAAATGTAATTATAAATATCTTATATATATATTATGTTGCTAGATGACGCTAACAAGGATGTAGCAGACCTGTAAATCTGTAAATATGGCCTACAATTCTGCAATCGATCCAGTCGCCTTGATAAATTAGTAATCAATTCTCTGTTGGATTTAAAGACATATTAAGTATTTAAATACCATATCATCTCTGTAAACATTTATTTTGCTTAATAGTACGTCCTAGTGGCACTTTAGACCCATCAAACGAATAAACATCAGTGATTCTCAAACTGGATCAATGTCTTCTTAGGAGAAAGCTCTTCTCTCCTGCAGCCAACAGCCAACTTTTTTAGCCGTCTTGTCTGTAGTCATGTGGTCCTCTCAGCCGTGGCCGTCTCTCGCTCCATACTTTTAGCCCTGTGTCGATAGGAAGAGGCAGCTGGTCTTTCCATAGGCTGCTGAACAGAACAATCCAATATGGCCACGGCTGTAACGCCAGGCATTGACGGGGACGTCACCACAGCCGCCTTCCATTTTGGTCCTGGGCCGTGCTTGAACTGGCCTCTTTAGCTCCCATTTTTCTTCATTAGCAGCAGACATTAAACTTGCCTCTAAGTAAAGCTCAAAGTGTTAAAATTCAATTTAAGGCTCATTTGATAGATTGTTCCGGTCAGTGACTGTGGGAACATTGAAGGGTTGGAGGTTTGGAACCGCTCCTGGGATCCCCGGGAAGCGGGCCGCCCAGAACCGTCTGGACCTCAAGAAGCTTTAAACCTGGCAAGCTCGTGTCGTTTAAACGGTCTACATCAAGCAGCGTGGAAGCGCACAATGTTGCTTTAGAAGCTGTTTACATGCCCACTTACTTCTGTTATCATGACTTTGGGAGTATCCTGCCTGTGTTTTTCTTGGATGTAAACAACGTCGTCTCGTTCTCCAAACAGCCTCTGCTGCCTTTGCAGCATAAACCACAAATATGCTAGAATGATTTGGAGGGACAGGGGATTTCTAATGAATTTGGATTTTGATGGTTATGCCAACCATCAAAGGGAGTTTCTCTGCGTTATATAGCGACATGTTTCCGTGGAAAATGTTAAATACGCGGGAAATGTTTATCAGTAGTCAAATGCTGAGCAGATAAGCTGGGATTTATCATTTATTTAGTTTTCTAAATTAAATGAACTCACTTCCTGCTTAGTTTTAAGTATTTCTTTTTTCATTTCCAGCTTTGAGTTCTTTGTTATGCTTATTTGTGTTTCTGGTCGTCAAATCACCCGATTGTATTCACAGAGCGGACATTAAGATAGGTGGATCCCCGGTGCAGCCACGCTAATGTGCTTAAAACACAAACTCACCATTTTCCAAAATTAGGGGTAGCGTGGATAATTGTTGACGAATGCACGTGTCCGTCTCTGCAGCCTTCCTGCACGGTCGTGAAAATGAATGTCTGTCCGTGGGCGTAGGCCGCGTGTTTGGGAGTCACAGATTCACTCCAGTTTTTCCTCCGCTTTCCCCCGAAGGAGCGTTGATGAGAGAGCGACATCACGCAAACCACGGCGTCTTTAGCGGACGTAGCTGCTTCTGCAGAAGGAATTGTAAAATAGTTTTTTTCTGTACTTAATCCCAGGGATCTAGCCCAGGGTCTGCCACATCTCTCGGTACACAACACATTCACTCCGCGCGCTACTCCAGGACTTGGCTACAAAAACATCCCTCGCTTCATTTGTACAAGTAATATGTTAAACTGACATTGAGAATGACTTCCTGTTCTTCCAAAAGGAGACGCGGGGATTTGAAACCTCAGGAGGCGTCTGACAATGCGCTTCCAATTTGAATTCAGAGGGTATAAAACATGACGTCTGGCTTCCTCCTCAGTCTTTTTCAGAGTTCGGTGTGAAGCGCAACAAAGAACTATTGACATCCCAGCTGAGGAGAACACACCCGGGTACGACAGCTCGTGAGAAGTGTTGGAGGCTTCTGACAATGCGCCGTAATGGCTCTGCGTTTGAAGCAGAACACCACATCTTCGCTCCGTTCAAGCTTCTGATTTCTGCCCAACACATAACAAAGTGTCATCGATCCTCGCGGGGAAGGGTGCGAGAACAAAACCTCGCAGAAAACCGCTGAGTGGCTCTTTAGAAACACTCACCTCTTGTCCGACACACGGGCAATTACTCATGCACCCGGATGCTGGTAACGGAGAGCATGGCTAAGTATTGGGAAGGGAGAAGGATGTAGCTGCGAGTCAATGACAGGTCATTTTCAGCCGGGCGTAAAGCACGCCGACAAGTGAGGCGATCAATCGCTTCAGCCATGGTGAATGTAGATGATCGTCTTTCCCAAGTGTTGTTAAAGGTGTTGGAGTCTGTGTGTGTGTGTGTGTAGGTGAGAGAGCTGCGCTGAGCATTGGTGGTGAACGCACATTCATTGATTTCTGTTCAAAACGTCGCCATTGTTCAGGTGGAAGAATTACTCTTGCAAAATCGGAGTTGCGTTTTCAGGCACCAGTGGAAACTTTTCATGGATTCAGTCTTTCCAGGAGTGTGCCAGATTGCCGTCGCTGGGGGGGGATTGCATCAATTGATCCCAGGGGGGTTCGTCATTCAAAATGTCTTTTTTTTTCTTTCCGTAAAATGGTTTGATTTTTGGGAAAAAAAAAAACAAAAAACAAAACATCTTGTATTTCAGTCCCACTGCACAGTTTGGAGGGATCTGAACTGGGTAACCATGGCCATGTAATAGAATAAATTCAATGCATATCGAATAAAAACAAAAAACAGACCCTTAATATGGGATCAATGACACACCACTTGGGATTTTCATGATCTCATGCAAGAACCGTTAAAAACTGAGACAGTAGATCTGACCCAGAGTGCTCCTAATCCATGCCTTAAATTGATTTTATAATGAGGATTTTCTCAAGATTATAAATTCTAAACCTTTTTTGATATTCATCTGGCCAGCGGATCAGGAAGGTTAAGCTTGGATCATTACGCTGGTTCCACAAATAGATAACCCACGAAGATTGGTTTAGAAGTGGGAGTCGCAAGGTCTGACTATCCTGTAGCCTGAGCCCAGATTAAAAGACTCTTAAATATTATCCTTAGGGAAAACATAAAATATGAAATCAGCGTTCAAAATGACCCCAAGTTAAAACAGAACCAGCAGCATCTGGTTTAGGGAGGCGGCAAACACCAGATGTTGCACAAGGAACTAGATTTATTCAGATCAGATTACCTTTAAGAATTTATTTGAATTAAATCTGAATGGGTTTAATCATCTCGGATCATAATACTGATCCAGAAGTGAAAATGAGCAATTTTACATCTGTATGCGGCCTGTTCCTGAAGCCAGGGATTTATCCAGCAGCACATGCTCGCATTGCTGGCACGTTGACCTCTACTGGTGACCACAGTCCCGACGGGTGGATCCCAACCATTTTAAACCACCTAAAAAGGAGACTCTGTCTCAGCTTTGCTCTTTATTTAAAACGAACGCTGGAGAATTTCTTTTCAGTTTTTTATGAAGACATTAAGGGGAATCGGAGAATTTCCCACAACTGCAACAATGAAGCTCCTGTCCTCCGACTCTGAATAGGCCTGAAGATGGATTGATAAAAGAATGTGTTGTAATGTGTTGAGTAACCATTATTAATCTGTGTGTCGTTGAATTCTTTCTCAGCTCAGGCTGGTGTTCATAAAGCTCGCTTAATTAGGCTGATTGATTAGATGGTGGTGATTCCAAACTCTCATCGCACTCCTCATCCCACCAGGCCTCTAATGAGATCAGATTGTGCTCATAGTTGCATACTCCCCATGCATTGTACACACACACATTATACACACTGTCATGTTACGTTCCTGTCTTTCTGCCTGTCTGTCACATCCAGTTTCAGGCAGGATTTACAGACATGAAAGAAACAGTCGTGCCTGAAAAAGTGTCAAAATCCTGGAACTTACCTCTCGTAAACGTGAAGGGACTGCAAAGGCCCCGGTCCTGCCCCCTCTCCCTCCTCTTCTTTGTCTCTCTGTGATCCATCCTGTGCTCACGTCTCATCACATTTCAATAAGTGCAGCTAGTCCCTCTGCGTTTTTTCCCTTTCACCTGTGTGCAGAAGGTTGTGCTGGTCGAGACGTGGATGCTGTGTCTGGTAAAAGCAGCCCGAGCCGGCGCTGTAAAGCTACCCAGGGTTGTAGTAAAACTTTATGGCTTCCTGTTTTGCTTTTGCCTCTTAGTGTCCGATATTGTGGACGACGTGCTTCCTCCCAGGGTTGCCTCCATCTCAGATACAAAGATACCAAAACCTGAGTGCGCACCCAAGTTTGCGTGTTCCAAGCATGTGATGAGCCCACTACAAAACCAGTCCTAAGCGGGCATTTCTGGAAAATTGATTGCCTTGGAAAGATGAGAACTCGTCCCACTTCAAATTAGCCCTGACAGGCCTGCTGCTGGGGTACGGGTTTGTCGCCATTAGTGAAAATCTAAGATTGAACGGAGGATTTGAGTAATAGAGAGCGTCCACGAAGACAGCATTATTCAGTCGCAGTTGGACGTGAACGTTTTTTTGGGGCGTAGTTGATGTCAGATTTGAGACTTTCTGTGAGAGTTGGGTCTCCTCACCTTTCACACCACACAGAGAATCTTTACACGCTTGATCACATGTGCCAACAGGCTCAGGAACTGGTTTGTTTGAACCTGCTGTTTCAGATCGTCCTCCCGTCGTTGGTCTCGGTCAGCTCTGTTCTCTCGCCAGATAAAATATCAGTTTCTCTTCGGTGACAGGAGGCTTCACGTTGAACACATCACCAGGGACTTGGAATATGTCCAGAGATGTCTCCAGGCACCTCTCCCCCCCATTGTTGGATTTTCTCAGTATTAGCTGTTAATTGCAATTTTCTCATTCAACTGTCACCAAAAGTCTGACTTTAATATCAGAGTTTGTCATTAACAAGTGGGGAAAATTCTCTAGTACACATCCATTACTGTCATCTAACACTTTTTAAATTTCTCTTTATTTGGCAGTAGAAAGCTCAAATGTCTGTAAAGCTTGTTTTCTCTGCTAATGCTAACATAGACGCCACACGGACACGCGTTTTATTCAGATTGAGGAAGACGCTCTTTTAAGGTTGCTACGTTTCACCCCCACGTTACTGTTGTGAGTGTAAAGACGAGGATGAAGCTGCCCATATCGACGACCGCAGTGGTGGATGGTGGAAATGTGCTGCCTCCTCATTGATCGGTGATCCATTATGAGCTATTAGTAGATGGCCACGAGCTATCCGTCATAAACCGCCCAAGATTCCAGAAGCTGTTGCCATTACAAAACACTGGTATGTGTCTCTGTGCCTGCACCGGTTGGTGTTACCTCCAGTCAGGTTTCTTCTTTTTTTTTTTTTCCTTCCTCTTCAAACAAACCGCAGCACCTGTCAGCCGTGCAGCAGCGGTTCTTTAAAAACTCACTCGATACTTGATTAACAGAATTGAAATTACTGGAAGCTTTTAACACGGAGCAATCTCTTTAATTAAACCCGTGGTTCCACCACCATGGTCCCGGAATTGTAATCAGCCTCGTGGAGGGAGTGCATGGATTAAAATCACTATTATGACCGGCTAATGTGGCCCGCAGCCGACTGTGAATGTAAAGAGGCTCTCTGTTCTGTTCTGCAGGTTACCGATCGATCCGTGCGAGCAGTCGCTGAGAATTGCCCCGAGTTGCAGTTTGTTGGCTTCATGGGATGCCCGGTGACTTCTCAGGGAGTCATCCATCTTACCGCGGTGAGTGTAACACTGATCTCCTCGAGCCCGTCGTAAAAACGGTCCTCTGAACCTCTTTATTTTTTTTTAAATCCCTTAAGACAACTGGCGGTTTGTTCTCCTGGTGTGATGAAGGTCAGTCTCACCTGAGGCTTCAAACCTAGCCTGCGCTCTTTCAGTGTGGGTTTTTCTCCGACCCTTTTCCCTTCTGTCCATCTGTCCCAGTGGTGCGTCTGTGCCGGGGAAAATGAACTCAGGACCACGCTGTGTTTCCTCTAAGACTTAGTTTTGAAGTTATTCTGTGTTAACTTTTAAATCTCATGAAAGCCTAATGAGATGAAGCCTAATAATACGCTGCTATTCTGAGTACACCCCGCTGTTTGGATATTACCATGTTAATGAGCAGCACTCCGTGGTTTAAGACGTGCAATACCATATAAACATGGACACACATGCACTCACAGCGACTGTCTGAATTGAATTCACCAGGAAACACCACCCTTCTCCTCTCAGGATTAATTTCTTTTCTCCTACATGACGTCCGTCTAGAACTTGTGCGTTCACCTGTACGCGTGCGCGTCGGCGCCCATGTGCGCTTGAGTCATGCAATTGGATTTGTAGCTGACGTACTTTGGTGTACAGGCGAGCGTGAGTGTACCCATGTGGGCCGCCTGTGCCCATTCCTCTTCAAACGCAATTACAGTTGTGTTAATAGGACTGAGACACCCGACGCCGAACCGCATTATTAGATTAAACAGCAGATTAATTTGTGCTCATGGTTTTGGCCCCCCCATCACCTCTGCTGCCTCCACTGACCTTGGCCATAGTGTGCAGACAGACAGTAATGAAAGCAGCCAATCAGAACGGAATGTACACGCCAGTGGACACACGTGCAATCCGTGCACGCGCCCCATTATTGTTTATTGCAATAAATAAAGTGACGTCTTTGAGTGTAGATGAGTAAATGAATGCATAAATGTGTTTGTTTACTAGCCTGATGCTAGTAAACAAATGTTAGCTCCCCCATTAGGATCAGAGGTGAGGGTGTGTCTTACCGTTAGTTGCACCTATGTTTAATTAAATGTTTAATTAATTATAATGTATTTTTCATAATTGAAAATCACCCGTATTGGTGATTTATCTTGAGCTTGTTTGGTTTAAAATCACATTGACGACTTTAACTACCGAAGCTTCATTTCTTACATTTAGTCTAAATTCTAAGTCACTTGAATCCGTCTCCCTCTTCCTCTCTGTTCCTCTGTAATCGTTCACAATAACGATTTCTCATTTAGCCGTCGATTCCTCCTCTCATTTATTCCCACTCCTTCCCATCCAGTGTTGACTGAAAATCATATTCTTGCCTTTAGAACCGTTGCATTTCTGATGACTCCGCGGACCCGTATTTGATTCTCAGGCTGGGACGCTCCGCTACTGCTCAATTATCAAGCACTTTCTCCCACTTTTCCTCTCCAGTCTTTTTCCTTCTCCGTTTCTCCCCGATCGTGATCTCAAACCCCTCACTGGCTCCTGACAGTTACCACCAACAAAAATGGAATGGAGAAAAAAACAAACGGCATCAATCTTATTATCTTCTGTCATTTGTCTTATTTTCAGATTTTTTATGTTGCCTTTCACAAATGAAAGTTTTAAAGAAATCATTTGAGATAATCTTTTCCTAATCAGGGCTGCTGAGGGCTGGAAGAGGCCGTCTGTGACATTTCTGCTCCGCCAGTGTGGATTTTCTCCCGTCTTACAGGAACTGAGCGTGGCCTGTGACGTGCAGTGTTTAGAACCCGACGCTCTTTGATGGATCCTCATCCGGTTGATGAGTAAAAGAACAGAAATCAAACCCTCCGTTGGCTGAGGGCGCGAGGCCGGCTGATGGAAAACAAGCTCAGTGCCGGCTCCGGCTCGATATCGACTGTATTCGCGCCTTCAGCAGCTGGAGCAAATCTGTGATGATTTTAAGATCAAGCACGCGTCTGATGTGGTCTTTTGTGTTGCGGTACCAGTGAAGCACACTTTTTAATTCATGGGTTAGGGATTGGATCTTAAAGTTAGCCGTGAGCCCTCGGCATTAATAATAGTTTTATTGATGAGGGTTGTTTTGTACTCAATAGATACAAAGCGTCATGGAATGGAGACATTGTGGCTTTTGGTGTCCTCCCTCAGCAACTCATGAGAGAAATTTATAAGAAATTATATCAGATTTATCATTCTTCTCATTCGGTTCCACAAAGTGGACTCTTTATTGACACCTGAGACATGCCACGGAGGAGCATCCGCAGCGGATTACCGGCTGTGTGTTGTTCGCAAAGGCTGTGCTTTTAAAAGGATGGTGGAAGGCTTCCAAACGGCTGTTGCGTGTGTGACTAGAGTGGATAAAACACTCTATTTACTATAAAAGCAACACACCAGCGGAGTCATTATCCGCCTTCTGTGTGGTTAGCTGCCTTCCTCCGACTCTTCCTGATTTTGGCTGTTGTCACCGCTCGTGTGTCTCTCCTCCTCACGCCTTTTTCTGTCCTTCTTTCTCTCCGTCTCCCCCTGACACACACCCACTTACACACACTTTGTCTCTATCCTTCCGTCAAGTGGTGCTCTTTTCTTCTGGTAGTGATTAAGTCCAAGGTCGGCGGGACCAGAGTGTGTTTGAAAGCAGCTGAGGAAGCCAGAGTGCCTTCGTTGCCGGGGCCTCAGATGTCCGGCTGATGGCTTCTCCTCCCCAGTCGTGCCTGCCCACACTGTCCGTCATCACACGTCAGCCCATCACCAACCATGAGACAGCGCGGGCCACAAAATACCCCCTTTTTTTTGGAGCGTGTATGAAAACTCCACCCCGAGGAGAGACAGACCAGGCCAGAGACATAACAAACAGAGAGACTGATGAAGGATGTGTCAGAGATGAAAAGAGGTATATTTGGAGGTTGCAATAGCTGCATCTTCTCTCTGATGTGACGGAGCGGTTCTGGTTCTGGTTCTGATTCTTGGCCTGGCCGACGGACCCGGGCGCGCTGATTCAGTGGCTTTGTTGTCCTCTTGCTCCTCGGCTTTGACGGCGCTGAATCCTGGGCCAACACCTCATCGTGTTTGTGTGTTTCTGGGCAAAAAGGCAACAATCTGGTTTGTGAGGGAAGCTGTTTAACTCGGTAACAAGAGTCAGATGTTGTGCCCAGATGTGTGTTTGCTGCAAATCATCTCTAATCACTCAAACGAGGAATCAAAGAGACGGATGAAATAATGTTTTTTTGTTTTTTTTTTCTTTTTGTTAGAGACACATTGTTATTAGCAGATGTTGCTAAAGGAGCTTGGACCACAACGGGGTTTCGATACAATCCTTCATTCGCTGTCACATTCACACACACCCCCTTCCCTCGCTCCCTCCCATTTCAGGATGAGTGCTGTCTGGCTTTTCTGTAGTGTGCTGACCCCTTATCTCCTCACTCTGACTGAACAGAAAATACACAATCCCAGTGCCCTGTGTCAAACTGATAACCCCAACACAAGCTTGCATGCGTGTGTGTGTGTGTTGTGTCTCAGGGGTGGGAAAGGGGATAAAGGGGAAACCAAGGCACAGAGGCGATTTGAAGAAAGAAAGGTAATGGGGTTGTGGGGGTGACCAAAGTAGTTAAATCGTAGTAATAATTTTCTTCAATGCTGTGTGGAGGAGATTGGGGGATTTATAAAAATAATGAGGGGTGAGGAGCCTAAGGAGGATGTCTGCCGCCTGCAAGAGTAATTGAAGAATAATTCATTTGGCTCTGAGACTTTTTAACCCAGAGGCACACAAAGATAGAGACGTTTTTGACCTCTGCAGGAGGAAATATCATGTCTTTTTATTGGCCCAACCAGTGCTGGCACACCGCGCCGCCGTCGGACCGGCTCTCGCTTGTGCATTTGCTCGTCTTTGTGGTCATTTGGCGTAGCGCGCCGAAGAAAAACCGGCGCTCCATTTCTCCTCCAGCCCTTTTCACCCGCCACTGAGTTTGTTATCAACACCGACATATGCAGGATTAGTGGCTGAGAAGGAGACAGAAGAGAGGGGGAATGCGGGGAAATAAGTGATAGACAGTAGATGAGCACAGGCCAGATAAAGAGAGACATTAAACACACACACACGCACACACACCGGAGGATCAGCTCACTGGTCCGTAACTGATGTAGACACTGTATTTGTGATAGCAAACCTCCTCTGCTCTCTTTCAAAAATATGGATTAAAGGAACATTATTCCAAAACTGCCACCCAGTCTAGACTATGACTCTTATTCTATTTAATCCTGTGTTGCACCGCGTTCTTTTCATCAGTTGCCGCGTTCCCACAGAGGACTTGTGCACAGATCTGATCGTGTGGAAAATTCACTGTTTTGAAAGTATTTCCTAAAAATCTCCCAGTATTTTCCCCCACTATTGCCTAAATGGGAGCTCACGGATCAGCGGGAAATTAAATAAACTGCCTTTGTTGGTACAGAAAAACGGTGCTACACCCACTTCTCACTTTTCTGCTAAAATCTGCAGGATTGCTTTTTTCTTATCTTTGCATCTGCCGTCATGTTCTCTGCAGTTGGACGGATTTTTGTGTAAGTCTATTAATTGGAAATTAATTTTTTTGGCTCTCCGTTCTGTCATTTTTTGCTCTGTGAATTTTTACAGGCAGAACAACCCACGGAGCTTGTGCTTGAAGTCAATTAAATGTGGATTATATGCAGGGAAATTACACTTTTGAACAGAATAATTCGTCTACACTAGCAAGATGCCAGTTTTGAAATATTTATTTTATTGTGCCTGCCACAGCACCATGTCTGGGAATAATTTTTGCTTTTAAAGTGTTTAAAAAAATGACACTGGAGTTCTTATTTGCACCTTTACTTGAATTGCCTCATTGTGGTGGTTTTGTGTGCGGTGGCAGAAATGTCCCGCTGGTTTCGGAACAGCTGGGATGGCAACGATCAGGGCTTTTCAGGATGTGTCCAGGTGGAGCTGCCAGAAGAGGAAACAACAGAAAATCTGCCTGGTTACACAGCTCCACCGGCGAGCAGGAAAACCTCCCGAAGCCCCCACCTGCTCTCTACCCTTTCCCCTATTTGTCTTTATTTATGTTTTCCTAAAATGGGATATTTAATCTTCTTTTTTCACAGAGTACAAAGTATTCATTTTTATACAAATTCTTATGAAATTGCCTTTAATTATCACAATTTGCCAGCTATAAGAACCGGACACTGGCACAGGGGCCAGTGGCCTTGGAGGGGCGACCCCGAGGGGGTGGACACTTTGTGGGACCTGTTATTCCAGGGATTTGGAAGCTATTTTCCCTTTACAGACGTCTGATAAACTCTGACTGGAATAGATCGCTCTGTTACGCTGAGCAGGGATTCTGCCTCCTTCCTCTCGTGCTAATGTTTAAAATTTTTATTCAACCTAGCTACACTCCCAGCCAATCAAAACTCCCACCAGTTGGCCTGATTTCTCATTGGTTCCGTGCATCAATGACAGCGCTACGATTGGCTGGAGTAGAAATTCAATACAGCAGAAGTACAGTAAGCAGTTTTGAAGCACTTTACAAGTACTGCTTTTGATGTCTCGTTTCAAGCTATCTCCAGGGTTAACATATATGCTCAATGCAAGTCTGTGTGCGCGCGTGTGTGTGTGTATGTGTGTGTGTGTGTAAGTCAGAGAAAGAAAGCAGGGGAAAGAAAGAGATGTATTGATAGAATTTATTTTGACTTATCGTACAATAAGTGTTTGAATTTAGTGATAAAAGTGACTTACATTGATATTTTTTTTTTGCTTGCTACTGTATTTTTAAACACACACACGCACACACCTCAGTGTGTATGGTACAACCACATGAATAATTTAGGTCTTCGATCCAACACTGACCACACACTTACCTGACAGCTTGTGTGTGTGTGTGTGTGTGTGTGTGTGTGTGTGTGTGTGTCTTGTACTTGCTACATCTGCTACATTGTGCAGAAGACTATAATAGTGCCACAGTGAGGGTTTCTCTCTCCCACCACACGTCTTTGTTTGCGATGTGGGTTTAGCGGTCCCTGAAGATCAGCGCTGCGTTCAAGAACCATCTCTGCTCACACAAGATCTAAATGTTTATTTCGTCAGTATATCAAAGCAGATCTTCACAACTTAAGTGCTGATATGACACCAGCAAAATGATTTTCATGTTTATTTCATATCCAAGCAGGTTTGTTTTTTTATCAGAAGAGGTGTGCATCCATTTTTCTCTAGAGGAGCTGGAGGGGGAACCATGGGGCCTCTGAGCAGAAATGGAAATAGAGAGGCAGATGGAAGTAAAAAGCTTTCTTATTACTTCCAGCATGCTGCGGCGTCACACGTCGACTTTGTTTGTCTGGAGTCTGCGTGTGTTTCTGGTTCTCAGTGTGCGAAGACGGGGTATTTACATGTATGTTTACTTGACCCAGCATGCGCCGTCCTAATCCACCCCACCCTGTTTCTTCATGCTGGTAGGTATATGTCACGCCTATGGAGGCGACAACGCTGCCCGGTGCTTGAACGCCAAATTGAAGCTTATTTTCTCTTTAGCCTTGGCCGTGACATTTACCTCCTTGCTTTGCCAACGCCTGGCCCTTGATATCCCACCAGTAGCATTTTTCATCCCCGGTGGGTTACAAGTGTGTGTGTGTATGGTTTTATACACCTGTGCCACCAACGCCGCAGCTTTCAGCATCTATCAAAGAAAATGCACCTGCGCGAACTTGGAAAAAAAGCCCCGCCGAGCACAGAGTGTGTGGGGAAGCGTGTGATTTTGACTGGAGGATTAATCTAACCCCCCACCCCTTGTGAGGCATTCAGATCAGAAAGTGGGATTATTGAAACTGGGAGAGATAAAAGGGAGGAGAGAAGTGAAAGCTCATATTGGCTATAACCCTTAACACCAGGCACACAGGCTCAGAATGATAAACACAAGCAGCACGCAATTTGTCATTTATCAGTCTTTTTAGCGTTTACTCTGGATTTGTGCTCTGACAATTTCCTCTGGATAAAGAGCTTTTTTTTTCATTTTCAAATTCTACAGGAATATTTACCTAAGTCTTCCATGTAATCTGGCAGGCATGTTCACACTGCACACGCTTGAACCAAATACTTCTCCTATATCATCCTCTTTCATACAGTCTGACCAGCACCCATCTACAGCTAGTAATGTGTTGCAGTAAAAAAAAAAAAAAAAAATCCTGTTATAAAGTAAAATACCATCTTCAACGCTTGGAGTTTGACTGGAGTTAAAAATACAGTTGAGGTACTAAAAAGTCTCTTTAAACTAACAGGACACCCTCTATACCTTCTTGGTTGGGGCCCTTTCTGATAGAAAAAATGGATGAAATCAGGACGGATTATTTGTTTTTATTTAATGTGTGTGTTTTTTTTCCTGTTGTAGCTCCGGAACTTGAACGTCCTGGACCTGCGACACATTTCAGAGCTCAACAACGAGACTGTGATGGAGGTGGTGAGGAAGTGCCGGAACCTCAGCTCCCTCAACCTCTGCCTCAACTGGAGCATCGACGACAGGTACGAGTCGCGTGTAATCTTCGGGTGGGTTTTCTGCTAGCTACCACCATTTAGGGCACCAACAATACCTTAATGCCATTTTTCGAAGGCTTTTAGACATTTAAAAGTATTTATTTACCCAATAATGTTGACTGCAAATCGGTTGCCATCCTTTTCTTTGCTCTTTGCGGTTTTGTTTTTTTTGCCAGATGTTTTCTGAAGTGTTTCCACTAGATCAGAGACTGTTCTCGCTGCAAATCTAGATCAAAATCTATTGTCTCTGTAACAACTTAATGTGGAACATTGAGCAACATAACCAAAGTTCTTGAAAGTTATAAGCACAAAAGCGTAATTACTAACATCACAGTTATCCCTCAGATGAAGCCTAATTACGTCTGTTTTTCCACTCTGAGTACAGAAATCTTGCAGAATATAAAAAAGTCCAAATTCTTAAAAGAATCATGAAGTCCTGGCACTCATTTCTTCAAATTAGCCAACCATTGTTATGGTTTGGCAGATCCTCAGTGCAAATATCCTGTGATGGTTTTTAAAATTATTGGATTAAACAGTCCACAAAATTGACTCTAATCTTTAGAGTTGGACTGTTTTACAAATATTTCATTTAGGTCTTTGAAGCTAAGTCCGGACATTAAACGGGCTCAATAGCAAAGCAACTGTAAAAATCTTTTATAGCACGGAATCATTGATTTTTTCTTATTTATTTATTTTTTACCAAGGCTGTCATACCTCTGCTCCATCTTACCGCGGTTTATAACGACACAAGCATCTGTAGGTAGGCATGTGTGAAATGACTTTTGCATTACCGAAGGTAACGGTAGACACGTGGGAAGGCGGCGGTAATATCTTCTCCGCCTACTTTCAATCACAAGAAGATGGAGGAAGAAACCCCTCAGAGGAACACACCGTGTTATCAGCTACTTCACTTAATCTCAGTTATACAGTCTAAGAGACACACACACACACACACACACACACACACACACACACACACACACACACACACACACACAGTTGATTCAAGGCCGCATTGATTCCGTCGTCTATATTAACTGTTCTGCTTCAGGGTTCAGAGTGTGTGACTCTGTGTGTGTTTTTTTTATTTGGCTCCAGACCATATTTGTTGGAAGCAGTGAGCAGCTCTTTGAGTTAGCTGCACACCTCCTCCACCTTCGGCTTGTGCAGGTTGCATGAGGATGAGGATGGAGAGTCGATCCGATGCTGTCCCCCGGTCAGTCTCCCAGGAGTTTAAGGTCTTTTATCGTAATGTCCTCCTCAGAGGCGCTGGAGAATATTTAAGTTGAGTCAAAGTTTGGAGTCAAAGGTCGTCGAAATTGAGGTAGAGATGCTCAAACCTCCCTGATATTAGCACTCGGAGGCTGCGCTCGCTTCCTCTTTTGTGTGTTTCTTGAACTGATGGCGAGCAGGCAGAGGTAATGACCCCTTATTTCTAGGATCAATTTGTCCGCTGACAAGAGACCGTAGGAGAGATGGAGCTCCGCGGGGGGGCAAAACATTTTACTCCCTTCTTCTGTTTCTCTCTCCCTTTCTTTCCCTTATCTTAAAAAAGAAGTCATGTCTTCTGGCTACCCTCATCTTCCTCGATAATAGCCGTGAATGGCAGCTCGCTGTAAGACAACGGAAAATGACGGCCGAGTACGGACTTTCCATCGTCGCGGTCCGATGGGCAGATTGTGACAGTGGGACACCAATTTTTTGGTCAGTGTCATTTCTGGGAGGGGGGGTTATTTGCTGCAGGAGGCCAGCGTCTGTCCTGTTATTTCCTGTATCTTCCTCTCAGCGCTGATGGCGGACCAAAGTGGGATTGTGTTTTTCCAAATGTCACAGTGCTTGAAAATGAAAAGCGAGTCATGATCAAAGTGGGATGGCAGAGAAAATGGCAGCTCTCACCAAGCCGGCAACACTGTCAAACTCAAACGATTTCTGTCTCTTTTGAGGGTGGGTTGCGTTTCTTCCCAAACAAAGCGGGTTTTTTTATCTCGACAATCTGCTTTATTTGCGCTTGTGTTACGACTCAACGAAGGTTGTGAGTTTAGCTCCCGTCTGTGTCTCTTTTCATGTCTCCCTATGTCTTTCTCTCCATGTCTGTGTGGCTTTTTTCCCAGGTAATCCAGCCCATTAGGCTGATTGGAGGCTCTGAATTTTCCCTGGCTGTGAGGGAATTAGTATGTGGTGGTCAACAGATGATGGATGGAATATTTACTATGAGAAAACTAAAGATTGTGCCGTAAAAACAGTTTTGTGTTGCTCTGAGTGCAGAAATGTGTTAAAAGGAAACAGCTTTGGATCAGAATTAGCCTTTCCCGTTTTTTTTCTGGTCATCTCTCCTGTGGTCTTAGTTAAATGCAGATGCGTGAAATAAATGAGCTTTAACTTTAATGAGACTCACATGGTTGGTTGAATTTGAACATTTCCTCAAAGCTCTCTCTCTCTCTGTTTTTTTTATTCCTTTCTTTTGTTTTCTTTTTCCTTCAGGCGTTGATTTTCTGCCTTTCCCCATCACTTATGAACGCTACTAATCACAGCTCAAAGTGCCCCTTTTTTGTCGTCTTTTCTCACAGAACTCTGGCAGGGCGATGAATGGCCGGGGCCTCTCTGGGTTTCAGGCTCACACTAAACGGAAACTATTTGAATGAGATTAGAGACACAACTTGGAAACGCAGACTAGCCAACTGATAGACACAATCTGAAAATGCTCCAGGGCTCTATGCCGGAGCGTTAGCGAGTACTTCATTCAATAACAACCCTCAGCCATTGTTGTTTTTCCTTTTTTTTTTTTTTAATTCTCAGGTATCTGGCAGTTGGTTTAAGGAATCTTAAAAGGGTTTTATTTGTGACTGGTTCTTCGCTCCTTACAGGTTCTTTACCTAAACCCGAGTCTAAAAGAGGTCATTCACACCTTCAGGTTGTTAGAGTTCTATTTAGAAGCGAGTAAAAGGATTTTATTCGCAGTTTGACGTAAATGGCAATGACTGTCTCAGCAGGACGCTTAAAGAAATCTCTAAAGGCAATCTCTTTGAATCTTTAAATAACCTCACCATTCATAGATTCCTCAAGCTATTTTTGTTTTACACCTCCTCACTAACCCAGCCCCCATTTTGTTTGGATCTCCTTGGATAGCTTCTAAATGTCATGGAAAATGTCAGCAGAGCCCAAACCGGTGACCGACAGATATTTGCACTTGTCTTGTCGCTCGAGCATCTGTCTGTTCCGATTTCAGTAAAGCTGCTGAGCTGTGTGGCAGAGGGAGGGTTTGGGGTTTCCCCGTCCTTGTCAGCGCTGTCTTCTTCCTTTTGAGCCGTCTCCCAAGCAGCCCAGGGATTTTCGGTTTGGGAAGCGCCTCCTGTGTGAATTTGACCTCGCTCCGCGCTCTGCTTAATTTGTAAAAAGAAAAAAACACAAGCCCTTGTTATTTACCTTGCTGCAGCAGATCGGCTGTCAGCAGAGATTAGAGGCCTGTGTAGCGGAGTGAAAACATGAGCGTCTGCCCTGTTGTCTGACATGATCTTAAGAAACAGCGCAGGAAAAGGCAGAGTGGTTGGAGTCAGAGTAATTAGCCATGGTGGATGCACCTGTTTGCTCGCTGCAGCCCTGCGCTGCATTTCTCCTTCACCTGAGGCGCCTCTCCTCCTGATTTCTCCCCACTTCCCTTGCTCAAAGACACGCGCCTTTATCAGTCAGGGTAGGTGCGCTGTCCGAAACCTGCTGCAGCAGCAGCTGTTAATTGTGAATAATGGCGGCCTTAAACAACAGTGCCAGTTAAATATAGGAAGAACAAAAACACTAAAGAGTTGTGTGTTCCGTTGACTTTGAACCCAGAGAAGTGCGCTGAGGTTTGGGAAGCGGGTCGGAAGTCTTTCATTTAAACCCCAATCCATTAAATTATTTAACCAAAACTTGAAGTCAGTTTTTAAATGCAACAACATCACTTATCAAAGTTGTTTTGTTATCTGATTCAAGCACAAGAACGTATGACAGGTTTCCCTTTTATAGTTTCAAGCACTTTTCTTGGAGGAATTTTTGAGCAGTCGTGGTTTGTGTTTGGGAATGTGTTCGGCGTCCAGGTGGTACACAGTGGGAAATGTGGCTTATGATGGTTATCCGTACTGCGAGGTCAGAAAGTTCCCAGTATAATCTAAATGGTAAAGAGACCACGGGGCTCGGCTGCCCTTGTTCCACCGTGCTGGAGTTCTGCCATTTGGCCTGTGTTTGAGGACCAAAGCTGCAATTTTCTGTTTTCCTTCTCTTCTGCAAGGCTTTGGAAGATTGTTTCAGATGAATGCTACAAAAGCCCCATTCAGAATGATTCTTTCATCCCCTTTTATGCTACATTTCTCTAAAATCAAATGAGCATGCGTCATGTTCTCATCCCCCAGCAGTGTTTTTATATTCCTCTTATAAAACTCTCTTGTCTGGCTTTACTGATACCATTCACTTCCCTCTTTTCATCCCCCTTATGTTCCCGTTGTTGATTTTCCTGAAATATCCCTCCATCTTGTTGCTCCTCCGTTCCCTCTCCCTCTCCTCCTCCTCCAGCTTTCTTCTGCTCCCCCAGCGTTCTACTCATTTGTGTGATCGCCTGCTTCTTACCCACAGCACATCCGCTGCCCTGCAAATGAGAGTGGAGAGAGCGAGGGGGGAGAGCGCGATGCAGGACCCGGAGACCGGGGTTTAATGAAGCCGCCCTAAATGAATTTACTGCCTGCCATTGAACTGCTCCGTCCCGAGTGGCGGGCCTCGCACCTCGGCCATTGTGTCAAAAGGCCCCCTCTCTGCTCTCCTACCTGTTTGTCTGACACCTCCTGTAATTAGCTGCCACTATTGAGGGAAGTAATTGCGCTGTAGAATCGTGTTCCGTCCGGGGGAGCCTCAGAAGGGAAGGTTTTTACGCAATTGCTCCGAGTCACGGCTAGTCTGAGAGCATTAACCGCGCTTTTGAGCGCAGGTGAAACAGAGGAGGGCCATTTTTTTTCTTTTAAACCACAGAAGAAAAGGAAAATGAGAACAAAAACGTGGCATTTGTGGTATGCTAAATGGATGGCAGAGAGAGGGTGTGTGCATTACTCTCTGGGGATAAACATTTTTCACTTGGCAGGTGACTTTTTCAAATTGCTGTTTCAACGAGTGCTCTGCTGTGGGACTTGAAAAAGAAACTAAATTGGAGCTGTTTAACTGCTATTGTTGCTCACCTGCTTTGCATTAGGCTCCTGGGGACAAATAGTTAGCTGATTGTTACTCCCCCGACTTTGATTTGGTATGCATGAACTTGTGGAGCCTCCGGAAAGCTCGCACATGCCGCCTGTTAGCGCGCCACTCTCTGTGGTTAGACACACACCAGGAAGCTGAACCGGTGCCGTGCAAACTTTTTAAAAACTCTCACCGCCCTGTTTAAAATACTAACCAGCCATGTAACGCTGCCTGCTTTGTTTTAACCTAAATAACGGTCACTACGGCCAAACGTGGTATTGGCAGTAGAAATTTGACTTTGCAGGACGGCTCCAGTTCTGAGAAAGTCACTGCAGAAACCGCTCGACCCACGGCAGCCTGACATCTTTGTTTGTTCTAGCATTCATGGAGAATGTATGCATATTAGTACACGACCCCTGCAGCCAAGGACGCGGACGCAGGTGTCCACCCACACGCGCTGTTTACTCAGCCCAGCTGTGATTTATGGTCCGACCTGTTTGATCGAGCCGTTAACTCCCGGACCTCAGACGTAATGTTGTGCTGGAGCAGAGTGATAGATAAACACTGCCCAGGGACTCCTCTGATGCGCAGAGATGAGCATCCGCTCTGGTTTTTAATTGCTCGTGCGGAGAGACGACGGTGAAGGTATACGGATCCGTTGCAGGTGGAGTTTCAGGTGTTCGGGTTTAAATTTGCATTTCTCTCACATATGTAAATGTGCGCTCCGCTGGGCCAGAACAGGCCAGAGCAGAGTTGGGACGTACCCGTGTTCTTGTGCCGTTGGGGGTCCGCTGCCGTTAGCAGCTAAGCCTCTGTCAGACTGCAGCGCTGCCAAATGGTCGCCGACTTCATGTCTGTTCAGCTCACCTCGCCGCCCCTCAGAGACTGATAATATCAGGCTTTTACATTCATCGCACAACGCTTGCGCTTGTTTTTCAGGCTCTTCTTCACTCATTTGCCTCTAATTTCCCCCTCGCCTCTTTTTTCTTCCGCTGAGCCCTTTTCTCCCTTTTTCATTTCAGTCATTTTTCTCTTCAGGTGTCCGAATCCCCCAGACACCAGACTGTGTTTAAAGAAGTCTCGAGAGCTCGACAACTAAAAACATGATGTGTACGGTTGCACAGCTCTGTTCAGTGGTTGTGCGCTTTGACTCTTCAATAAATGGTTGAATTCAGATGGGAAATCTATTGGCAGCCGATGCAGAATCCCATCTTTACCCCCAGTGGGAGGCGGTCAAAAGATTGGGCAACAGAGAGGCTGGAAAAATTTGCTATAACGCGAAGAGTCCGTGACCTTGCAGTATTAAGGTTTTATTTATACTAGCGTTTTTTGGCCAAATAGGGCTAGACAGTTTAAGCTTTCGGGCTGTTGTAGACAAGCCCCATCCTCCCAGCTACTCCAGTACAGCAGTGTGATTCATATCCAGACAAAATTTCTCTGTAATGGGAGCAGAATTGCAATTAAACTGTCTGGGCAACTTTTTTTCCCACGTAAAACTGAAACAAAAAAGAATGTGCCTGCATTCTTTTTGAGAGGGCAAAAGATAAACACACCAAGCGGCGCCTCCATCACTTTTCGGCACGGTTCTGCCCTCTACCAGTGTCTGATGAGCTGCAGAGAAGGAGAGAATGCAGCCTTCATCCGTGTTGACTTTGTGCCTCCTAAGCAGAAGGATAGACATCCTAAAAAAAGACCCTGAAACGACCTTAACGACGGACATTTTTAAACTCAATTAATTTAACCCATAATCCAGTGGGATGCAGGACACAACAACATTATTAGCATAAAAGAATATAATGTCAGATCCTACTGTGACTTTGAGCATACGACCTGTTTTATTTACGGCATCTTTCAGATCAGGGGTAAGTGGAGAAGTAGAGCAATGGCTGCTTGAATACCACAGGTCGTCAGCTGCTCGCCCTCCCTGCTCCATTAATGCAGGCGGTGGAGAACGCAATCATGCAAATCGCCCGTCGATCACGCCGTTTGATAGAGGAATAAGCGCTGACGGCAGTGCAAGGGAGGAAGCGTTACGAATTAGCCAGGCAGAGGGTAAATCGCAAATAGCGTGAGACTGGGATGAGGAGCTTTTTTTTCCTACTTACTCTGCCTCCACTTTCAGGCTCAGCTCATAAGCACCTTTTCTCCTGAATCATTTTGCGACACCTCGTCATTCTAAATTGAAGACATCAGGCGTAGGAGAGAGCATTTTTTAGCTACATTGCCTCTAGCTGCGCTTGGCTTTTCATCTTCAGCTACACAATCAATTATTCAGTTTGGTCGCTTTACATAGCAAAGGGGCAGTGGGTGAGATAATAGCCGGGCTGTGTGATAACGCTCTTAAAAACATCAGAGATTACTCTGCGGCCTGACAAAGCGGTTTATTATGCTGAGAATGAGGTGGCAGCCATCACATGAGCAGCGGAACGTTAAGTAACTGCAGATGAAGGGCCTTTTTGTTCAGCATTTGTCACCGTTTGTCTATTCTGCTACAATTAAAACAAAATGGAGCTGATTCCACATGTCGGATTTAAGAACGTTCTTGGATGGCAGTTTTTTCTTGCAGTATTGTGTCGGTTCAAGTGTTTTTTTTTTCCCCGCACGCAGATTTTCTGTTTCCTTTTTTGCTTCTGATGATTTTACTCTGTGAAAATAGAGAACCTAGAGAGAACGCCCACCCCCCCATCCCTAAATACAGCAGCCAGTAAATTCTCCTTGGGCTGTGTCTTTCAGCAATTGAACCTGACAGTGAATTTCCCCCCAAAACACTTTCACAGCCTTTTCGTAGACGACCGCATCAATCCTCAAAATTTGTTGATTAGCATACTACCCCAGGACAAGTTAAGGTGGTGCATTTTACATTAACAGCCTGCTAACTGTACAGCATTTCACGAGGGAGAGAGACGGAGAGATGGATGGCTTTTTACCCGCCGTGTGAAATATGTAATACATCTTCATTTTACCGGGTGTTGTAAATGTCAGGGCACAGATCTTCTCCTAATGAAAAGATCACACTCTGTCCAGGTTTTGACAAATGAATCTGGTTGGAGTTCAAAAACTAGACTCCCGGTTCCAGCTGATGAACTTAACCTGTATGAACGCCTTGAAAAATAAGGGCTACACGCACAGTTGTTGCTCCTGTGGGTGTGGGAGCTGTCCTCCTTCACCAATCCCCCTGTTCTCTCATCTTCTCCAGCTCCTCCTTGAGTTGAGGGATTTCTTTGAAGCTTCTGCTGGTGCAGGGTGATCAGCCGCCATTATTTTATCCCTCAAAACCTTTGGAAGGGAGAAGTGCACATGTGACTGTGGTTAACAGTCACGGTGGTAGAAGAGAACACACACACACACACACACACACACCGTTTCAGTGCAAATTAGAAACGATGTCACTGACATCAATTTAGTGCTAAAAGCTGGACCACACCGAGCTCATACGGAGCTGTCGTCTTCCCAGAGCATCTTCGGGGTCGAGGAAGAAAAAGAGGTATCAAATCATCCCTTTTGGACAACACAGATGCAGCAATTTAAAAAGTGCCCTTTTTAAAATCTATTCTATATATCAGTGAGATATATACATACATATGTATGTATATAGCTTAAAACTGCTGTTCCTTTTTTTTTTCTTTTTAATCTGTGACCGGTAGATAGCCAGCGCTGTGACCACCGCCACAGAAAGGAAACGGGAAATTCGTCGAAGAGCTGATTAATTACAGCCACTTCCAGAGATTTAGGGCACAGGATGACTTTAGCGGCAATGTGCTGTTGTTGTTTTTCACAACCCTGGCCGACATTGTTGTGGCAGGCCTGTTTTATTTTCAATTTGAAGTGCTTTGCCCGCATCACAGCTGCTTTCAAGCAAGTTCATCCATCACAGGAGGGAGGAAAGAGTGCATGGAAGGGAAAAGGGGAAGAGATGAACAATGAACACATGCTAATGGCTTTATTGGAATGATACCAGTTATTAATTTTTCTGCCTCCCTCACTTAAAAAGACAGGGTGAAAAAAGAAAGGTTGAGTTAAGGGAGGAGTGCAGCCACAATCTGTAACAGGCTGTCTGAACTAATAGCTGGAAGCTGGCTTTTACCGATGGCTGGCTGGCTCTAATTGATGACAGGTGTGGACCTTTGTGTGTTTCCGCGGCTGTTTGCGTTTTTCAGACGTTGCATGGCAACGTATGGACGTGTGCATTTACCTTGCAGCATTCATCAGCACACAAGCTGTAAATCGATTCACTTTTAGTGTGAGGTAATGTGAGTGGAAGGCTAATGTTGTTCATGTCAGGAGAGACAATCTGTCCTTGTCACTCTTTTTCTTTCAATACTATTGTTTTTTCCCCCTTTCCTTCTGTCTTTTTAAAAATTTCTGTTAAAGCTACTTTTACCAGCGGTGTCTATCTTTAAAATCTAATTTGGCACGCTCGACCCCGGAACTGACTCACGTCATCAATGTAAATGAGTCATAACTCGACCTTTTTCGGCCATTCTGAGCAGGAATCGTTCATTTCTTTCTTTAGGTACATGCCTTTTTTTCCTAGATTTTCGTTTCCTATCATCTGGTTGATTGAAGACTTTCCCAAGTTATGAGAGAAAAATCAGTGCTTGAGGTTCCTGAGCGAACCCCACCCTTCCTCCTCTCCACGTGCTGAAGCGGGTAAAATGCCCAGTGGATGGATGGATGGATGGATGGATGGATGGATGGATGGGTATCACCACGGATGGGGTAGCTCCCTGGCTGGACACAAGGCCTTTACAGACAGAGGAGACGGAAAGAACGACCAGAGGGGATGGAATGATTATCACCTCCTTGGTTACAGCTCCTTTAACTCTGTGATTAACCTCTGGTAGTGGGCGATATTTCGCTGCAGCGCTTGAGAGAGAGAGAGAGTGTGTGTGTGTGTGTGTGTGTGTGTGTGTGTGTGTGTGTGTGTGTGTGTGTGTGTGTGCAGGTGATTGAGCTCAGGGTGTGCGACTATTGGAGCCAAAAGGCTAAAAAAAGTGGAATTTGTCTCCAGCGCATGTAATTAAGACATCAGAAGACAGTATATGCTGACACAGAGGGCGGGAGAACGCGAGCGGAGGAATGGAGTGGTGTCTCAGACTGGAGGTCACAAAGAGATCTCTGGATCGGGTCGTTCCACCCAGGACGCCTAAATGAAGATTATAACCTGATGCCCATTCCCATAATCACCTGCCCGGGTAGATTGTTCCGCCGCTGCATCCCTTAGCAGGGTCCCGGGGGGGGGACGTGACCCAACAGTCACGTGACCCAACAGTCGCATTCAAAAACAGTTTGTTGGACATCATTTGAATCGTGGCCGCTTGTTGGTCTGATGAGGCATCCGCATCCTTCACCTTTGTGGAATCTATCCTGTCTTCCTCATGATTTCCCCTCCCGGTTGTTGTGGAGGGGCAGCGCGCTCCCTCGTCATGCGCACACACGGCTTCAGACCACTTGACCTTGGTTGCCATGCCAGCAGCAGTAAAGGCTGCTCCAAAGCTTCAGCGTGTCTCTTTGACGAGTCCCGCCGGTACAACAACCCCCCGGTCCACCCGTGTGCTGCGTTTATATGCGTGTGTGTGTGTGTGTGTAATGATGATTAATATCTTTGTTTTGGAAGCCAGCAGAGAGTTGTTGCGTGTTTGCATCAGTGTGTAGGTGTGTGTGTGTATGCCTGTGATCGCACTTGCCCCCTCCCGGCCGTGCGAGTGTGTATCAGCTTATTTGTGTGTTTTCACCCATGCCTCACACCCACCTGTCACCCGCAGAGTTGTTGTTTACAGTTTTGGCATGTTGAATCTTCTTTCCTGACATTCAGGAATAGTTTTTCTCCTCTTGCAAAAGGTTTTTGATACAATCAAGTTCCATTTGGTTTTTCTTTTTTAAACCAAAACACTGATTATATGAACTCTGTGAATCCCTTTAATGAGATGTTTCAGTTCTCTCCGTCTGCTCGGGTTTTAGATGAAATGATGTCTTGAGTTGACTTTTTTGATTTGAAAACCAAAGTAAAGCTACTTAAATACTAACCATCGCAGGGTGCCAGAATTTCATGTTTTAATAGTATACAAGACTCTTTTTTTCTGTTTTCTCGTCTTTGTTGCTATGGTAAAAGGATTTTCTCTTTGAGTTCAAATCTGAAAAATGTACATTAAATTGTTTTTTATCGCTTCTTTCCTTTGCTTTGTGTTCCTTCTCTTCCTTTCTGTCGTGTCAAATCTTCTTCCATTCAGACACTCTGGCACATTGAGACTTCAAATTCTCTCCGTCTCTTCTATAGGAGGAGGTTCACAGCAGTGCAGAAGGGTTTAATTAAAATGATATCTGTGAAACACTGTTGCTGCTCAGAGAAGAACTTTTACCTTTTTGCTTCTCTTTTATGTATCTAAGTTTTTTGTGTTCCTTCTTCTCTTTTCTCCCTTCTTTCCAGCCTGGGAAACATCTCACCCTGAATTAATGTTTTTCTTTTTTTGGCGCCACATGAAGATTTTTAGCAGCTCCTTGATGCCACCAACTCACGCAGTTTTAGTATTCGTTGTTTACTTCTCTCCCTCTCTCCCTTCCTACCTCCCTCCTTCCCTCCTTTTATTTGTTAAAGTAGGACACACAAAAATCAACATTTGTTTTCTGGTTTGGGTCCTCTTTAAAAGCTGCCCACCCACAAAATTCTGGTTTTCTTTTTTCTTTTAAAAATCGGCATTTGCATGTTTTAAAGTTGTTATTTATCCCTTTTTGTCGTCTTAGGCGGGAGCAAAGTGCGAGTTGGCGCCAGAGTAGTGTGCTGGTACCAGTGGGGTCCGGTTACCCAGAGTGCATTACACCGTAGGAAATGGTGTGATTAACGAGGCGGGGACACAAAATTTGTTTAGAGAGCACAGAAAGGACCATCCGACATAAAAAGACGGGATTATCAGAAGATGAAGGGAATAATTGGATCCCCGTATACCCCCGTCTGTCTTTTAGTCAGCTTCCCTGGGAGATCAGAGGAGGAGGGATGATGACGCGGAGGCGAAGAATAAGGTCTTACTGTCTTCTCCGAGGCTCTTTATGTCATCCTTCACTCCTCTGTGGCAGGATCCCATTCAGGCTACTTCAGGCCCCTCACTCCACGGGGGGATTTATATCGGGCACAGATTTGGGTAGTTTTTTTCATTAATTCTGCCAATCAAATTAGGTCCGGTGCACAGCCCCGTCGGGGAACGCGAGGGGAAAACCAGGTTTATTTAGCATGTGCGTCTGAGAGAGGATTGGTGCCATCATGGAAGCTGAATAATTCAGTCAAACATGGATCAGAAAAAAGAAAAGAGCACATTTAAGATAATATTCCACCTCAGCGAGACCGAGATAGCAAAACGAGCTTGTTTTTGCGTCTCGGAGTTTGCTTTTCATCTTAGTTCCAAAAACTAAACTTGAAAACAATATTTTCTGTCAATTGTAACTCCAGATTTTTCAGACAAACACAGTATAAAACAGAAAATTATTTAAGCAAAAGCCAAAATCAATGTTTTAACTCCATTATACCAGACAAAATCCTTTTTGTCCGTGGTCTCATATTTGCTGCTAATTCTCGCGTGTTGTGTGTGTGTTGTGTGTGTGTGTGTGTGTGTGTGCGAGTGAGAGAGAGAGAGAGAGAGAGAGAGAGAGAGAGAGAGAGAGAGAGAGAGAACAGATTTTCTTCTAATCTACTTTCTGACATTATAATTTGATGATTTTTTGTGAGTTTGTGGGAAAAAAAGACACAGTGGGCAGGAGCTAAAGTTCTCTGTGATGTGTGTTTGCTCTCTGTTCGCATTCCAACCATAACAACCTCAATTACTGCACTAAAATGCTGCTTTGGTGTGTGTTTCCACCAAAGATTGTACACTCTCTCCAGAAATGCAAGGCCAGCTTGTAAAACTCAGTGACTCCGTCATCAGCAAAGTGGGCTCTGTGGGCTCAGCCTTGATGTGTGTGTTTGCATATTTACATCTTCTGTGGAGGAGTGTGTGTGTGTGTGTATGGTATGGTATGGTGTGGTGTGTATTTTAGGTCAGTTCTTTGGACCGTACCGCCACAAGATTAAAGAACTATCCTTTTTCACCCTCGTAAAACAGTCAGCAAGTAAGGTTGTTCTCAGTGCCGTCTGGCTACTTTTTTTTTTTCTTTTTTTCCTTTTCAGCAGATGACGGTTCCACTGTTAACGACACCTATTATTGGACATATTTCACAGTTACCCTCAGGCCAAAGAAAACATCTCACCATAACCGAAGTGGGTTTGCTCTTCTATCTGATCCTAGTTGCTCCTTAGTTATTTGCGCTATTTTGTTTTCCCAGTTACGTATTTTTTTTTTTAGAATTGTCCGATCTACGCTTTTATGGTAACATCAAGTTCACATCTGGATATGCACATTTGTACAATCAAATTTGGTCAAACTGCACATGTGTGTTCATGTGGTCATGGGGCCCAACGGGGATCTGTACCTGGGCTTCTCTCAGTCATGTGGTCTGAATGTAGCAGACCGACAGCGAGGAACACAGCGGTGACAGATGGATTTGAACACATGATGACAGTGACAAGGCAGGGTCCACGAGGTCATGACGTCTTCTGGCTTCAGTATCAGCAAATGCTGCAGAGGGTGAACCCTGCACTCTGCTGTCGCCAAGATAAGACCAGCTTTAAGTTTTCATTGACATCAGGTCAGAGGATGAAAGCCATTTTAGAGCTTTAGAGAGATGTAGAAAGTGTTTAGGTCCTGATCCAAGTTTGAAGCATAAAGGCCCTGATTGGTTACGACTTGGCTCCTCTTTTATAACAGAGAGCTCACAGAGAAAAGAGGAAAGCGTGGCCCACGGGCACATGAGCCAAACAGAGGGGAAGTCAAGAGACGCAGTTCTAATTTCGTTTGATGAAACCACAGAAGGTTAAAGGGCCGGTAGTCGAATAAGCTGCTCACGCCCGCCTTTTCCCCCCCCCCCCCCGCCTTCCCCCATGTCTGTTGATCCTCTGATGGGCAAAGGCCTCGAGACTTTCAAGTTCAAACCGGCTGCATTTCAAAGAATGCATTTAACTGTCTCCCTGCAAGTCTGTCAGTCCATCACTTAGTCAATATAATGATTCCCTCCATCGCTCTGAGGTCCTTATGCCCATTGGTTATCTCTCCAGGATTTCTCATACATTCATTTATGAGCTCAACCCGTTCCGTCCCCGGGAGGAGTCTGATTGGATTGTCAGATCCCCCTGCTTCTTCCTCCCTGAATGCTTCAGAAGTGTCCACACTGTCTCTCCTAAAGCCCGTCTACTTGCTTGGCTGAGAACCGGGAGCTTATCACCTATGTGGATGTTTATTTGCATGCAGAGGCCTTTGTGCATATACATATAGACATAGGTGCGCTGTGAAGACCCCCGTGGTCTGCCTCGCTGGAGGGCCAATCTAAATAATGGAGAGAGCGAGCAAGGGATGTGCAGCCTGCTGGTAGAAGGCAGCGGGAGGGAGAAAAAGAGCAGCGGGTCCAAATTATAATACAAATCATATCAAGTCAATCATAAAAGCGGTCGAGATTTACTAGTTTCATTTCACTTCCCGAGATTCTTCAGTTTAATAGGGCAGCTGGGAAAAGAGAGAAGAGGATTGCAAGGATGGAATGGGAAGTGCGTGCATGCATTAATGCCTGTGTGTGTGTGTGTAGGTGTGTGTGTCTGTGTATGTGTGTGTGTGTGTGTGAATGTGCATGCAATCTATGAATAACCCTCTGCAAGCCATCTCATCCGCTGGCTCACAGCCCCCTAGCTGGAGATCCACAGCCTCTTACGGGCATCTATTATTGAAGAAGCTGAGCTGGTAGAAGGGTTTTACCGATCCCCCGTCCAGCTGTAAACTCTGGGAACCCAGAACAAAAGCACCTGTGTGAGAATCTCTGCTAACACAGACCAGATTACAACAACACAGACTTTGTCCCCTAACTTTCAGCATCATGGCTCTAGTTTGGTCAAAGTGTGTTTAGGGTGTTTTGATGTCTTTCTAGAGCACACGCTTTAAAATAATTGACATGTACGAGAATCTCTACCAGAATAAAGAACCTAATAGGTGTGTAATTGTACATAACTGTAACTGGTGAAATGTCTTTAGCTCCTTACACTATACTGAAAATATTTTGTCTCTCCAGTACTGATGTTTACGTTTTAACGTTCATTTTTTTAGTAACTTTGGTATCTTTCTCTTTTTTGTTCTTATTTAGAATTGCTGTCCCGTGCAGCCTCTACCTGCCATCAGTTGCACCTCTTTTTTGTATTGAGTTGTCTTGTTCTTGTTTCAGAGCTACTTTTCATTTTGCTCTGTGACAGAAACGAGCGTCGACGTCACGTCTCACACCAAGAAATAATCTGTCTGTGGAACAGAACATTTCTGTTTGTGTTTAACCACTCACAGCGGGATGTTTGCCTTATCTTATCGCTCCCCATCACCTTGTTGCGTTGGTGTGTGTGTGCGCGCGCGTGTATACAATGGCTGCCTGGTGTTTGAACATTGAGGCGTTCATTGTTATGCTGTCTCTATTGTCTGAGTGGAGTGAGATCCACATCGGTCTCCGTGACAGCCAACGATCCAGCTGTCGCTCCTCACCATAGTTGTTGGCAACTTGGTGACTTGATGTGGTGATGGAGGGGATGGAAAGGTAGACTCAGGGAGAGTCCAGCACCACTGCTAAACTCCGAATTGATTTTCACATTGAAGCCTTCTGTCAAATTGGCTTAGGGTTAGGGTTCAAATTGGCTAACCCTAACCCTAACCTCTTTAACACCTGTTACACACCTGTGTTGCATTTCTGTTAAGAAGTCCGTAACAGTCCGACTCAAAATTAATGTTGTCTAACGTTGTTCTACCTTTGTAAAACTGTACCACTGAAATCTTTAGCACTTTTCATAGTGAAGCGCTTGGTGTTGGCTTTGTAAAAGCCACTCAGGTGTTGGTGATGGAACCTTGGCTTTCAGAACACCCCCCCTTCCCCAAACCCTCTCCTCAAGGTAACCCGACTGCCTGGTAGTGGCTCTCTGCTCAGAAAACTTTTCCAGCGGCTCTGGTATGTTGTGCTTTATTGAATTTGGAAAATACCACACACCATTAAAATTTGTTGCTACAGCTGTGTCCGAGTGCAAAATGACTCGGTGTAATCTAATAAAAAAAATCGAATAAGCCCGTATTTGTGTTTCCTCTTTTTACTCCTGTCAGGTTTAAGTTACTGACTGTTTATACTGGATCCTACTGAATGTTCAGCGGTTTCTAAATGGTATAACTAGTTGTAGGGGTTCTTGAGTATGGAAGCTTTATGGAAGCTTTAAACTGATCAGTTTGTGATTGGACTTTTTTTAAGCCACAGAATCTGGTTTACTTTTAACAAGAAGAATCAACGTCTGATGCTACTGAGCTTCCAGTTCCCTGGCTGGTGTGATCAGTGGTAATGACAACCTTCTAAATTCAGTTTGGCCTGAATTTAGAATCATTTAGAATCATCCTGTGCATCCTCTGAATGCAGAGGATGATGGTGATATGTGAGCGTAACTAGCTGGGAAACAATGAGGAAAGGGTGTTAACGTCGCCGGACCTGCCTAATTCTGAAAAATGGCTTCATAACCCTTGGCTGTAATGTGATTGCGCAGAGCATCAAAGGTGGTTACACCTACATGATGACAATTCATGAAACTGCTTGTACCCGCAGTTAAACAGTGGTGAGTCGTCAGCGTAGATTAAATCCTTCTTGTTCTTAATACGGTGCTCCAACCTATAAAAATTCATTTGATGGTTTGGGAGTTGCAGCCGTGGAAGATGTAGTTCTATTATCTTGGTAACGACTGGGAAACTTTGTCTGTCAGGTAAATTGAACCCAGTCAATTTTAACTTGCCAGGCTGTCCAATAGATTCTTGTTTGTGAAAATGTTTCACATGCGCTTCAGCGATCAGCACTATTGATCAACTGAATAGGCCCTAATAGGTGATGCACTCAGATCTGTTAGCAGTGATTGAAGGCTCACTCTTCATTTTCTGGTGGTCCTGACACGGATCAGGAACTGGAACGGTTGGGTCTGCTAGGGCTCTAAACGTGGCTACCGTGTTTCATGTCACATGATTGCTGGAGCACGCCACACTGACCTTTCTCTGGCATGATTCTATTTCAGTGCAGAAATAGTGACACACACTGACCTTTGCTTGATATGTAGCACTGCGCTCATTTCCCATAAAAAACCCTGCGCAGCAATGATCAAGAGCAAGAGAAAACCTTTAAGAAAATGAAAAAGGTCACATGTGGCTCAGGGAGTTAAGATCTGTCACCTCTGTCAGCCAAAGTATTAGACAGTCAGTGAGCCTTGTTCTCTGAGGTAAGACCTTTTTTTCTGCTCGGCTTTTCCAAACCATTATTCTTTGAAGACAGACCATCTTAAAGATCTAAAAATGGGGGCAGAATGTGTTCATCATTAATGCATCTGTGAGATTTGCTTCCCTCAGTGCACATCCGTGCTCCCACATACCCCTCAGTTAGTCCTCATTCATTTCTCATTTACCCCAATGTGCGGCAGGTGTGATCTAGTCCACTTAAGAGCATTTTCCATTTCACGCGTGCTCCATTTTTCCATTTTAGGTTTACTCAAAGTCGGGTTCTGCCCCGTGGAGAGCACCTCTGAGGCGCAAGATACGCTGTGCCAAAAAAAGCTCCCTTTCATATCAGAACCAATCACAACTCTGGTGCTAATGGGTTAGCTAACATCAGCTCATCAATGCCAGTGTCATGTCATGATGGGGCTTTTTAAAAAACATCCCCACTTCTCCTACCACTACCTAATCTCTTTTTACAGAACAGTTTTTATTTTTTGTTAAAGTTGTTTTTTAGAACCGTCCACCTTTTGCCGAAATGTTCATCTAACAGCAAATTCCAGTTAGCAAGGTAGTTAGGCACTTTTCTTGATTGTTTGAATTCCCGGGTTAGGGGGTTTTTTTTGCAACAAAGTGACAAACTGAGTTGGAGTGCTGATAAGAGACTCACAGACACGTGAACAAGCCGTTGGAGGCCGTGGGTGTCATTTACTGCTACCTGATGCGCTACGAAAAGCACTTTTTTCACTCTTGCATAATGACTGTCAGGGATGAGAGCGTTTCATCATTTTTTTTTCCATCTTTTTCATTATTTCACTTGCCTCTTCAGCACGCATGGTGATTGCCTCTGATTGGCCGTATTTATCTCTGACTGCCGAGGCGACCATTAGCGTTGGTGGCACGGAGAGGTGGCAGTTTGACTAATAAGTTTTATCTGCCCTTGCTTTGACGCTTATGGTCTCTCTTTATACAGCCACATTAGAGGTTTCTTTGTGTGTATGTGTGTGTGTGTGTGTGCGTGTGTGCGCATGCTGCCAAGAGGAAAGAAAAACATTAAATTGAGCAATCAAGGTGCTACAGATAGGGCATTTGGAACCACAGAAGAGCCAAATGGATGTGTTGGTTGTGCAGTAGCAGAGCCAAGCTGGAATGGAACCCAACTGTCTGCAGGCCAGCCCAATCTCTGCCCACACTCCATCCATCGTCGCACCCTCGCAGTTTAGCCCTGGGAGTCATTTGGCTGGTTGAGGAGGTCATTGTTTAACGTCAAAACTGGCAACAGAAAGACTCTGGATTTGAAATGTAATGATTTGGAACTGGTAAAAGTGATGCCGCACAGCACACGACTCCAGGTTTGCACAAAAAGACCAGTGAGAGGGCAGTTGAGACAGAGCGTAAGTAAGAACGAGTGGCAAAATGTGAAGGTTGATGAGGCTAAAAAGCATATTTACTGGGCAATAATGAGAGGGACGGAGAGAAAGAAGGCGTCTTTATTCTAATACAGCTCTCTCTGTGGCTCCGTACAGCTTCTGAAAAAGACGAATTTGTTGCTGTTATTTATATTTATGAATTCCTGCCATTTGGCCCAGTGTGAAATGATGGGTCATTCCTGCGCAACAAGAAGAGCTAGTGCTGAATTTACAATCAGCCGTACCATACCGCCCTCCTCCCCGTGCCCACCTTCCAATCCGCTCTCTCTCCTTATTGCACATGCCTGGATGATCTGCTGAATATGGATGGGAGTGGAGGGATGCAGGGGGAGAGTAGTGATGTGGAAAGAGAGATTTTTTTTTGTCTGACTGAGGTTGCCTCTGTCACCAGTTTCCCACCTAAGGAGATGTGGCACAAGAATTAATGGTATTCAGCAGTATGGTGGAATAGCTTCTGGCTGTGTGTGAGTGTGTGTATGTGTGTATGTAATTAAACTACACATGTGCAGCAGGTTAGCTTCAGAATTGAATCCCACTTGAACATACAGTACATGCAGCAGGTTAGGTCAGCAAACCTGACTTCCCTTTAAAGGATGACTGCATGAACGCAGTGGTGAGCCTTTAAACGAGTGGTATTCATCTGATAATTTTGGTCCAAAAAGTCCTCTAACGGCTATGAAAGTTTTTTTTTCTCTGTATATCACCTAGACATAATACTGTGAAAATTTTTGTGTATTCTTTGTGTATAAATTGCAGCGCCATCTAGTGGTGGGAGTGGGTTTTACATTCAGGACCTACAATGGCTGATGGAAAACAAGATTTCCACTGCATCACCAGTGGTTTCCAATCATGTGGAAGCCACATTTTCTGATGTTATCTGACTTCAGCGTGAACTAAAACACAGGAGCTTGTGTGTGGAGGTCATTATACCCTGTAAAAGGGATGTCTATGTTTATTAGAATGATTATGAAGTCTTGCTCCAGTGACCCATTAAAGAGTATTTGCTGCAGTTTACAATGAAACACACATGGAAAATAGTTTCTTTTAAGGGCTGGTAACTTAAAGAGGCATTAAAGTCCAAACATTTAGCGTTCAGAACACGCAGTAAAAGTCACGACAAGGGCTTGCATCATTATTAAAGTATGCCTGTGTAACGTTCGGAGTATTATTTCACAGTCATAAAATCCAGCTGGAAGCCCGTCAACAGCTTGAGTTTCTGAACTAAGAGGGGATATTTCTGCATCCAGCCCACTCAGCTGGTTCCATCATGCCAGGGCTTGGCAAGTAGGTGACTTTTTATTGCTCTGTTCTGTCCATTCAGCCATATTTGTGTCTACTGCCAGCTCTCGTAAAAGCTGCTGCCTGACAAAAAGACTGCACCAGCGTGAGACTCTTTTCCTGCACATGGAAAGTTTTGGGAAAAAAAGAATCGCGTATGAACCGGTGGACCAATATTAGAGACGCATGATGTCACAGAACCTTGTTTTTAAATATGTTTTCCATTATTGCAGATTGGTAGTGCATTCTTTGCTGCAATCATGATGTTTTTTGGGTTTAGAGAAGAAGAAGAGGAACAACAAGCCACTTGAGTCATGCAGAGTACAATCCAGGCTGCTGTCTGTTGTCTTTTTAGGACATGTTTTGTTCTCACGTATCCCTGACAACATTTAAGTGACCTCATGAGTCACTGTCTGAATATTTTGAAACTCAGCACGTCCCCGTCCACGCCTGTGTCATTTTATGGCATCTGCTCAGACAGTTTTAAGATAATACAGACACGCTTACTTGGAACGGCTATAGGTCACTGCCTCCTTTGGCTTCCAGGCTGCTCCTTTGTCCCTAATTTAATCTGGCTCTATCCTATTTTATCCGCTTCATTAATTTTTTTTTCCTTCCAGTACAACCTTGGAAAATCAGGATATTTGATTGGCACTGATGCCACTTAAGTACTCAAACTATAAATACAAAAGAAAAATCAATGTCCATTTTCAGAATTACACAGATAAAATTAAACATATGTAAAAAAAAACCTAGCCAACTGAAAATGTAAAAATGTTTATTATGTTTTTTTAAAAAAAAATATTTCTTAAAACCACGATTGAAACAAAGTAAAGAAAGTACAAGCTTCTTTTATTTTTTTATAACTGTGTGGGAGGACTTTCTCTCTCTTTCTCTCTCACACACAGATGCACACACGCACACACACACACACACACACACACACACACACCACCAGCCTGTCAATACTGATTCTGATCAGGGAATACATTAATTATAAACCATTGTTTGTTTTTTCTTTAAATTCTACATTGTCCAAACATCATGTCCACAAACTGAGATGGACACACTGAAGTGGAAATTGCTGCTGTTCCTAATTAAAATCAACATGTGTAATTTACAATGATTGCAATCAGCTAAGATGCACGTACATAAAGTGTAATGTATCATTATAGTCATTAGTGTCGGCAGTATTTATTGCAAAATTTATTACAAATTTACGCATCTCTTCTGTGTCTACAAGGGAGGCTCAGAGATTAATATTTTCATATTTGCGAGAGTAAATGTTTTTTGTAGATTTGTTTTCTTTGCTGCAGATAGTTAATTTTTAAGGCAGGACTTTCACTTTGCATATTTACTTGTTGTTTAGAGTACAAACAGCAGAAAGAGATACCAAGATGTATTACCATAGAAACACTGTTTCATTTTCAGCCCAGTGGCACCATAATATAAAAGACGTTTAAACGGAGCCTCGAGAAATTGAAAAAAGCTCCACAGCCTCTACATTAGTTTATTAAACTCTAAAAGGAGTCTCAATAACTTAAAAAACCCATTTTCACAGGAAAATTAGATTTTAAAGGAGAAATATTGTGCACATTTGTGCACAATCAGTTGGTTTCTGCATGAAGGAGAGTCTGTTCTGTTGGCAATTTGTTTCAGATCAAATCAGCAAATATAGAAAGATGTGAGATGCTTTATTTCTTTATCTGCATTAGTTTAAAGAAAATGCAGAGAAGAGGAAAAAAGGGAAAAAAAAATCTTCTCTATAAACATGTATGGTTGCATGATTTTTTTCTTTGTTTCTTGTGTTCTTTTGTTATAATTTTTTTTGGAAAAAACTCTTCTTTCTGACTTCAACGCCTTTCGGATGAATTGACGTTATGTCAAAGAAAGTGGAGCCAGTTTTATCTGGACGCTGGAAGATTCATTTATTCTGCTGCAGACTCTGGCGTGAGGAGATGGCTTGATGATCAATCCTTGCAGCGATGGACAGATGGGAAGGAGCTGCTCTTTATGGACGGGTGTCAAGCCGGAAGGCTAAAATTTAATGTAACTCCAGGAGCCTTTTTTTTGGTTTGACCAGCAAAAAAAGCTAAAGGTAGCAGTAAGACAAAGTTCTTCTTGTCTTTTGTCTATCTAATAAACCCAGCACACAAAGACTGTGAAAAAACAAAAAACATGTTTTGACTTACCTACAGTATCGATTATCTGCTCACGTTTTTGCACTGAATCTGTCCAGTTCTGAAACTCAAAAGTCTCTAGGAGCACCTTTGCCCATTTGCGTAATATCTTCGGGATTGGGAGCAAACCGGGTGGACTACTTAAAATTCATTGTTACCAGGATGCCCGAGTGATTGCTTGAAAAGCACCCAGCTGATCCAAAATGCTGCAGTTATGGTTCTGACAGGAAGTAGGATGAAACTTACATTGCTCCTCTGCTGCCTTTTCTTCATCGGATGTCCAGAAAACCCAGAACAGGTCTTAAAATAATTCTCCCGAGCTACAAGGTCCTGAGAGGCTAAACTCCATCCTATCTGGAGGAGCCGATAGCACCAGATCATCCCGACAGCCCGCTCCGCTCTCAAAGCACTGTTGTACTTGTGGCTCCCAAAATCCGTAAAAGTAGACTGGGTGGAAGGCTTTACCCATCTGGCCCCCCTGCTGTGAAACCGGCTTGCCATCCAGGTCAGGAGGCTAACTTTCACACCGTTTCTAAGATTAAGCCAAAAAGCTTCCTCTTCGAGAAAACTTGAAGTCAGTAATTCTCTAGGTATCATTGACCTCCTGCCACATGAACCCCCCCCACTTTTAATTCTACGTCTTCAGGATAACAACCCAAAACCCATTAACAGATGTTTAATATGTTTTTACTTAGCCGGTCATTAGCCCGGGTTCTTCCATTGGAGCCTGGTCCTGTTGATGGTTTCTCCCTGTTAAAAGGGTTTTTTTTCCTGCCACTGTTGCTCACCAGGGGTCAGGACCTGGCTTTTGGTGAGGTGCCTGGAGACATTCCTGACTGTAACGGACACTGTATAAATAAAGTTGAAATGAATGGGACAGTGAGAAGCACAATTCCTTATATCAGAGCTACTGGGGCTCCTTTGAATGGTGGTCTGGTTTTCCTGGGGAGTATCATCTTACCATCTCGATTTGACTGCCAGTTTTTGACAGCCCACAGCCTTAGAACCTGTCTTTAAAGATGACATTCAACTCCACGGACCCTCCCAGGGCTCGTTTCCACACTTTTGGAGTGCAGATATCATCTTAGAGAGACCTCTGAGACGTGGAATTGTGTCACTTTAGTGGATTGCTTTTTTTTACCCCTCTTCTTTGCAATTTGTGTCAACAGCCTCCTTCTGTGTCAACAATCCTTTCTTGTCTTTGAGTTGGAGGTCATTCCAGTCTGGACTGTGGATGGACGTGATTCGTATTCACAGTGTGGCCGTGGTTGGTGTGGCAAATTCCCCGCTCCTAACGGGAAGTGTGACAGCTAGCATTAAAATAAAACAAGTCATTTTTTAGCATTTGTAAAAGCTACTGAAAGCAAGTCAGAAAACACCCTGCGAAGGTAATCATTGTTGGCGTTAATAGGGGTAAGGCTGGAGAGGTAATGCTTCTAGTTCACACATTTAAAGACACTCTTATCCTTAGCGAGGTGAGATTAGGGGATAATCCAGCCCGTTTTGTTTATTTTCTACCTGTCACTCGTGGGACAAAATCAGTGCTATGATTAGCGTCTGTGAGAACTCCGAAGACAGAGCGTGTGTGGTTTGATGCTAGCACGGGCCTCTCCAACATCAGCCTGGACAGCACGTATTTGGCGCTTGTGTCACATACGGATTTGCTAACCTTGTTTTTACTTATAGAACTTTGTGCGCCCGACTGTGTGCTCGACTTCTTGCGGTCACACCCTGAGCCTAAGCTGTTTGTGCTGAAGTGAACTCCAGTGGCTGGCGTTGCGGTTTCAGAGTTTATTCTTTCCCGCTGCCCTTGACCGGTCTCTTAACACAGAGAGCAGGCAGATAAGAGCGGATTTACACACAATGCTAAAGCCATTAGCGTCTGGCTTTTTCTCCGGCGCTCTCTCCAGGGTTTGTTTAGTGTTATCAGATCCGCTGGGATGCGTGGATGGCAGATTGAATGTCCGCAGCCATGAAAAAGGCCAAGGATGTCTAACCTCCCATTCACATGCTGCTAGCCTCATCAACAGAGGGCCTGTTGTCCTCCGGCACTCATGGAGATGGACAGCACCAGATAATTGCTTTTGGACAATAACCGTCTTCTGTGTTTGTTTGAATGTGTACAGTCTCTCTGGGATGAAATCATAGACGAGTGTGTCTGTGTATCGGGAGGGGGGGGTGGTGGCGATGTTTTTTATGTGGCCTCTTGTGTCCCTGAATTTCTCCATCTGTGTGCGAACATGGATGAAGGGGCTCAGTGAAAGATGCCCGGAGCTGTAGCCAGCAGTGAGCTGTCATCGCCCGTGTCGGCGTGAATGGCTGCTGTTGAGGAGCAGACAGCGGCGGCTCCGCTTCCCTGATAAGGCCCTTCAGAACGTCCTGGAAAACCTGGAAAACCATCAGGTGGAGATAAACGGCAGCGTCTGAAACCGGCTCGGTCATTTGCTGCAGTGATGTCATTCCTCCGTCAGCTCGCAGTGCGGGTCTGCGTTGATGGTGTGCTTACACCAGTGTAAAACCTTACGGGCCTCTAATTTGACCACCTCAGGGTCGCTGTGTAGATCGGAGGCCGTTACCGGCTGGATGAGTCCCTCGTACCGCTGTATCGCTCCTGTCTTGAATATTTCTGTACTTCTGCTTCTCCTCCTGTGAATTCTATCATTAAAATAAGTCTGCGTCGGATACATCTGGTGCGCTGTTGCAACGTGCCCGTGCAAGCGCAGTCGAGCAGCTGCGGATTATTTTGGTCTTATATTGAATAGTGGGACGGCGACAAGCGCCAGTCGGTCTTGTCAATTACCACCGCTCTTACTCCACCTTTCCTTCTCCAATCTCTCTCCCATTCATCCTCCAGATTCCCATTGTGCCTCCGTCTCTCGACACCCCCCCCTTAACCCCCTTCCACATACACCCTCCTTCTCCCGAATGCTCACGTACTCCCTTTAAATCTTGTTTATTTTTGGCAGCCGCCCCGTTTTATCGCTACATTGTGGGCATAAGACAATATTTATCTCCATTCCCATCTTTCTGCTCCTCACCTCTCCTCTTCTCCTCCCTCTCCATCATATCTTTTTTTCCCCCCTCCCTCCTGAAAGGATGTGGAGGGGTTGACAGGCGGTGAGCTCACAGTGGTAACCTCTGCTGCCACCATGCCAGCCAGCGCGCCGCTCCAGGCTTTGGCTGCAGATTGAATGGCTCCCAGGGATGTCATATTCAGACAGCCTCCCTGAATTACATTTCCTGGTCTCCTTGCCTGGCTGCCTGCTCCGCCTGCCTCGACGAATCAGATAGCCCGGAGTTGCCATGTGGCTGCCCACCGCCCCTGCCCCCTGTTCCTGCTCTCTTCTCATCTCGCGCTCATTCGTTCGCCGCTTCTCATTCGATCCATCCCCTTAAAAAAAGAGGACAGCGGATGGGCCGTCTGATTGGCTGCCACCTTAAGCCTTTGTTGTGCAGACGTCATGTCAGATAAAATCTGCTTTGTCCTGTTTGCTGCGTCCTCTTCTGAGACTTTTGGTGTGGTCGTGCGGGTGAATAATTTGTGTTAATAGCAGAAAAAGACTTTATTTCGATCTGATCTGTCATTGAAAAACCTCATCTAATTACATAAATTGAGATGTTATTGAGTCCCTGTTGAAAAGAAAAATATAACAGCCCGTAAATGTTCTAAATCTGCTCATTAGAAAATACAGACCAGCTAACAAAACATGGTGTTAGTGACCAATTGGCAAAGAAATTGTGATTTTAATACGCCTAATAAATACAAAGCCTCAAATCGTATACATTATATCAACATACAGGAGTTCAGATGAAAAATGGAGAAACCGTAACACGTTTGCGGAGCAGACCGGTGGCTCCCGCTGTGGGTTTTTTGTTACCGTGTATGACCTGATCTGGCCAGAAGGTGGGTTATGTGAGCTGGAGGAGGAAAGAAGCCTGTGGAGGACGCAGCCTGTGGGAGGAGAAAAAGGCCTTGGCTCGCCAGGCTCCATAAATTGATTAATGAGGAACACCTTCGCGTGGAAGGCAGAATAGACCGCACGCCGCAGGTACATTCCTCCGTGCAGAACATTTTGCACGCTGACGCACAGGAGCATCAAAGCGCACCCTCCCGAAGTGGGAGGCAGCTTGGCTTGCAGTGCTGACAAACAGGTGGTGGACTAAACCTGCATGTGCCCACACACACACACACGCACACACACACACACTCGGGGGAGGGGGGGGGGCTTGTGAGCCTCCCACGTTGTGTGGATTTGTATCAAAGTCCAGCTATCAAATTAAACTGGCAGACTGGGACCTGTACAAGTCCAGCCCTCCAGCCTGTCTTGGTGTGCAGCCTGAACACGTGCATCCACACACACACACACGCACACACACACAGCTGGGCTGTTTAAGCCGAACAGAAAATGTAGCTGTTTGAAATGAAAATGGAGCAACTTTCCGAGCTGTTTCGCTGCTCAGCCCCGCAGCCTTTGACTAAGGTCTCGCTGCTGTTGAACCTAAGCTTCATTCTGGAGGTGCTGAAAAAGTGATTGGATTACCGATGTATTAGCATTCTCTGACGCGTTAGCTCTTACCCTGCACGCCGACTCCGGATGACCCCAGATCTTCACGTTGGCTACAGCGATTTAAATCTAGTTTTCGGTCAAACACGGCTGTGAGGTCAAACTCAAACATGCATGTAAGTGCACACACATGTCATGTCTCTCCAGCATAGTTTTCTTATGTTGCGCATGTGTCTACTAGCAGGCTCACATGTCAGTGCTGTGCCTATTATGGTTGTTTATGGTAGTGGAAATTAACATTCTGTACGGTTTGTTTCTAGCCAGAGAAGACATAATGGGCACCATAAATCTACTTGAACTGTGTACTGTGTCATGGTATATTACACACCCTTTTACTGAGGTTTTGTCTTAGCTGTTCTTAGCATACCGTATCACAGTCATACACACACACACACACACACACACACACACACACACACACACATACACGCCACCATATGAATTCCAGCCCTGTAGCTCCATGCGTCACTTGTCTCTGGCCCATGCTGAGTGTGTAATGAGAGAAGCCTGAGTAAGATTAAGGCAGATATTGGATTTCACTGGAGTATTGATGTGACTTTGAGCTTCAGTGTCACAGTGGAACACACTCCAGTTCTTCTGCTGGACCACTGGATGACCACCAGGACCCACTTCGCGGTCTTGGGTCATTTGTCATCGCGCTGCTACTAATGTGTTCAGAGGCAAGGATGTTCTATTTGTTCTTTTCATTAATGTGAAGGATGAGGAGAAGGACCAAAGACATATTGGAGGAGGGTATTTTTTTTAGATGTAGGGTGGTCACGTATAGAGAGGGTAGAGGGGGAGCTATATAGAAGATGACACTGTTATTTCAGGGGGGAATTACTAAAAGGGCACAGCTTAGAGGCGAAAAAGAAGGCTTTGGAACAGCACAGAAGGACTGACAAGTAGAAACAGAAAACCTGAAAGACAGGATAGGAAGACCAAATAGACAAGTGTAACCATGAAAAAGGCTATAATCACATATATCAGCAGAACTATTAAATCTAGTTCTACTTCTACTACTTTTGGATCTTTTTTCTGTCTCAAAACACCAGCCGCTTCGCGGTTGTTTGGCAATCACAGGAAAACATGCAGTAGGTGTACTTGTGAAGAAGAGAAAGGCTTCTGTGTCCTCTGGATGTTTACAGCACATCCTCTTTTTCAGTAATTTCAGTGAATTTCAGTCTCTTCAGGATATGAAGGTGCATCAAGACAGAAAGGACAGAACACAAGAGATTCACTGTTCTATGCAGCTAATAGAGGATGTGGCTAAATCTTGAAGATTTTTCAAGAAGGGGACCTTCAGGAAGGGTAAATTGCACTCCTTTCTTTCTTCTCAGTCTTCTCATCCCCGCCTCTTTTTCCCTCGCACTCTTTCAGCGCAGGAAACCCTCCTCCCCTAGCTTGGTGCCAGATCAAACGGTACTTTCCTTTGGGAAATTCATTTAGGTCTCTGTTTTTTTCCTGGGGTATTTGGGCCAATGGGCTCGTGAGCCAGACAAGCATCTGTTTTCATGAATACCTAATGGCTGCATGTCACCGGAGTCAAACGCCCGCTCCGAGAGATGCCCCCACTGTTATTACCATCATGGTTATTTAGCCACCAGTATCCTATTAGAATCCTCCTTTACCTCTGTCCCCGAGGAGGGAACAATATGATTAGCTGCTAGCTTTTATAGCATGTTGCATAGCTTTGTCCTCTCTTTTGCTCGTGAATTTGTAGCTCACCGTTTCCATTTACTTGTTGTAGCATCAAATTTTAATATCGTGATGACAGCAAGGAAAAGAGTATAAATGAAGCCACACAGAGAAATCAGCAATTATATCTAGAAAAATAAAACTGTGTAGCGGTCAAGCTATATGTTGGCTCTTTAATGTGTTGTGTGGGTGTGATATCTCTGCAGCCGTCTCTGCATTATAATTGGCCAGTGTGTTTAGTGGTTTTCTTGGAAGTGCTGGAGTCCGATTTTGCAGATTCCATCAACAAAGAAGGGGCAGGAAATCAAGGCCGTGGAAACGAGTTCAGAGAGGCTGGATCACGTGACCATCATTGTGTGCATCTGGGAGTGCTGATGATCACAAAGGGAGGCAGCCGTGCGTGCATTTGCAAGCGCGCGGCGCCAGATTTCCTCTCAGTAAAGCAAATGTGTCACGTATTATATTTCTATTGCAGAGCACATTAGGATTTTAATTCTGTAAAACTGCTTTCTTTGCGTCTTCCAAAAATTGTAGCTGCGTTTTTGCGCCAACCCGAAACACACTTTGTTAGCTTTGCGTGATGTTATACAGTGAAAGCAATGCAAAGAATGTTTTTATTCTCCAAACTCGATTGAGGTTGATATTAAAAATACACTGAAGCTGTCATCAATAATGAGTTCCTCAGCCAACAATGTCAAACAGAAGCCCTGCTGTTCCTCCAGCAGAAATCAGACAGAATTGAATTTGTCACTGTCGAGCTAACACGCCCAGAGTTCAATCTCCGCCGGTGCACACGCTTCAATCAGGCTCCAACTGGCCAATGGCGGCTGGGAACACAGCTGGAAGGAACGCGGCGAGCGCCTGCCTGGAGGAACTATTTGGATTCCCCGAACTGTGCGGCCAGTTTGCTGTTCGCCTCCTAGCGCGCTGGGCTCTAGCGCGCTGTGACCTTGCTGTCTGGACTGACCAGATGAAAACGCAACAGCTGGTCAAGCAGTCGCTGACTGTGTGATTGCGCCGCACGCTGCACGAAGGAAACGAAGACTGACTGAAGCCGAACATGGAGGCGCTCATACTTCATCGATTCAGCCGCCGTTCCCACTTCAGTGTCTGCCGCCTCTGCTCCTCCGAGTACTTCAGATCAGTGTGTGTCCATTGATCAGGTTTGTGCCCCTGGTGCGAGTTCTGCTGGAACCACAAAATAGACCCTCCCTCATCTTCGGCAGAAACCTTCATATGAGGAAGACTCCGCTCTATTGAAACCCATCGCAGAATTTCTCTATCTTTTACTCAAGCACAGAACAACAACATGTTGGACTATTAGACAGAATCTGTTGTGGTAAAATTCAGTGCCCACCTGCCCTTTTCCATCCTCCCCTATTTTATCTTCCTCTCTTCCTCCTCCTCCATTACTCTTCATATCCATTAGCCAAATGAACACCCTTCAGTTTTCTGCAAAGGAACACTCGCACTCCACCGTTGTTTTTTTTTTTTTTCTTTTTATTTGAGCACACACACACACACACACACACACACACACACTGATGTGCCTGTGCGACAGAGGCTGCCTGTGGCTCTGCCTAATTCATGGTGTTTTTGGCTGGTTCCCTTCGCAGCCAGAACAAGATGGTGTTAATAACACAGCCGATAGTTTGCGGACGGAGCTCGGCCTGGAACCAGAGTTCAGCCAGTGGTAGAAAGAAAAACGCTACTGAAAGAGCCCTAAATTGTTCTTACACAACTCCAACCTTCTTCCCTACATTCCTACTTATGTCTAAAAATAATTTGTCAAAACTAAACATTCTGTTGTCAGATATACTAAAACCACTGTGCCTGTTTTCACTGCCTTTGCCGCGCGACAGCCTCTAATTTATCAATTCATCTCACGTGGACACACACACACCGGTGGGTCAGCTCAGACCTAAGGCTGTCAGCGTTATCACCGTCTGCCATGGCAACACCCCCCCATCCCCCCACCTCTCCTAAGTTATTTATTGTGTTGTGGCTACACACGCGCTGGTAAAGCTCAGGGAGCATCGTTACACCAACTGTTGGTCTGAATGTTCTCCGTTTAGGGCAGTCGTCACAAAGATAGTACTAAATATGTGTGTCAGACGAGGTGATTTCCTCTTTCTATTCAAATCAAATTTATTTACAACCGTAAATCACAACACAGAGTTTGCCGCCTTGAAGATTCTGGCCTAGAGGAAGAGCTTTCTCCTTCTGGAAACTGCCCGTCCTCTCCCAGAAACTCAGTAGAAACAGGACCAGGCTGGAAGGCTGGGCTGCGGGGCGGCCATGCCTGACTGTTTCGACCACTTCAGCATATTTTGGTGACGCCCGATGACAGGCTGCTGGAGTGCCCTGCTGTTTTGCTGAATAATTTCAAACGGTGATTAACGGCCGCGGAGCGCGTTGAGGGTGCGATTCTGGTCTGGGAAAGGCCCAGGCCCTGATGACTGGAACAGGCCTCCAGTCAGACGTCTGGAACTTCTCAGAAGGTCTTCTGTGTGTTGTATTTACCCACTTTTGATTACATATTTAACAGGCAACGCTTCACAAACCTGAACTATATGCAAAGCAAAGCCTTTTGTCTTTGTTTATTGCGACTAGGATAGGTCTGCCCACGTTCCCTCTTAGTGAAGCATCAGTTCAGACTGCTGTTTTTCTTTTTACTGTAAGTTTTTCTCCCATATGGCTCTTTTGATGTATTTTCTTTATTTCTCCATTTATGCCACCTGGTGAAAAAAAAAAGCCAGTTTTTTTGGAGCGGATCGCCTGAGGACGCAGGAACGTGCGTCCTCGCTGCTGCGTCCGGATTTACGAGCCATATAAAAAAGAATTTACAGCGGGAATCATTTTGCCTGCGTGCTCTCCTCAGATGGATAAACCTCCTCGTTCCTTTTCGCCGCCTTCCTGCTGCTCCGCCCTTCCATTTCATTAAGTTTTAAGACGGCCGGGGAAGTCTGAGGCCCTGTCCGTCTCCTACACCTCATGTTCTCAACCTCTGCCCAGACCTTCGGCTGCTTTTCTTTCAATGTTTTCATGCTGGATTTGGCTCTTTTAAACCCTTCCCTTCTTAATAAAATCACCCATTTCTACTTCCCCTCTGCCTCTTTTGTGTGTCCAGACAGCCATGTAATTGTCGGCCATGTGAGGGACGGGCCGGCGTACCTGGGTACCGCCGTTCCTCCACAAGACTCTTTGTTTCCCTTCCATTGTGATTGGCTGCCTAAAGAGAAGCGCGACACGTGTTTTTTGGCCAGAAGACTGTCTGCGGCCTTTGTGATAAATGCGGCCCTCGGCCTCTTCCGACTGCTGGACCATTCTCCCCCTGGCTGGCTGTCTGTTCCAGTACATGAAAGAAGATTAGCTTCACCTCTGAGGGACGTGACAAAAAAAGGGACGGACAAAGCTGCGCTGCCGCTCACTCGCTCACTTTGTTTCATTCATCACACGTCTCTGTGAGGTTCTTTCCACACAAATGGCGGTTTGCTGCGTAGATGACACTTTGATACAACAATAGAAGTGGTTTACAGGAGGAACCACCAACGTTTGTGCTGCGGGGAAGGAGATCTAGTAGTTTCAGAGGCTCACCTGGTGGTTGCTGCATACTTTCTTTAATTGCAGAGCATTCTAGTCAGGGTTGATATGGTTTCAAATAATTATTTTTTTTTCTTGATGCAATGAAGATATGGTAGCTATGGCATAAAGAGAACTAATTAGGATAGCAGCTAGTGCCTCAAATATGAATCTGTGAACGTGTGTCCTGTCCAGAGTGGTTTTCTGCCTCCCATCCAGTGGCTACTGGGATGGACTCCAGCATTCCGTGACCCTCATTAGATGCAGGGACGGTAAAAAACTAAAAGAATAAAAATCCGTTGAAGTGGGTCGTTTGTGTCTGAGGTTGAGAGAAAGCTTCACACATGACCAGAATGGGAAATGACTGCTTTGATTTGTGTTTGTAAGTCAAACAGGAAGACACGTCCAGCAGTGACACTTTCATTGTTTACCTCCGTTGTTGTGACGGTGAAGCAGATCCTCACTGATCAAAACGAGGCTCGTCCTCCGCGTCGAGCCACATGTGCGCAACAAAAAAGCAAAAAAGCAACACTCTCCATGCGTTTTTTTCCTATATGCCTTCATCCTAGTCTTCTTTAATTGTTTTTTATCTAATTCCAATTGACCTTTTTTTTCCTCCTGCACTGTACCCTTTTCATCCTCCTCTTTTTCTTGTTTCCTAACCCTCCATCCCAGCTCACAGAACCAGCTGGGACATTCCTCTCCTTCTCCTCCTTCTCCTCCTTCTCCTCTCCTTCCTCGGCTTCAAATGCACGCCTCGTCCAGCTTTGGTCACGGACTTGGTGCATTATTGAAAGGGAGCAGATCACTAATTCATGCCTCCCTCTCATGGCTCTCGGGGGGGTTTGAGTGGAGATCGTGGGAGCCTGTTGTGTCTCCGTGGGCTTCCGTTGCGGCTGGAACCGAGCTGTGATTGTGTCACACACACAGGCGCCGTCTCCCCTTGCCCCCTCAGTCGTGACCCCCTCCTGGATTCAGATCTCCCCCTCTGTTAAATCTGCTTCTCTTTCATTGATGTCTCATCTAATTGGCGTTGCTCTGACCCCGGGGACATCACGCCCCCACAGGATAGTGTCTGCTTTGCCTTTTGCCGCTACGTTTTCTTTTCCTCGCCGCCTTTTTCTGGTTCTTCATTGTAATTCACCAAGTCCTCTGCAGGTCTCAGCCTGTCCGCTCTGACGTAAGTTCATTTTGTGGATCAAAACTGCTGCGTTCCTCCACACAGCAGGTGAAAGTCCACAGTCCCGGTTCCAAACAGGGGTTTTGTTCCCTTTTTGGTCCTGTTAGAGCGCTCATGTTGCATTAAAAGACCTTCAGCTCTCGCGTGCGTCATTCGCCACGCTGGTCCGGCAGATCGCGGGCGAATAAAAACCATACGTCTCCGGAATAACAGCTATTGTCAGCATAAGCGCAGCTTTTAGTGAGCGGCTCAACTCAATATTAACCCTTTCTGACACTGACATGATGACGCAGCACAATCAAACAGCACATTTCCTCTCTCAGCCATGAGTGAACGCCAGCACAGAGATCCATATATGTTCTCCAGAAGGTTAATGGGTCAAACGTGCTCATCAGAGTAGTTGTTGCTGGCAGGTTCCTCATTAGATCTATTTGCAGAGAATGACTTGATACAGGTGCTCTGATCTCCCCCTCGCTCCACTCGTGTATACTTGAGAGGGTTCTCTCTCTGGCAGCGTGATGAATGCAGATCTCCCTCTTTGAAGTGAGCGAGCTAATGTTGTACATGTGTAAATATGCACACGCTCCCACACAAATACACTAGCCCACTGATGCTCCCCTGCTGGGCCCAGCTTTAATCAGATCGGGGTTTAATCATTCATGTGTTCTTTGAGAAAAAGGCAGGGTGTGCGAACAGGTATAGCCTTGCACGTGCGTGAAAAGGGGAGGAGCCCACGTGCGTGTTCAGGTGAATTTGGCAGGGGAGTCGGTGCCTGCAGGTGGACTTTGATCACTCAGGTCTTGCTTTTTTCCTCTCTCCTGTTGTAGGTGTGTGGAAATCATCGCCAAGGAGGGCAGAAGTCTGAAGGAACTCTACCTGGTCTCCTGTAAAATCACCGACCACGGTAGGACACTTATTAATCAATTAATGAATAATTATTTCCTCGCTGTCCAACCAAACCGCTTCAGTCCTGATGCTGACTTATGTTCTTCTAATTGCAACACGTGTTTTGTTATTTTAAAAAGAGATCGCCTTTGAAAAAATGTGCTTTTCAGTGTTTCTATTTAGTCCTTCCGAGCTAAAGTATTTCAGTACTCAGTAGACACTTGCTTATCTGCAGTATTAGCTCCCCCGCTTTCTGCTGTACATCGTCTGTGACATTATTTTCCTCTTCTTAACACAAAGAGCTTGAAGAGTTTGGCGCTCGGGGCCTTTTGTGTGGGCCCGTAAAAGCCTATTTTATTAGGTATCCTGTTTGAATATTCTGAAGCATGTGTAAAATCCATCATTCGGGTGCATCAAGGGTGTGTTAAACAGCTCGTACTCCGAATGCAAAGTGAGGTTTCCCCTTGTAAACGGGTGATATTTGGCATATTTATAACTGTGATTACGCCCGTTCCTGTTGGAATCCAGGTGCGTCTGCTCAGGTCGCATGTAAACTATGGCACGCTGTGGGAATACACACAGGTACACACATCGTGTCTATGGAAAATTTAAGTCACTGAAAGCAGCATCCATCTGAACAACAGAAGAGTGTTTTATTCCCTCTAGCTGACACAATACCCACCACCTTTTGCTTTGTCCAGCACAAAAAAAAGGAATCATTATCCTCGTCTTCTAAAATTGTTTTTTTCTCTTTTATTTCATTGTGTTAAACTAATTTTTAGGACCTAATATAATCTCAATGGGCCAATAATTAAATGAGTGTGATATACTGTAGTTCAGGATTATCTCAGCCGCTCTATAATAAACCATAAACAGGGTTAAATGTTCGCACTCTGTAATTATTTTACTGCATAATCATGGCTCAAAATAACACTTAGCCTGGCATCGTTTTCTAATTATGGTGTGTATGTGTGGGTGGAGGAACAGGAGATGTATTTCACTGTGAAAGTGAGGACCTTCTTGCTGGTCTTCACAACCTAAGGGGCTGATGGGGGTCAGGGCTTGGTTTCAAGGTTCGGGTTGGAATTGGGTTAAGGTTAGCTTAAGGAAGTGTGTGTGTCGCAGGCCAACCTTTTAAACGCCGGCACGGATGCAGCTGACTTTGTGAATTACGATGACAATAATCACCTTGACCTCTCTGACCCCGAGCCTTAACTACGTAGGTGTAAACGTGCTCAGTTTGATTAATGACCTGAAGATCACAGGAGTACATTAAACTGGGAACACACACCACCCACCTGTGTAACCACCCCATCCCCCAAAATGTGCGTCTCTCGAAGATGAATTGGTGTTATCTGATCTTTTTCCTTGGCTAATGACCCCTCTGGACTTTGTTGGCCGATGATTGGATCTGTGTGTGGAGGCTCTGAGCTTGTACTAAATGATTGGTGGATTTCCTGCTTCGGTCTTTGGATAAATTAAATAACATAGATGAGATTTTACATCAGCCAAGCTGGCCTCGGCCCCCCTCCCTCCCCTGTCCATCTCCTGTGCTAATTATCTTTATTAATGGCCTCTCTGAGTGCATTTGAGATGTCCGCTAGCCTCTTACCGAGTGTTTGGCTCTTTTTTCCCCTCCCTGCACTCGCTTCCTGTGCGATTTTATGGGGCTTTGAGGACGCACATAAAGGAAGGTCTACGTGAAAGAAGGGAGAGAATGGCAACATGTAATTTTACTCTGAGTGCAGATGGTCTTTGGAGATTTTTATTTTAGTGGGAAAATACACTGGAAAACATTCAACAATGTTTTTTCCGCCCGTGATTTTATTGAAAGCTCTGTTTGTTTTGCAGTTTTCTTTCATTTGAAAAGCAGCATAGAAAGTAATTACCTTAAATCACATTCAGGCTGCATTGAAGAAAGTACAATGAGTTGTTAAGAACACCTGGATTCTTAAATTGAGCTATTCAGTTTCGACGTTTTCGAAGAATTTAATTCCAGGAAAGCGATTTAAAGCAGGACGTTAGGCCTCATGAATGATGGCCACGGCTCCTCGCCCGGCTGCCGTTTGCCTTTGAGAACGCTGGAACACACAAACCAGAGGACAGTCACGGGCCTGGAGATGAACGAAGACTACACACAGCCAGTGTTTCTGCATCAGCGTAAAGGTGAGTGTGTGTGTCAGTGGTGAGCAGTGTGAGCCGGCAACACCGAGGATCCAGATTTCGTTCCTGGTTCGGGGCCCGAGGGGCCGCTAGAACTCCACTCTGAAACCGGATCTTGCTGAGAAACCCCACCCAGTCCAGAGCCCTGGGCAAAGTGGACTTTTACATCATCAAGCTGCCCCCCCCCCCCACACACACACACACACAGGCAGGCAGCAGCTCTACTGCATCTTAAGCACTCAACAGGACACACAGGGATACCTTATCGTGTCTCTCCGAGCTCGCTCGCTTTATCTGGGGACAAAAACAGCGGCCTTGGCGCCGTTCTTTACATATGGTAATTCCCTTTCATCCGAACACCTCCACTCGATCCCTTACCTTGTCAGTCACGGCTCCTGTGTACATCTGCGTGAATAAAAGATGGAGGAGGACAGGAGAGTCGGATACCTGTGTGAATGAGGGGGGGAGAGAAGCAGCACCTTTTGCTCTACTTCTCGGCTCCTCCCAAGCAGATCGGCCAACAGAGCGCAGATAATTCCAGTCTTATTATGTGCAGACAGCGTTTGTTGGCGTTCCGAGCTGTCGATGGACATTAGATTGTCTTGGCTGAATCGACAGGGACCAGTATGAGCCACAGGCAAACAGCAAATTCTGGCGTGTGCGACAACAAATGGAATTTGAGCAAACTTTATTGAATTAGATTTGACGGCTGAAGCAGGTTTACGCTCGGGTTCCGCTTGTGTTTCCCCCCAATTATTTCACAGCTTTTAGCTCCCAATATTAATTAAACAGCTCCAGCTCCGTTTGGCCGTAATAAAGGACGGAAAAAAGAAATCAGACACGAGGTTGGATGTTCCTCCCGAACGTCTTTGCGTGTGCGCGCGTGCGTGCGTGAGTGAGTGTTTGTGATTCAGCTGCTGTGACGTGAGAATGACAGATCTGCTCAGATTGAGTTTCCTGCTTTGTCCATCTGTATTTACCCATCTGCCAACCCCTGAGATTATTGTTGTCGTTCACTTTTTGCATCTTCTTCCCTTTTATTGATTGCCCACATCTCCGGCTCCCTCGCACCTAATGCATATCCACATTATTGCTCTTCTCTCTCTCTCTCTCTCTCTCTCTCTCTCTCTCTCTCTCTCTCTTCCTGCATCATTCAGTTCTTGCTTTTATCTGAGCTACTTTAGTCTAAGTGTACTGAACATTGATAGACGGCTGAAGCAGGTTTACGCTCGGGTTCCGCTTGTGTTTCCCCCCCATTCTTTCACCGCTTTTCGCTCCCCATATTAATTAAACAGCTCCCGCTCCGTTTGGCCGTCATCCAGGCCGGCCCCCCCCCCTCCCCCCCGCGGTGGGCTGTTCCTCCCCCCCGCGTCTTGGCGTGTGGGCGCGCGCGGGCGTGCGTGCGTGTTTGTGCTTCCGCTGCTGTCACGTGAGCATCACAGCTCTGCTCAGATTGAGTTTCCTGCTTTGTCCATCTGTATTTACCCCTCTGCCCCCCCCTGCGCTTATTGTTGTCGTTCACTTTTTGCATCTTCTTCCCTTTTATTGCTTGCCCCCCTCTCCGGCTCCCTCGCCCCTCCTGCCTCTCCCCCTTCTTGCTCTTCTCTCTCTCTCTCTCTCTCTCTCTCTCTCTCTCTCTCTCTCTCTCTCTCTCTCTTCCTGCCTCCTTCCGTTTCTTGCTTTTATCTGAGCTACTTTAGTCTAAGTGTACTGAACATTGATAGATAAGGCCTCCCCTCCCCATCCCTCCCCTAACCTCCCCTCCCCTCCAGCAACCTCCAGAATAAACCATTGTTGTATGTGTTTTGACTGCTCTGCGTGCGTACGTGCGCACGTATGTTTATTTATGCTCACAGCTTTTCTTTGCCACTGGGGAGACGCTGATACTCACTCACTCCCTGGAGTCATATTGTGTTTTTTTTTATAAGGGGAGCATAAAAATGGCTAACTCAGCTCCGCCCCCGACTGAAATTCCCTCCACAGTATTTCCACTTACAGCTAAAGAATTAGCTTGTATCTTTTAATTTCATACTAATCACTTTAAATGCCCCCCCAGTCCAGCTGTTTGTACTGTTTTTTTTTTAACTAAACTGTCTTCATAAAAATTATAAATAAAGCATTATTGTAGCTTAAGTGTAAAAGTAACGGTACTCTACAAACAAAGGCAAGCCGGTCTTTCTTCTTGCATCTTTCCCTCCGTTCCTCCCCCTGCGTGATTCTCGCCATCCTGTTTGTTTACCGGTTTTTCATTCATCGCCCACGGGGCGAAGTGCCGCCGAACATAATGTGATGCAAACTTGGATAGTGTAATAGCTTGTTTGCCCCTCTCTGTCTGACATTCACTGAGTAAATAACGTGACGCCTTAAAGCGGTTTATTAACATGCGCGGGGTGATGCGGCAGATTTCTGCGGGCTGTGGGGAAAAGCGCCCGCCAGCCCATCACCCCTCTGCCCGCCTCACCTTTGAATGTGAAAAGGGACGTTTACGTGCACTTTAGCCTCCCGGAAATTTGCCTCTGGTCCCGACACCTACACTCAGATGACTAACTTTTTTCTGTTTCTGTTTGTGAACTGTTGTGTGATTGGTCAGACCCCTGGAGTGGGCGTGGTTTATCGGAATGGCATGGAAAATTTAGCCGTTTGAGACTAAGCGACGGTGGATTTTTCCACGAGCAGCTTGCACCACGGAGCACGGAGTGGTATGCAGGGAAAGCAGCTGCGGGTTCACCAGCAGCCTTCCTCCTTCAGGGTGTGAAGAGATGGCGGGATGGAGAGAGTCACGTATGTCGCAAAGTGCTGCTGGACGCAGGGAGGGCAAAGGCCCATAAAGCGGGTTATTATGTCTGCAAATCAAGGAGAGTGCCAGTCGGAGCTGCAAGGAAAACAAGCGGCCTTACGAGCGCAGAGCTGGACCTGGGTGCTGGACCGCGTGACCGCCTGGAGCCTGGAAAATACGATACTAATATCTGTTAGAGGCCAGTACGGACCAGAACCCACAGCAAAGTTAAACAGTTTACCTGTTCGCTCTCTCTGATTGGATAGTAAAAAAAAAAACTTCCCCGGGAAACATTAAAAATTACAGGTGTGTTCTCTCTGTAGAGAATAAAAATACAGCTGAAATTCTGTTTGTACAACTGAAAAGTCCAAAAGTTGCCCTTTGCTAGGATGAAAACTAAAAAAAAAATAGACTATTTTCTTTCCTTGTTGGAAAGTCTACGAGATGCTGGTGTGGTAGAGCAAAGAGGGAGGAGCATCCGCAGACACGCTCGGAGAGGCCAGACCTCCACCGAGCGGAGGCCCTCCACCCGCTGCTCTTCCATAGGGCTCCAGTCGGGCTCCTCATGGTATGCAGTGGAGTATATAAATCGGGATTGCCATTTCCTTACATCAGCCCGTGGCTGTATTTGCAGATTGGAGAGCTGTGCAAAGAGGCAGAAATTGAATTAGTTTCCATATATTGTCCTCTTCTCCCGCTAAGCCCTGTGGTCCCTCCACTGTTTGTCTTACGGCAGAGGAAAGTGACTTAAGGCTTAAGCTCTGAAAGCTGAGGCTTACACCGTCTACCATCTTACCCGTCTCAGACACACACACACACACACACACACACACGTCTATGACCTCTGTGTTTTGGGTTTCCAGCATAAATGCATAATATAGATGCATATTTTGAGCTCAGGCTAATATCTGTCTTCACATCATCAACTCTCTCTCTCTCTCTCTCTCTCTCTCTCTCTCTTTCTCTCTCTCTCTCTCTCTCTCGTTCTCTCTCTCTCTCTCTGGCTGTCTGGCCCTTCTCTACCATCGTTCCTTTCCGATTTGAAGAAAAAAATACTAAAGCCTCTGCTCCTTGTAGGCTTAAGTGTACTGAGAAGGATTGAAATTGAAGAGCAGGGTATAGTTTAACACTTACATGTTAAGGTATCCATGTGTAGAACTTTGCGCGGGCGTGCGCACACACACACACACACACACACACACACACACCTGTGAGCTGCTGGATGACAGCTTTAGTTGAACAGTCTCGGCATGTGTTAATGATAAATGAGGCGTTCCTTCTGTATCTTTTCTCTCTGTCTTCTCCTCCTCCTCCATCTCTGCCTCACCTTCATCAGAGACACGAAGCCTCTAATAACGGAGCTTCCAGCCTGCCTGCGTGTGCCACTAACACCAAGTTTGGAAGTATGATCCCAGATCGCGCAGCCTGCCGATTAACTCAATTTTTCCATATTCTTCCTCTCTTTTCTTCCTCTTCTCGTCATCGTCGTCAGGTGCGAATGGAGCTGTCTCGTAGGTTACGGGGGTGTTGATGTGTGACAGGATGCGGGAGGCCTTCAGAGTTGAAGCCCCCTGCTGTGGGTTCTGTAGTCAGCTCTGCGGCGCTGGGAGTTGATTCCCGCCCGCTTTAGTTTGATTTTCGGATCCAGCCGCTTTTCGCCAGGACATCAGTTTACAGCCTCGGAGCACGGGCACATGTCGATTAAAGCTTTAAAGTTTTAAATGTGAGCAGTTAACGATTAGAAGTGCAGCTGTTTGGTTTCGTCCAGATCAAACTTCAAGCAGAAAACGTTCTTATTTTCCAAAGGTCGTTCCCTCTCTGGGATTTTGCATCTGTCCACGTGAGATAGCATCAGTGCTAATCCTCTGCAAGGTCACTACTTGTGTTGGACAATTTTCTCCCACTGTTTATTCATCCTTCCTGCAGATGTCATTTCCTCCTGCTGGCACCAAACTTTGACCTGTCATTTACCACCCATAGCGGGAATGTTTTAGTCCTCCCTGGAATTCGCTGTCCGGGAGAATATCCCCTTCTTTATCTCAGCAGGTTTCCTCTAGCCAGAGGAAGGTTACTAATGTACCCAAATCCGAAAGGCATTTGCGCTTAAAGGTCCTTTTTCATTTTGCTCCTTAATATCATCTTTCATCTCCCTTTTGTCCTTTCTGTAATTATTTTTTTTCCAGTTTTTTTCGACGTTCGTGGTCCGATCCCTCTCCGATGACACGCCACCTCTTCCACCTTTAGCTCCGTTGTTTCACGGGAATGCTCTTCATTTTGCTGAAAGGAAATCTCTCTGATGCCTAATGAATCGGTCACGTTTATCCACTCAGCGTACCGTTCTCAGAGGTGTTTCCGGGCAGGCTGTTCCGCCGACATCACACGATCGGCGACGATGATAAAGGAAACCATAACTCCTTCCATTACTGCGCGTGTGCTCGTGCTTTTATAATAAACAGCCAGTCATGCTTCTTTAAACTTAAAAGGCGGTGTGAGCTCGTGGTCTTGGCACGGCTGTGATTTACACACACGACATGTGTGCTTCATTCAGCACGCGTCTGTTCTGCGTATCCTGTAGGATTGTTTATCTTAACGGTTGTTGTTTGAACCTCTCCAAAGTGTGAAAAATGTTCTGACAACAAAGGCTGCAGCGTTAGATTCATTCTATGCCTCTGTTGTAGTTTACAGTGTTTGAGTTCATGGTTTTAACCCCTTTAGCAGCAATTTTTAACATGTCAGTTCGCCGCATGTGAGGTCATTGGGTCATAGATGGGCTAGCAGGCAAAACTTCTTGGAAATTAGATTATTAAACCTCCCGGTTTTAAAATTAAATTTAGGACCGTGGCCTGGTAGTTTGGGATTTGTCATTTGTTTGCTTGGATCACAATCCTATCGGATTTGTCCGTCACTCAGTCAGCGCATCTGCAGACAAACTGAGCCTCAGGGATGCACAAACTACGCAAACGCAGTAAAGCTGATATGATAACATCGTATATAAGTTGTGTTTTAATGAGGTGCAGCGTAGCGGCAGGGCAGCAAGGACTCGGCTGGGGACAGTCGGTAAACTCCCGCTGCTTAATGTTTCATCGCCTGAAACAAACATAAAACACAAGTACAGTAAAAAAATAATCACCGACGCAGAACTGTGCCGCAGTAAATAGTTAATTATGTTACAAGAGAATGAGTTTTTTCTGTTTATGTTGGTCGGCTGGTGCAAATGGTGACTTTCACATTGACGAAGCAATGCGGTATTTTAATTAACTGCCCCAAAACAGATCAGGCGAGCTATTTCAGACGACTGCAGGCTACAGTTAAATAACCAGAACCTCTGAGTCCAGAATAAGAAATGAAAATGTGGGTATAAGTTTATTAATTAAACTCCCTGGGCTTCTATAAAGTAGATCATTAACTATATGCTGCGGTTAATTCAGTTCAAAATACTGCAAACAAGAAGAGGAAGTACCTAAAAATTAATATACATTTTTTTTTAATCTGCAAAAAATCTCATAACCAAGAAGTAAAAAACAAAGAAAACATTAAATATACTCTTACAATGCAGGGCTCTGATTTTAGAGTGATATACAGTACAATATGTAAACAGACGAACTTCGAAGAAAGTGAAATAAATGAAAATTTAAAAAGAATGATTTAGAAAAGCAATAACAAACGATGTCACGGTCGCTCGTGGCTGCGTTCTTCTAAATCGTAACGCACAAAGACGGTCTTTCAGGGTTCTGACTCTTGGCAGGAAACCAGCTGTTACCGGGTCACTTTTACCGTTTATTACTCCTTATTAGTCCACACACACCCCCCTGGGATGTATAACATAAACACACACCTACAGAAACGGCTGTAAGCTTCCAGACTGGTGCACATGCCCCGGGGAGCTCAAATAAACACTGCGTTTGATTATAAACGAGGGTTTCCTTTTTTCAACCATCTGTGGTCTGAGTCCGGGTGACGGTATGAAATTATAGTTCCCACATCAACACCGCAGCCGGAGCGCTTGTACCCGCTGCACTAATGAGAATGGAACTAGGTTCCGTGTTTGCTTTAATGAGTCAGGTGGTGACACCCAGAGAACTTCCCGTTGTTTTGGCCTGTTTCTCAGCTAGCAGGATTAGCCAGACGCGTTGGGCTTTAGCGGCCGCGGCGTTCTCTTTGGCGCCAGTGTGTGCATCAGTAAAGCAGAATTAGATAGAGGCGTAAATATGAAATGCAGAGCACAGGCCAGCGTTAGCATCGACAGGCCGGCCATGAAGTTCAACTCTTTCCTGCAATCACTCCGGTTCCGTCTCCCCTTCCCCTGCTTCAAGCCTTCCTGCTTATTATTCACAGACGACGGTCCGTTGCTAAGTGTTGGTGAATTAAGGCAGCCCGGCTCGCTGGCTGTGTACCTGAGCGTGCGCTGGCGTGCATGCGTGTGTGAGAGGAAGAGAGTGACAGGAAGACAGATTGCCGGCCATTTCTGCAACATGACATTCTAATCGGCTCGCATGTTAATTAAGAGACTTTATTGAAACCTTTCTGGTGACCACGAAAGCGGGGGTTTAATGAACGGAGTGCGATACGCACGCACGGCTGGGGTGCACGTGGGGGCTCGGCGTGCCAATAAAGTGAAGAATCGTTTAAAGCTGCGTTTTTCCATTTCATCCCAAACCTGCGTTTACAGTGAGCCGGAGAAGAAACACAAAGCTCTTCTGCATTTGTAGTCATGACAGGATACAGAGCGAAGCCCAAGACGGAGGCTTTACGGTGAAATAAAGGACAGCAGATAAATGATCAAAGGGCCGACAAGAGCAGGAACGTGCTCCAGAAACGCCATCATCTGATTGTTTGCATCAACCTGGAATGTATGGGGTGTCTCTCTGGGGTGTGTTTTTCTTTACCTTGCAAATATCTTTCTTTCAGACTGAGGCTGGAAGTGTTTTGAAAATACCACCAGAGATTTAGTGGTGACACTCGTCAACAGACTTCACCGACGTTTGGAAAATATGATAAATGTTTACCATATGGTGAAAACGTGTGTGTGAGTAGGGGGTGGGGGTTGCATATGTGATCTACAAAAGGAACAGAAATACTAATGTTACTCATTTCGCTGTGGAAGCTTTCACCTTCAAATAGAACTGATATCGGGTTTATTGTGTCTGGTTTTTTAATCTATTTTTTTGTTATTTTAGTGAAACATTTCTGGAGGTTTCGGAACATTTATGTCCTGCCCAGTCTTGCTCCAGAATGTGCAACACGTGCTTGCTGAGGTGGAGTCAACGCCCCGAGAGCACTTTTATGTGCTCATGTCTGATAATTAATCTGTGGTTGTGTAACAACGGTTGAAGATGTTGCTGACTGATTCTCCTCTCCGATGTCTCTCTCTGTCTCTCTCTCTCTACACTGACAGTCATAAGAATTTGTGTGCTTTTCATCCCTCTACTGATACCAACTCTGGGTGGGAAGTCCGCCTGTTCTCCTTCACCCGTTTTCCCCGCTTCCTGTAAACTCCTGATAAACCTGTAAACGGCCGTCTGAAACTTTTCCTTAGTTTTGCAGACTTTAAGTTTGACTTGACCTTCAGACATCTGAAAAGTTCCAACTTTTTAGCCTTTTGTGTCCCTGCGGTATGAGAGCCATGGGAAACCCGGCCTCCACAACTCCAGGTGCCACTTTTGTAACATCAACACAGGTTCCTTTCCCCGCTTACAGATGCGGTGCCGAACCAGATACAGCTCTCCAAGGCCTTGAATTTAAAAAGGGTTGGCAAGTATGTCAAGGATAGTCCCCCACTAGTTAATCCAAGGCCATCAAATGCAGCAATCTTCTACAGAGAGGTTTGATTCCACTGGATGCGTGCCCGCTGTTGTGCAGCTTTTATTAAATGCCGTTCTGTCAAGTTCCACCATCAGCTGCCAGAAGCCCGGTTTAATGCAGGGCCCGAGAAGAGATTGGTTCTGACCACCTTTTCCTAGGGGGAGACAGGTGCCAACATCCAGTGATAAGTGGAGTTTCTGGTGGTTCTTGACACTATTTCAAACAAGCTGTTAAAGCTTTTGGGCAGGGTCCCTCTTTTTTTGCACTCCCTGCAGCCACTTTTGAATAGCTCTGAGCAACAGGGACCTTTCTTTACCTTCTGCCCACCCTCTTTTAAAAGCAGCTCAGAAAAGTGCCACTTCCTTTTTTAAAAAACAGCTTTGAACTAGTTTAAGTTGCCTCAATCACAGGTGAAAGTATGGCTGATTGTGAGCACCTACAGGCGGACCTTTCAATCGTGCAGAGGTGTCGTGCAAGGTCACGTTGTTCTGCATCAGAGGTGCAGTCAGGGGCAACTTGCAGTAGTTAACGGAGTTTAACGGCCAGTCTGTTGGATTGTAGTGGGATACGTAACAAGTCAACAAATCATCTTTAAGGTCAGATGTTCTGTACATACAGCACAGATGAAATTGCAGTCATCTTTGGCCTAAAAACTAGAAATAAGCGAGTGAATGATTAAAAACTGAATTTAGCTTATTTTATTTATATTTATTTTATATTTTCATTTAGAGATGTATATTCTGTCCTTAATTTAAGAATTATTGTAATAAAAACTTATTTGCACAAGTTTATATCTGACTGTCAACAAAGTCAGACAAAAAAACCAACCAAAATATAAAAGTTGCTTTCTCTTCTCTTCAGTCTGCCTAATGCAGGCAATTAGCATTGTGTAATCGAAAATTATCCGACATTTTGTCTTTCCAAGGGCTCTTTCATGGCCAGCCTTTCAGCCGAGGTTTCAGGGCTGCAGCAGATGGAGGACGTGGAGGTTGGTGACTGACAGACCAGGGACACGGTGACAAACAAGCTCCATCCTGCGTTCCGGCTATCGATTTCAGCTCAGAGGTCTCTGTCTGATACAGCGGCACCCAGGGTCGGGCGACCGTCAAAAGCCCGAGCGCGCGCCGTCAACTTGGCCGTGCACAATCTGAGATTTGGATCTTTAAAGTCCGCTGACTGCACGAAAAAGTTTAATTTTTTCTTTTTCTCTGTGCGGACTTTGTTTTCGTCGTTGTTTGGAGGTTATTTACTTTGTTGCTGTTGTGGCTCCTGCGGCGTCTAACCGGAGGGCTTGGGCTGCCCATCTGTGTCGTACTTCTCCCGAGCTTGCAGATAATTAGTCTTGGACCTGATTGTTTTTCCGGCTGTGCCACCCACTGCCGCTGCGGCAGCACCCACTCTGCCTCCAAACAGCGAGACTTTGCTTTGGCTCCTGAAGGGACATTGAATTTTGACAAACAATTAGGAGTCTGTGTTTTGAGTGCAGCGTACCACGTTTGCATGGGTGGCTGAAAGTCTGACTCCAGCGGGCTCCTCCTTTAATCCTAATGAGCCACGGTGCCGACTTCCAGTGTAAACACGGGAGCGCTGCGTCCATGCCAACGCAGTCACACAACCGTCTGGCCCGTAATGGCAGCGAGCTCTGGTTTGGGGATCAGCATGACTTTTGTTGGCTCTCTGCTGCTTGTGTTGTTTTTACGTTACAGGGTGTTCTTTCCTGTACCTGACAGCGTGTCTGTGTCACACACAACAGCGGGGGCCTTCACCGGGTCCGTCTGTTTGGTGTGTGATGACGTGCAGCCCTCTTGTTACCTCTAATTTACCTGACTGCTTCATTCTGTCTGATTGCAGAACCTCAAACACAGAAAAGACACTTGTGTTGGTGGAACAAAGGTGTAATGTAACGTTTGTCCTTCGTTTATAGCCTTGGCAAATCCCTTCTTGCCTTGTTAGCCAGAAGACGTGCGCGTCTGATTGGTCTCGTGTGGAGCCGCTTGATTGGATTCGCCGTCGAAGCTGTTGGATAAACTCTGGCTCTGGTGCGGACAGCACTTTTTAATGGAAGTGACCGTGATGAGTGAGGCTGACGAGATGCGATTGGATTGCATTTCTGAAGCACTGATGGTAGCATTATTTTATGGAAGCTGTTTTACTGCACCTTGGAGCGGCGCCAAATTGGTGCCTGAACACAGGGAGTTACAGCCCGGCGTACTCACGCTGGAGTTCTGTGTCTGAGGCACAGAGTAGGGGGGGGGGTGGCCTTTTATGCACTTTAATGGCAGAAAAAAGTCAGATATAAGTGAATTCCCATACACTTTGATGTATAGGGCTGTTTGTGATGCGCAGTCTAATTTAATCAAAAGTGGCTGTATTTTACACTCAAAGCTGACACGAATGAGCTGGTTTTTAAACAAATTAGATGCCGAGCTCATCTGAAATGTGCGCCGGACGGTCCCAGGGAACGCGCTTTACGCTGGTATAAGCATCTGCTGCATAAACGGATGGACCCGTGCCCTCTCTCCACCAGCAAACAAATCCCCAGCGCGGGCAGATGCTGTCACACAGGCTGCAACTTTGCCAAAGCAAGTCCCAGGGTTCAGTTTCATTCCGTTATGGAAGCTAGCAGCAAAACCAGCACAGCTCTCATGGTAGCTGATGTCAACCTTCGGCTGGGTGAGAGTAAATCTAGAATAGAGGGATTCATTATGATTCATTATCACTGCACTCACAATCAGTAAAATCCTGACCATTTTGTTTTTAGATTCTCTATTTAGACGACCTTCTGGCCAGAAATTGCCTCACAGTATGAGCTGAACGATGTGGAGATAAGGAAAAATTGGCTTGAAATTTGTTGTACCCAGCAGAAGATCGCTGCTTCCTCTTCTGGAGGAGGAGGGATTATTGTTCCTGACAGTCAGATGGGCTAGAGTCTAGACCAACATTTTGCAGATATAAAAGGTCTGGATGCAGCCGAGGGCTGACCTTATCAGTAGCCGGGGCTCATCCATCTGAAGGCAGACCCTGTCGCCGTGTGCGACAAGGCTGCTTTCTTTTTCTCCTTTCGCCTTCTTTCCTCCCTCTCTGAATTGTTGCTCCGAGGTCCACCGTCCCGCCTCCATGTGCCTTTTCCCCCTACACAAATAGCCGTTTCTGTCTCTGGGGGTGAATTTGTATCCATCAGGATGTTTGTTTATCCATCATGTTCGAGACAACAGTCACTGAATTTGATTAATTGAGGCGGACTGATGCTGGCTCAGCTTTGACGAGGCAGATTGCATTGATTGCTAAAGGGTAGACATCTGTAAAAACAGTTGGATTAGTCTTCTGGGAAATAACTGCTCCTCAGCTGACATTTCCAAGTTTCAAGACATTTTAACCACTTAGAAAAAAGCCTTGCTAGGCTGACTTCAGGGATGCAGTGTAACCTTAGCCTCGTCATCTTAGGGCGTCTTGTCTTCTCTCTGTCAGCCAGGTTTTATCTACTTTCATTTATTTTCCTTCTCTTTTTCCTTCCACAGTATTTCTTTTCCCACAGTTGGGCTGAGAGATCAAGTTTAACATCGCATCCATCACGCACGATCACACAGGAGTTGCACTCGTGTGCATAAAAATTCACTGCAGTAAACGCTCTGTGTGCGTGCACGCGCTCGTGTGTGTGTGCAGCAGATCCTCTGCTTTCTTGATGAATTATGCATGATTGTCAGGGGATTAAGACCTGGAACTCATTGCCTGAATCTTGAAACTGGATCAGAAAAAAGGCCCTGTGCGATGTTTTTCCATTAAAACAGTCCGCAGCAAGATACCATCGTTTACCAGATCACAGTCAAAAGGATGTGACGGGACAAATATTCAGTTTTCAGAGGATAATCTCGACTCAGAGAGTCAGAGACTGAGTTTGGGATTAAGTGAGGCGGCTAGCATGCTGAGACTGTCGCCTTTACGTCTTGATGAAAGAAACAAAATATAATATTTTTGTGGTTTTTTTGTGTTTCTGATGCTTACCTACAAAACACTTTTTTTATGTTTGTAAGTCGGTTCCTGGGGTGTGAAGTCTTGCGTGTCCTTTCGTGGGTCCGTCTGCGTCCGTCCGTACCCAGCAGAGCTGGGTCTGCCTGGGATCGGCCCTTTCCCGGCAGAAATTGGCCCAACTCGCACGGCCAGATCTGCACAACGAGAGGAGACACTTTGGACAAGTTAAACAGTGATAAATCTGCTTGTCAGTATGATTTAAAGCACAGCCGCTACCTTCTGTCGATGTTGTGTCATATCTCCGTCCCGCAGGGCTCATATTGTCCGCCGCGTGGCTTCGGCAGGAGCGAAGGATGATGAAAGAGTGAGAGGTGGGGGTGACAGGCTTAACTCGCGGAGGAAAAGGAGCGAGATTTGATTAATTGCATCGGAGGTGGTTGTGAAGGGAGGCGGACTGAACAAGCAGGTTTGCGTGTGTGTGTGTGTGTGTGTGTGTGTGTGTGTGTGTGTGTGTGTGTGTGTGTGTTATTATTGGCTGCTGCCCACACATTCAGCAGGTATCAGCTGTGCATATTTAGACTAATCTGAGCCGTGGACAGATTTAAGGTTCTAATTTAATTGTTTTGAGTGTCACAATCTTTGCTAGGCCAGAACCTCAAAGGTTTCCGCTAGGTTTGAATTAGAAGAATCTCAGATGTGTTTATTTGTAGCATGAAGGAGGACCTGAGAAAGGTTCCCAGACGAGTTAGCAGGTCCCAGAGAATGGACTTTTAGAGCCGAGGTGCTAATAATTCCAAGAGCAGCAGCAGAGTTTGAGTCAAGCATCTGTTTGGATGGTCTGACGGTCAGAGCCATTAGAAGGATGCTGAATTGGAGGACTGCGTGTCATTTTTCCCTGCTGCACGTTAATGCACGAAGGTTTATCACGTGAGCAAACGTTGGTCTTTCTTTGCCTTTAATTAGTGATTGGACCTCAGCTCAGGTCAGTTCAGCTCCAGAAAACCCCGTTTTTATTCAACAATCCCATATTCTCTCCAATTAATGGGGATCATTACTACACACACACATGCAGATGGGGTGAAGGGTGTGTGTGGGGGGGTTTTTGGTTATTATGTTCTGGGCCACTTTTGGGCCAGATATTCTCTTTTTCTCAGCTTTTGACTCACCTCTGTGAGTCGGTTTAAAGATTTATAGACCTGAACACAACAAGCAAAACTGTATCCATCAGAAAGACATGTCTCAAACGGATGTTTAGGCTGTTGTTCCCCCTACTCGGCGCACATTTTGCCGATGTGGCCGCAGCACTTTTAGTCGAGCTCTATGTAGCAAATGGATGAACGTAGCCAGCGGTGCACGGTCTCCTGTGGGCGGAGGCAGGAAGGAGGAGGCTCCATGTGAGCCTGGACACGTCTGTCCGGCTGTGCGAATGAGAGTTTGTAACTAGTTCCTCCCCTAACGTTAACCCTTTAACTACCATAATAACAGAACGCATACACCGCGGTGCCATAGGTGATCTTTGTGGTTTTAAAAGGGCTAAAATAGTTGTCTCAGTCTAGAGGGTCAATAAAATGTTGACTTTTTCTTCTGGTTGAAATAGAACTTTGCAGGATTTCAATTTTCTAGCATTATTTGATTACTTGCACCAAAATCAGAGCTGCCATTTCTCTCCCCACCTCTCTTGCTCTCTGTATGTGATTGCCAAATAGATAATTGCAATCAAATGCGAAACAAGGGCAAATTGCAACTTTGCAATGTTGTGGGCGTGTTCCATTGTAATATCATTAGCGCGATATTTTCGGAGCGGCGCTTATTTCGCGATGATGATGCATCATCCACTCAGCGTGTCACACAGTCTTTGGAAGAAAAGTAGCCGTTAAAAGCTACTTCATAACAAGACGATGAAGATGAGGTGGGGGAGAGCTGCGGGGGAACAGGAGTGTTGTTCTCGTGCGTTGCACCCAGCCTGTCTGGGGATGAACGATTCATTAAAAACGAATCATAGTCCCGGAGGCGGAGGGCAAAGACGCTGCTTTATTCCGGACCTCATGACTGATCCGGTGCTAATTCCTGGATAAATCGCACATAAATCAGTCGGCGTCCCGTGACAGTCACCCTCTCTGCCGCCCAATCGGAGAGCCTCACCAAGCGGGCAGATGCAGGCGTCCAGCAACTAAGCAGGCCATCTTGGAAAACAGTCTGTAAATGTTAACTTCATTAAACCAGGTGAGCTCCTCTTGAGTTATACACAGGCAGTTGAAAGGTCACGGGGTCAGGGCCCGCGTCTGCAGGCCTCTCAATAAATATTCTGGATCCGCGTGCGCATCACTTGTCTCGGCTGTGAAATTTTCTTTTTTTTTGTGCGAATGTGCTCACAGACACAGAAAGTACGATTTCAGGGAAGTTCTAACAAGTCTGTGACGGCGCTGGTAAACCACAGGAAATTATGGTTAAATACTTTATACAGGCGGTAATTCTTCTCCTCCTCATTTAGAAAAAGGAATCTTTCAGTCTCATCGTTGTGCTTATTGTTTCAAAATGACACTGATGCAGGATTGATGTACCTGCCAGGAGAAAAGGAAAAAAGTTTTATTCAATTTTCACCAGGTTTTCCACCATCTCCCAGCATGCCGGCTATCAGAAAGTAATTTGCATTCAAATTAATGTTCCACCCCCAATTTCCAACAATACTTGTTTTAGAGAAAAATTAAATTCTTTTTTTTCCTTTTTGAACTGATGGTTTCTTTGCCGTCGCTTGATCTCACCCTGTGCGTGCTGAATGTGACCCACAGCGGCAGGTCAGGGCGATTCATCGGGGTTCGTGTCTGTCCTTCTTACACACTGAGCTGCTGAGGCTGCTGAAGCTGAAGCCGTGCTGTCTGCGCTGGCTGGATTTTCTGGCTCGCAGGCAGAGAGAATCGGTCTGAGACACCGGCGGCTGCTAATTGAGCGCAGCACCGACCTGCTAACTTGAAGGATGGTTTCACACCCTGGACGTAAATCCTGATGTGCAAATGGAGCCGAACTCCTCCCTCGGGGCTGTCCTCGCTCGCTCACTGTCCTGAGTAGATGTTTGCTTTGGTCTGTAACGCGACTGACTTTGTGTCTGATGGATCTTTAGAACAGCACTTGTGTAAAGGAACAAAAAGAAATAGCGAACAAAAGAGGGTGCTCTTTTTTTCCCCTTCGCTTTTAGAAACTGGTCTGACCTAAACCCAGTTCCAGACCCGACCTTTAAACCAAGGCCTCCTGTGTAGAAGTGAAGTTCTGATGGGAAAGCAGACTAGACAGCTCTGCTCATTCACAACTGCTGAATTACTGTAAACATTATTCCCAGAAGGGAAATCCAGAAGTCAAGAAGCCAGCTTCATTTATGGAAATGCTTTGAAAAACTAATCTACTTAATTGGATTTTATCTTGTTAATCCAGCATGCTTCCCCTCCCCCGTTTTCTTTTTTATATTATTTTGTCTTTTGTGCATCAGAAAAAGGATCTGGGCAAAGCAAAATAATGTAATTAAAAACAGCAGACCAATTCTGACTAGACTAGATGAGGACAGTATTTTCTGTTGCAACATCATAAATTCACATCTCTCCCTCTCTTTTTTTTTCTCTCTCTCTTTCTGGATGGCTCATAATGTGTTTAATTGTGCAAGTTTACAGGGCATAAAAGTCCGATTACTGGAGGTAACCATGTGATTGTAATAAACAGAACTGACGCGTTTACATCCACTTTAGATATGCAACAATCTAGTTTACACCTGCAGGTATTTATTTTTACACACCTAAATGAACAGAATCCTTCAAATTAACCTGTATCTGTGCACAAAGACGTCTGGCTGTTGTGGAGGAATCCAGGTGTGTTAATCTGATTTCTCCTCACGTGTGCACCAAAGCCGTCTCCACACGATTTTTAGGACACAGTCAGGGGTTAAGTAACCAAAGATGCAGTTCACAAGACTGAACTGGAGACATGCTTGCAGCCTGCGCCCTGAAGGGAAGGAAGGAGGGGCCAAAAAATGAGCTGTTGGGTTAAAAAAGAGGAGTAAATGATGTGGAGTGTGTGGGAGGGCTGCAGTTAGCGTGACTGGTGTCTGCCCTGGGCTGCAGCCTGAAGCGCCAAAGGTGGATGACTCTGACATCGTAAATCAATGTTTGGAGTGTACACTACAGCCGCACACACGGATGACCTACCGCAGGGGACGTTAAACACCACGGCGACAGGCGCCGACCTCAGCCGTAAAGGGGTGAAAGGTCGGCGGAGCTACCGAGGGGGCCGACGGTGACCCTGGGCGCCGGAACATCCTTTACAGAGAAAGAGGGAAAGAAGATGGAGGGGGAGAGAAGGGATGAGGGTGAACACAAACATTAAGGAGAGGCAGGAAGGAGGAGGCTCCAAAGTAAACGCGGAGAGAGGGAGGAGGAGGAGATGATGAGCAAAGCAGGAGTGGAGAGAAAGAAACAACAGTCAGGAACATGGAACTCTGAAATGCGCGTAGTTTCTCAACACATTATTTCCCCCCTGTGGTATTCGGGCACATTTAGAGAGACTATTTAAAGAGGAGCAGCCGCGGTTTGCTCGGGGGCTCGTGTGGCCTGCGTCTGCTCGGCACACGCGCCAGCCTCACCTCCCGGGGAGAGGCCGTTTTACCTGTTTATGAGGCATCGCCGCTACACCGCCGTAAAAAAAAAGGCAGGTCCTTAAACTGTCATTTTGTATTTAAGAGCACTTATCAATTTCATAGACGCAGTCAAAGCGGCCGTCCCGCGTCAAACCTGATTTATTCGGTGCCCGTTTGTTAAGGTTGGCCATAAACTGGCAAAGGCGTTTGATCGGCAGCCAGGTATTGATCGCAAATACCATGATCGCTTAGGAACAGGTGTGTGTGTGTGTGTGTGAGAGAGGGGGTGTTAGGCACCAGTAATGGAGCTTGGCATGTAATTTGAGCTACGGCCAGGTATTGATCAGAAAACCTAACAGGAGTTAAAACTAGGCAGAAATTTGCCTAAAAGAGCGTTTTTTAGCTTTTTTTTAACCTGCACTAACTCATGTTTCAATCTGGCAGCCTTGGCGCTGTCTCCTGTCACCAAGCTGTGAGAAGGAAATGGGTAGACGGGCTTTTTTACCCCACGGACAGTTTTTTTATTGAGAGCGGCAGAGAGTGTCATGCTCGTTAACCTGGACTCTGTGGTGAGAACAGCGAGTCTTCCTCCGGATCTTAATACGCGTGATGCAAGAGCCCCGTTCCTGCACTCTGGATCCAGTAGTCCCGTGTAATTACCTTTAAGACCTGCTCCCTATGCTGCAGGATTAGCCCTAATCCATAACCAAAGCCATAACTGTAACTGCACTCCTGTTAAGTCCTGTCAGATGAATGCGACACGCAGGACGTCGTCGGTCTTCAACACCATTCCTCCTCCTCCTCCTCCTCCTCACTTCTGCTGCTCTCTCACCTTTAGGTTGTTAATTTTAACTCTTACATATAGGAGGATGTGGGACATGATGATGGGGAGGCGGAGAAGGGAGGCTTGTAGGCAGGTAGATAAACTTCACGAGTTTAGATTTTTTAAATGTTTTTTTCACCTTATTATAAAAAAAAAAAGTTTTTTTTTTTTAAAAAAAATTTTTTTTTTTTTTTTTTTTTTAAAATTTTTTTTTTTTTTACCTTTATTTTTTTAAATTTTAATTTTAAAAAAAAAAAAATTTTTTAAAAAATAATTTGGAAAGGAAAAAAAAAAATTTTTAAAAAAAAAAAAAAAATTTAAAAATTTAAAATTTTTAAAAATCCGCCCCCCCCACCCCCCATCTCCCCACCTCCCCACCCCCCCAGTCTGTCCTCATCTTTCAGGCTTTATTGGGGCCAACAATGATTTGTTTTTTCTGTATCTAAATTACTGCTGTTATCGGTGGCCTTAAGTGTTCTTGGGACCTCTGTGTGTGTGGGGGGGAGGAGGGGTAGTGATGAGTGTTTGTCCACACCCGTGAAGGAAAGCCTGCTGCCGGTCGCTTATCTCTCTCTCTCTCTCTCTCTCTCTGTCTCTCTCTCTCCCACTTACTTTTTCAAACTAACATTTTTGGGAACTGAGTACATTTTAGCTGGTTCCCACAACTTCAAAGGAGTGTGTGGAGGTTGAGACTTGGTTTTAGGGTTAGAGTTGGGTTTAGGTTGGGGTTGGGGTCGGGGTCAGCGGGTTAATTGCGATGGTCAGGGGCTGGGTAATACATTTTATTTATGAAAGTCCTCACAAAGATAGGAGATAGAAGGGTGTGTGTAAGCTCTGTTTTGTTCTGTTTCTGACCACATTAACAGTTAGACATTTGCCTGTTCTCTCTCTCTCTTTCACACACAGACATAGACACACACACACCCTTGTACTTCTATGTTCACACACTCCAGCTCAGAATGGTTTGTGTCAGATGGATTACATCGGGTCAGAATCTGGCTGGAAACTGTACGTACCCTAGCGTCTGTCTCTCTCTCTCTCTCTCTCTCTCTCTCTCACACACACACACACACACACACACACACACACACACACACACACACACACATATTCTCACAGACATACACTGGAGTGCTGCCTTCTCTCTACCCTCTGGCTAATTAATTTCCCAGATCAAGCATGTGCCTCCATAAAGCCCCCCCGCCCCCACCTTTTTCCACTTTTTCCTGTGTCACACTCAATCTGTCCCCCCTCTCTGCTGAGCCTGGCTCGTTTCACTTCTCCCAGCCTGTGATTGAACAAGATGGCGCAGAGAACGTCGCTGCAGAACCCCCGATTTTTCTAATAATCTGTTTATCAGGTCTAAAGAGTATTTCCAGTCTAAGTCAAGATTCTCTGCCTGCCGTGTCCTTTTTCGCTCTTTAACTGGTTAATCGGTTGCGTGGCTTCTTACGTTAGTTGTGCTACTCGGCATGACCTCAGCGGCTGTTTGTGGAGGTGCTTTGAAGACGAGCACGGCGTGTTTGGCAATCAGGAAGTGAGGCTAATACACAACCAGGTCAGAGCTTCATCAAAGCTTCACTGGTCCTACACGTAAATGCTCCCGTGAGAATTTAAAACTGACCGCTAGCAGCTTTATTTTTAACCCCAACAACAAGAAAGCAATAGCTGTTTACGTCCACCTAAAGTCATAGGGCAGCAAATTCAATGAGTACAGATTTGTAAAGTTTTCTTCGAGTTGTACAAAAGGAGCAGCACATTAGGGAGGGCAGGAATCGACCTTTTCTGGAACCCATCAGCCGGAAAAACTTTTTTTTGCTGCCGAATTTGCGCATGCACGCGTGTTTCATTGTAAATCTTGACCTCACCCCGTCACTTCTCACGTAAGCATCCATTCTTCATCAGTGGCTGAATTACGGTGTATAAGGTTACAGCGGGCAGCCACGGGGACGACTTCAGAGCGATGAGATAGCAGTAATGGCGTGCCGTCATTTAGGAGAATGTAATAAGCGAATATCTAATAAGCTTGTAAAAGATGCTTAACCCCTGAAGCCTGGGGGTCAGGACGGGAGACAGCAGAGTAAGCGGATTAGGACAGCATCTTCTCACATTGCGGCCATCACAGCACTGACCAACTCCTGACCCCTCCGTGGGAGTGTGGCTAACATCCCCCTCAGCCGCTTCTGTGTTTGGAGGAATGCAGTATTTATGAGGCCCGCTGGCAGCCCCCACCTGCTCTGGACGGTGGGAGGCCACGGTGCACCACAATGGAGTTAATTTTTCTTCTTTAGTTGGGATAAAGTCAGATGTTTTGAGTGAGAGATGCCACAGGGATGCCATCCCAAGCCGTGGCCCCTCAGATTGATCCGTTGATCGATTTGGCTGCAGGGTGGTGGACTTAGGAGACAACAAGCGGGTCCGGATCTCGTTTAATTTTTGGGCACAGAATTGTTTTTTTTTAAAAGCGACCTCCACTTGTCAGATTACACAGTTTACTCCCCAGATGACAGATGCTGAAAGATTGTTCTAAATGAAGGGGGTCTGGGATTTAAGAACACTCTTTATCTTCCTGCTTCTGTACAGAAAACACTCCTGTTCCTCCACATCGATTTTTGTTTGGTTTTATTACCTTGAATATGTCCACAAGAAAACCTGCTTGCATGTTTTCCACTGGAATACCTAAACAATAGTGCTGCTCTAACAGGGGGAATAAAAGCATTTGACTTTGGTTCAAAGGTTTTAAAAGGCTTTACCCTGAAAGCTGCCCCCTTTCCTAATCGGAGCTAAAGATTTCCATTTGCCACTGGTGCTAGCTGGAGTTTACAGTCCCCTGACAGAAGATTAAAGGAAGAAGGAGAGAGGCAGAGCGCGACAGACGCGAGGCCGTAATGGCCATCAGATGAACGCGTTGATGGAGGACAGAACAAGTCTAAACAGCCTCAACACTCGGCCCCGTCTGGAGGAGTCATGATTAACCAGCTCAAAAGCTTCCGTGTTCCATCTATCCTCAAACCGTGTAATCTGTTTGGTTTAAGGTCCCCGCTGCTTTACAGCCATTCAGACCCGGAGGGTTTGTGAGCACGTGTGAGTCTGAACGCAAGGTCACCGTGTTCCTTTTCTTTGTACCCTGTGTTTGTGCATAAAAAAAAATAAATAAAAAACCCCAAAGAATTTAGTTATTTCACCACAATTATTCCTACACATTGGAGAAGTCGGTTGTTGTGGAATTGGTTTAAACAAATGTAGAGAAAAAAAACAGCGTCTGGGCTAAGTGAGTGTTTGAAGATGCTGTCAGAGGCTTTCTCCGCCTTTACCTTTCATCCCGCTCTTCATCACTCCTCCTCCCCCTCCCGCCCCACCCTCATTAGCGATGGCTGTGAGGGAGCGGAGAACAAAGCACGGGAGCTGCAAATCGATGTGCGAGCAGCGCTATCAATCGACTGGCTGAACGCAGGTCCACTCAATCTGCCCAACAATTGATGGGTCAGAGATTGATGGGGAAGATTGTTGCATCTTTCGCATTGATGCAGCAGCGTGCGTTTTGATTTGAGTCCAGACACAGAAGATTTTTATCTCGCCTTGTTTACTAATTGTGCATTTCAATTTGTGCCCTGAAAAAAGCGTGCCAGCCGCGTGTGCTGTGTAAAAGCCCACCTGTTACCAGGTGTACAAAAAGCCCCACCTCCTTTAGCTGTGTGTGCGCGCGGGTGTGTGTATAAACACAGCCGCTGGCATGATGACTCACTGTGAATCCATGCAGATTGTCTGTCCGTCTCTCTGGGAGCTTGATTCCGCCACATTTATATGAGGAAGGTTATCAGGCTAACACGTTTTCCACGTCTCTTCCGCCCCGTCCCCCTCCCCATGTGTCCACAGCTCTGATAGCCATAGGCCAGTACAGCAGCACCATCGAGACCGTGGACGCCGGCTGGTGTAAGGACATCACAGACCAGGGAGCCACTCAGATCGCACAGAGCAGCAAGTCTCTGCGTTACCTGGGCCTCATGAGGTGTGACAAGGTAAGGACGTCTTTACAGAAAAGCCCCTTCACTCATTTTGACACAAGTCAAATAAGGTCACATTTTTAAATTCTTGGACGATTGCACGGAAAAAACAAGACCTGCTGCATTTCCAGAAGGAAACTAGGTTTTAAGTGAGGAAGAGACAAGGAGTTGTTTTATAGAGGAAACAGCAGAGACGTCCACTCAGTAGAAGACGTGAAGCTCAGCACATGCCGTTACGGGTCTCCTCCTAAGTGGAAACGGTTAGCGACAGGGAGCTGTAAACACGAGTTCCGCGCTGTAAATCCTTTCACTGCACTCAAGCAACTTTTGAAAAAAGGACTCCACGTTGTGTTTATTCTAGCTCCAGTATGTGTTTGCAGTGCGAGGCAGAGTGACTTGAAGCCACATGCAACGGATGTTTTTAAAAACAAGTCAACGTGGATGAGAAACCATGTGTACTGTTGGTGGACCTGCGTAGGTTATATTACACAGCTGTTGACCCCGGACGACCCAGCAGGGGTCGGCTGTCTGCAGGTAAACCCGTCTACCAGGGGAAATTGATCCGCGTTGTACTTTAAATAAAACCCCTATGAATACACACTTAAAAAAAGGAGGAGAGTGAAAATCTCCCCCATCAAAGTGGAGTTTGGCCAGAAAGCAAGAAGGAGGAGAGACTTTGCCTCACAGTCGGGCCCTTCACCGGGTGGGGAACTCATCATTTTTATACCTTCATTATAAAATCAGCCACATCAGTGTGTCGCGGCCTCCGGGTTGACCTTATAGATTTCTGTGATAAAAATGCCTTCCCAGAGATCGTTAAGCATGGCGAGAACGCTGCTGTATCATATTTATCTATTTGTACTGTAATAAAATTAAAACGTATGAGGGTCTGGCAGTGACCCCATACGTAGGGTCTCAGTGATGGAGCGCCACTCTTGGTTCACATTAGCAGGGACATGAATGTGTATCTATCATATTTATCTGGGAGTAATAAAGAGTAACTGCATTACACAGCAGGTGATGACTTAGATTCCATTTTCATTTAGTTTCCCCTCCCCGGCTTCAGTGACTCGGTGACCCAACAATCGATATCTACAGCCTCGCTCATAAAAACCTGTTCTACGTCGACCCACATATTTACTGGAATTACAATTTTTCAGGCTTTTTGTGCCGCGGCCCTGAACAGCTCCGCCCATCACGCCGCTCCCACTTCTCCTTCCGTCTGTCTCCAGACGCGATGCTTGTACTCCTAATTTCGCGCGAGGATGGAAAGGTAAATAATTAGTCTCCCTGTCCTCTGAAGGGGGAAGGTTGAGAATGACATGGCTAAATAAAGAAATAATTGGTGCTATCAGATTTGTAGTGGAGCATAAAGGGTGCAAAACAGGTTTTTGACAGTTTCCAAGGTCAGCAACATTAGCAGCTCCAAATCTGGAATTAATTTGTTCTACTGCTGAGTTTAGCACGGCGGGAGGTGGTGTGGTTGTGCTGGATGTACTTGGGGAAAGGCTGCCTGCAGCAGCGGCTTTTCTGCGTTGCTAATGTTGTTTCTCGTGCCGAGAGCGCGCGTTAGATGAGGTCAGACTCCAGGAGGAGACAGACCAAGGGATGGGGCTAACTCAGAGGGAAAGAAATCAACCAAAATAGGTTGCTTACGGAGGCCATGCAGCAAACAGGCAGTTAGGAAGGCGGAAAGGTGAGAGGCGGAGATTGATCCGGAGGAATCATGGACAGAAAGATTGGTCTCCTCAGCTCTACAAGGCCTCATGTGATAAAGATCTAGTGTAATTTACCCTGAGCTACAGGTCTTTTGTTTAACAGATGGATTGCTGACATTTACCTAGGGTAACATTTTTATCAACCACAGAAATAGACTTTGCATCATCTGTTAGGGAGGCGCAAGCCTAGCTTCTTACACGAGCACATCTTGTTTAGGTTTATTATCTTATTTAGCTGCACGTTCCACCGAAAACAAACACAGGCAGACTCTATCTGGAAACAGCCTTTTGAATTTTTAGATTAATGACTAGTCATTCTGTGGATGTGCCAGACGCTTGTTACATACACAGCTGCAGCAAATACTGCAGAAGAAGAAGCTGCCCGACCACCATCGTTCCAGCCTTTTCTCAGAAAGCAACACGATGGGCCAGTGAACTCTTGCAGAATGTTCTTTTCCAAAAACATCTCCAGTTAGCGTTTAGCACATAGATCAGGCCTGTGGGTTTTGATCCGCTGTAGTTTGACATTGCTCTTCGTGATGTACACACTTGAGCCATCCCAGTATTTAACCATCAACTAACGAACCTCCGAGCTAGCATACTGCAGCTGAGAGGTCACTGGTGGTGACCCCAATCTGAAATGATTTTATTTACCAGTCAGCAAAGAATGTTTGAACGGTGGAAATAAATTGTTGTACACGCTGGCGTACAGTCTTTCTTTTATCAAGTTGTTATTTCTCTTGAGGGAAACACTGACAGTGTTTTGGACTTATTACAAGCACCGCAGAGTTAATATTTCCCTTACAAGGAGTTTGCTTGGTTTCCATTCAGGATGTGTATGCTGCAGAAATGAAGTACAAACAACTCGTTAGTGTGACAGCATCGTGTTAACAAACAGGCCTTTCCCCGTCGCTTAGGGCTTAGCCAACACGTCGGCTAGCCTATTTGTCAGTAACTTTTATACACTGTAAATGATGGTTGGGCTGATTGGCGCACTCAGTAAAAGGAGTTCCTGCCTTTTCCTCTCGTCTGCGAGCGTGTTTGGGAGCTTTTCAGCAGGCTAGAGCGTGGGATGACCCCGGCTCGCTCTGCCGGCCCTCTAAGAACCATCAGCCTCAACGCTCAGCTCACTTTGTTTGAAAACAGCAACCTTCTCCGTCTCATCTGAACATTGCACTTGCCTAAAGTTCATTTGGGACCTGCTAACAGGATCCGTCGGACCCTACTCATTGAGCTTTGTGAAGGATCAAGTTGGTTTGGGTCGTTTATACAAAGCTGCTTTCAGTCTGTTCTACACATGTCCAGATTTATGTGAGGAACATTCTGTAATTATCAGGGCTGTAAACTATAAACTGCACATTTTTAAACTCAGAAATGTGCCTCTGCTTGTTCCCAAATGTCTCCCCGGGGAATTTTCTCAGTGGATGTGTTGGATCACTGTGCATCGGCTTCAAAAGGATTTTTGTGAAATGGTGTTAATGCAGCTCATAATGGAGCATTCAATTCCGAACCCCCCCCTCCACACACACACTGGCAAATGGCGCGCTCTGCCTGCCTCTCATCATTACGCCCCTCTGGCCTTTGGGCGAATGACTCGAGTTCTGACACGGCCAAGGAATCCGACTGATCCAGACACACAAATATAATCAAATAAATACCATTCTCATGATGCTGAAAGAAAAAGCTTTAATCCTCAGAAGCGATCCTTTTTTCCTGTGTGCGTCAGCATGTCGCAGCCACGTCGCTCCGATGTAAAATGCAAGGGCGTCTTTTCGGATTTCGCCAGATTCTTGCAGTAATGTCTGTTGAAGCTAATTTCTGATTTTCTGCGCTCATGCCGACCCTCAACGGATCATTAACGACCTCAAACCTTTGATTCTAGTGTTGCAGAACATGTAGCCTCACTAACGCCTCCACTACTGATGTGTCACTTGGGGGAATTTGGCCCGACCTCCGTGGAACGCTCAAGCGTTTTCCAGCTCGCCTAAACGCGCCTTGTTCCTCTCATCATCATTCCTTCTCGTTACCTTTGCATCCACATCTGTTTCCCTTCCCTCCATCCTTTATTTCCCCCCTCCCTTCCCGCCCTTCTGCTCGGCTTCGTTAGAGGAATAACAAATGGCCGCTCCAGTTTGTGAATGGGAGAAGCGGGAACAAAGTTCCCCAGTCAGCATGAATCCTTACTGGAGGAGTAATGACTCCGCCCCCTTCAGGGACAGATGGTAGGATGCGGAAGAGCCGTCACGGTAACGAAGGATGGGATCCAGGCGAAAAGTAAGTAAAATAAGCGGTGGTTTAAAAATGAAATGAGAGGAGAATGTGGCACTTAGACGCCATTCCTTTACAAGTGTTCCGCGTAAGCAGTTTGGAAGGAAGGGCTCATTACCTGAACAGGTATGAGCACCGCCGGACCCCCAGACAGTCATAGGAGAGGGGCCTTGTTAAAAGAACAGACGTCGCAATCAATATGGTGGTTCCACCGGTGCGTCCAGCTGCCGCCGACGCCCGCGGCGGTTTACAGACATAAACTAGGACCTAATTGTTGGGCGCCCTGAGGTTTGCGGCGAGGGAAGCAAAAATAAAACAAGTTAAAAGCTGTTTTAAGTCTCGTTTAGGAAATGAGAGCCCAGAAGTGGAGGGGAAACTTTTCTCCTCTGATGGCCGTCAGAGTGATGGGAGGGGCATGAATGAATCGGGGGGGCAGGAAGTGCGAGGAAGACTGAAGGTGCAGCGGTGCTCAGAGCGGAGACTGTCATTTACTGTTTGTGTGTCTTCAGCGTAATAATGGAGCCTCGCCCCAGTAACGCACAAGTATCGATCGGTCCTGAACAAAGAACAGAGCAACAAAGAACAGGCAGGTGACAGAGTTCAGCTTGCAGCCGAAGGGAGCCGTAGCCCAACCAGGCACGGCTAACCTCGGCCATCTGTCCCCTTTCTGCTTCCCCCTCCTGTCTTCCTCACTCTTCTCTATGCAAGGACGCCAGAGGTTATTGGGACTTTGAATGCTGCACACACCGTTTGTTCATCTCGTGCTGTGTTTGCTCAGCGCGATGGAGGTCAACATCATCTGGTGGAGGCGCAGGCTAGCGCTTTTGCTCGACATGTATTTTCCTGTATGTCGGTGCGGTCGCGACCCCTGTGGGAGTGGGCAGGCTCTTTAGGTTTAATCACAAACCAGTCCTGGAATTCAGAGTTTTGTACCTGTGTGTCTAGCTGAAAGATTGGTGTGAATGTTCTAATGTGTGAGAAACAAAATTCTGTTTTAAGGCTGGTGTTAAGGTTAGGTTAGGTTCGGGGTCAGGGGTTAGTTGTGATAGAAAAACATCGCAATGATCATGTCTGCTGATGTGACTCTTCCACTTCTGCATCCAGTCACGAATCAGCTGTCACATCTACACCTGCCAGATTAAAAACCATTTTCAACACATTTTGGCAGTAATCTTGGACTGAGCCGCGGAACGTTAAAATGTTGGCTCAGGCTGCCAGTCTCCACAGTTCGCCACTGGCGGTACTGGCTGTTATTAGCGATAAGGTTTCGACTCCTTTCTGTGCATGTCAAATATTGAAAAAGATTTTTCATCTGATTCGTAACAGTCGCTGAAGTAGTTCTCCGCCTCCCCTGTCTGCTAGCCTTTATGGACCTGTACCTGACGCGGTTAGCCGCAGTAATGCTTCTTTTTGTGAGATTAACAAATAAATTGCCCAAAGCCTCTTGAGTTATGGAATGTTTCCTCCGGGCTGAGATAAGGAGGCTCCTCACGGAGCCCCGTTCACATTCCTTTACTTACTTTTGTCAAGCGTGATGAAGTGCGGCCTGGCCGCGCTCGGCCTCGGCAGTCTGGTTCTCTGACCCCGCCGTGTTGAGCCATCGCGCCTCCGTGCGCTTGTGCGTGTGACTTCTCCGCTCTGCTGCTGTCTGATGCTGAGCAGGGATGAGGCTCTCCTCAGAGATGTGCTGCAGACTCCTGTGACGCCTGCTTGACTCTCTGAGACTAAATCAAACTGTTTGAGCTCCGGATTTTCTCCTATAAGATTCAGTCTAATTCTTAAGCTCCTGGACTATCCAGCGTCCACATTTAGAGTCACAAATCCTTCAGAAAAGGTTTGACGAGACCTATTTTCTATACTTTTTAAATACTCTGATTTATGAATTCATTCTTATGAAATATTTCCCGGGATGGACAACCTTATCTTCGGCTATCTGACCTGTCTTTTTTTCCACAGTCCAACAGAGAATTCCTCCTTTGAAGACGGCCGTAAATCTGGCCTCCTTTGGTCCAGGCTTTTTTAAGATGCCTTTTACTCAGACCCGATGCGCCGCATTCTTGTTCTGCCCAAACAGCCTTTTCAAACATTTAGCCCAAATGTATTTACCCGTTGACTGATGCGCCGAGCGCATGGAAGGAGACAGAGAACCGGGCTGTTTGTCTCCCTTTACGGCTTTATGGACCTGGAATCGCAATGGCTACCACATGGCCAACGAAGGGGAAAGAAAAGAAGAACCCTGCATGAACCTCCCAGAATTTATGGAAGCCAAAGTGGAAGTTAAAAAAAAGAAAGAAAGCGTGTTGTGTGAGGGCGACTTTGCGGATCAGCTCTGTCGGGACGTCTGCATTCATATATTCTTTTGAATTCAGTGCAGACTCAGTCATCCAGTTTGATATATTCAGATGAAGTCAAGGCCTTTTTATTTATCCCTCTACTTCCTAACCTCTCTCCCTCAATCCGTGTTCCTTCTTCCCATCCCCTGATTGCCGAGGGCGCCCCTGCCGTCATCGCCGTGGTAGTATACACAGATCTTTGTGTTTATGTATCTGATTATTAATTTATGACCCTCCCCGTCTTTTTCCCTCCGGGCGTGTGAACTGATGCTGCATTACTCATGTTTACGACATGTTTTACTGTCGCTGCTTGCAGGAGACGCCCAGCACTTGCACTCAATGTATATTTTACGTCGGAAATGTTGCACATTTGCAGCAGAGTGTCCGTCTCCTCTCAAACGCGGCTCTGATAAAACCGCTCGGCTCAGTTTGAGTCGCCATTATTTGATCCAGAAGTTGTCGGTACTCACGCACAGACACACACACACGCACATCCACGTATACTGTAACGGTTTTGCCAAACGTCATCTCAGATGTGCGTCGTTCCCTTTCCTTGCCCCCCCCCCCCCTCCGCACACACACACTCCCCCTTTCTGTGGAGCCTGGCCGCAGCACATTCCCAGTCAGCATGCATTACACCGTGCTCAGATCTACCGGGCAACAACTTTGAAGTTCAAATGGGAGAAAATATCCTAAGTACAGACCTCGGTCCAGATCCTGTAGCCGTGGCCAGGCTCCCAGATGCTTCTCGGAGATTAGAATCGTCAGTGAGTGCTGATCTGCCTCTCCTGCAGACTTGGCGGTGGGTTTGGAGGAGGGGTCGCGAGATCACCACTGTATGCGCTGGGAGAAAGAACAGCCAGAGTCATATATCTGAAACGCCATACAGTCACCAGAGGCGCCAGGGCTGTCTGATATCGTTTCTGAGCGGATGTTGCCTGGCAACAAAATATAATGCCAACATTTTTTTTCTTCGCCAGTAACGCGCAAAGTGACTTGCAAAATTTGTCGGTTTAAAGAGGTCAGATGACATCAGGAGGGTTGGAGCTGTGAAGCAGCTGCACACGTTAAAAATAAATAGATGGACAAGACGGACGTTGACCGCTAGCGGTCGCTAGTTTTAAATCAGCACTTTTGTGATGTTGCAGATGGTGGCAGGAACTCACCTGAACCTGTACGCTCACTGTTGGTCGGATTCATCTATTATTTAGATTTTTCTTGCAGGAATATATTCATTTATTTTGAAAAACAATCAATGTATTTGTATTATTCCTATTTTTTTTAAATTACTATTATTTAGAGTTGAGACGTTGTGATTGGTGGAAGTGCTGTGTGTTTTTTCAGCAAGTGAAACTTTGTTAAATAACTATTAATGAATGTTTTGTCTCCCTGTGACTTTGACAGGTCTACTATTCCAATCAGTTTTAATTGCAATTAAAGCTGATTAATGAACTGGGGGAAGTTTCATTTTCTTGAATAATACTGCGGTCGATCTGATCAAGACTCTCAGAAATTCGTCATTTCATCCCCTAATGAGGCTCAGTCGTGTGTCATAACAGTCTAAACTTCCCCGTGAAACTAACGCACGGCTGCTGCGTTTGCGCGAGCGAGGAGCTAAAGCTGGCGCGTTTTCAGGTTTGCAGATCAAAGCTAACGGTGCTCCGCTGCTGATGTTATCCTCTCCAGCGGTGAATCTGAGAGAGTCTGGACGCTTTTTGTTGCGTCTGCACGGCTCAGGAGGCTGCTGAACCCGCGCTCCCACTCAGTGTTGGGCTTCAGGCTGGACGGCGGCCTGGCCGAGTCAGTTTGAAGAAGGTCGGGGCTTCGCCTCCATCCCTCCCAACCTTGGGCGATGGAAGTGCAGCCCCACGTGTGTTTGCACAGCTCAGCAGAAATGCAGCTTTCCAGCTCTGTTTTGTTTCCCCCCCGTCTGCGTTTGCCCATCCATGCCAGGCGCTTTGATGAATTTTTAACAGAAAAAAAAAAGGAAATTAGACAGAAAATGGCAGCCAGACCTGAGCATAGCCTGGGCCGGAGCCAGGGAAATCTTACATATTGGACTTTTCTTCCAAAACACACAGAGCCGGAACGCAATATTGGGCAGCGAGCCGGGCGGAAAAACTGCCGACCGCTCTGTCGCAGCTTCAGCCACAGCGCACGGCTGTATTGGACATGTGTGCGAGTGTTTATACATCGTTTCCCCTGGAAAGTGTCACGCACGCGGGTGGGTCCGGGGGGTCGCTTGTGGGTGGGTTGTGGTTAACCCCTGGAGCTCTCCGGGGTTACTCTGCGCCTGCTTTCTGTCAGATTCTCAGGCTTTCTCACTCTCCTGGCCTGACAGGGTGTTAGATTTGGGGGGAAAAGTGCAGAAGTGGCTATTAGCTGCTTGTCTTCCTGGCCCTCGGAGAGCAGAAAGGCTTCATTAGCCGAGTGAACTCAGCTGTTTTCTGCTGCTGATGTGTGTGTCTGTATGTGTGTGTGAGTGAGTGCGCGCTCCACCTTCTTCATAGCCCATCTTACATTTCGGTGGAATGCCGTCCACCCAGGCATTAATCCCTGTTTACAGGCTGATGCTGATGCTGACTCTAAAGAATTCCATTTAAAGTCTCCTTAAAATGGAAATGGACTAAAATCATTTCAGATGTTGGTCCGAGTCTGTGACTTTAACGGGACGTTCAGAGCTCCACCTGTCCCTGCCGTGGAGTCACTCTGACCATGTGACTCGGTCAACAGCTGTACCAGAGATACGATTGGTCACTTTTGGTCATGGTGTCTCCGTCTGTGTTTCGCAGGTGAACGAGGAGACGGTGGAGAGGCTGGTAGTCCAGTACCCTCACATCGTTTTCAGCACGGTGATGCAGGACTGCAAGAGAACCCTGGAGAGAGCCTATCAGATGGGTTGGAGCCCCAACACGTCCAACACGTCGTAGCTTCCGCCGACACACACTCGCAAACAGAGGGAGGCCCTGCTTGTGTACAGACACCAATTCACAGTATTTGCAGCTCAGTCGTGTTTGCCTCCCGTCTGCAGTTCAAACATGCATATCAGCACGCGCTCACAGAGGCCCGCTCCACCGCCGGTTCCATTTAGAGCAGTTCTTCCGTTCGAGTAGCCCGGACATCACACACCAACCGCAAACCTCTCCCCTGAGGCCCCGTCAACACGCTCAGCTAAAGTCACCGAATGATAGGGCCTACTTTGTTTGCGCCAGCAGCAGCGGAGGAGGATGAGCGTCAGCCGTGAACCGGTCCTGGTCTGTCGCCTCCGGCCCGGTCCTGCTCCTGTAGCTGTCGCTGAAACGCTCCTGCCGTCTCAGTTCGTTTTAATCAGGACCAGATGAAAAGGGCTCGTCTCCCCCGGTGGAGCTGACGTGCTCTCCTCTTCGCTCAATTCGCCGTCAGACTGAACTTGGGCACAATCACGGAGACGAGGAGGGGACACATTTCCGTTTCGGTGGGGTGGAGCTGCTCGCCGTCAAACCTCACTCGAGGCCTGTTGAAAGTTTTACTTTGTCGATCCGTAAAAACCTCTCCTCTCTGTTTAACGCGCTTGTGTGTGTGCTGGGAGTGTTGACGACGCTCCGTTGGAAGAGAGGAGTTCCCGTGAGGGGTGATGAGCCTGAAGCGCTCAGACACATGGCTCCGGCTCACATGATCTGTGGTCACCAACCAACCAGGAGCAACGCCGCTGGTAACTGAACCAAACATTCTCCTGACCGTCTGGCGTTAGTCACCGCAGCCACCACAGGTAAGAGGAAACGCCGCCTCCAGTGAGGTCATCGGCATCCAATCAGCAGCTAGAACTTTGGGTAAGAATTTGAGAGCCTTGATCTTTGTTTCTGTGACAGCATTTTACCTTCCTTTGACCTAATATATAACTAAAAACCCTCTGAGATTTACTGAACCTGTATTTTAAACATGTACTTGTAATATTGTGTATGTATTATTGCAATGAGGGATTTATCTCGTGTAGGATTTAAGGAAAGCTCGAGCCTATAGCCAAGTCAGTAGTTAGGAACTAAGCGTTCATCCTGGATGAGATAGGGAAGCAGCAGCACTTTCAGCTGCTGCTGGTAGCCAGGAGGGTTTTCTCAGCGACACACACACTCACATGTGCGCTGCTGGGTGAACGTGGGGGGGGGAGCAGAACTTTCTACAACATATAGATGCAATTATGAAGACATCCCTCTCTGGGATTTGTAGAATTTCATCGTTGGAGAGTTTCTTCCTTTCTGCTTTTTGTTTCGTTTCCCCTCTTTTTTTTAGTCCTCATGTGCACTTTCCTCTCTGCTAGATGTCGCCACACCTGATTCCTGATTTGTTTAGACTGTAAAGAACTGGATAAAGTTGAATAAAACACTACCACCACAACCTACCCCCGCCCCCTTCCCCTTCCATATGTGTAAAAGCATTCCATATAGAAGAAAAATTCTCCTCTGCTCCTTTTCCCTCGTCGGCAAACTGCCTCACACGTTTAGTCTTTCAAATGTGTGTGAACATTAGTGGAACGCTGACTCTGACGCTCCTCAACTTCGGATTGCATCTGTATTCTCAGAACGGCTCAGGAAAAGCAGCATGTTTTCTCCCTCCTGAGTGAAAAGGCCTGGAAAATACATGCCAGCGGCGTTCCGAAGCGTCTGTATTTTCAGAAATAAAGATGTTTTCCACAGAATCGATGGTGTCTTTGCTGCTGAGAAGACTGACAGACCGTCTGCGTTCCAGCGACAGCGCACAAGGTCACAATCACAGAAGCTTTACGTCAGCGGTACAGGGAAGAAATGGCTTTCCCGCTGAAAGAGCCGGAACGCCGCTCGGCATGTCGCCCGGTTTTGACAGCATTGTTCAGCGTTGGATAACTGAAAGCCGAGTTCATACAGAGACCCTGAAGTTAGTCCTTCAGCAATACGTTCTTTACGTCAGCAAGGTTTTCTGAGTGACAGCGAAGGGAGGTTGATGGTCACATGACCATATGACAGTTGCGTCTCCATATCAGGTCCAGTCTGGGATCAGTCGAAGAGCTTTAGCCAGCGAGCAGACTGGCGTCGGCAGGCCCGTGGGGCTCACCTGTACCGGCCTCTCTGGAAACACCAGCCCAGCCAGCAGCCGCTCATCTTCCTCTTCTCCTAATCAGGATGAAGGACGTCATTAATGAGATGAGTCAATGTACTATCTGGAGTCGCTAAAAAGATCTACTCCTGGTTGTCTCCTGGGAAACAAGGCAATGCAGAGAATTTGACTTCTGCCAATTACAGCCTCTGCAAATGTGAGTGCACGTCATTGATTGTGCCCGGGATCGAGGCGAACGCCATCGATGGCCAACGATCTCCAGACTCTTACAATATTTATCAGGATGGAAAGAGATGTTTGTCCGAGCAGCCTCCAAAGAGGGAGAGAGATCGCAGGAAGCCAAGAAAGCTGTAATTAAACTTAGTAAATATTCATATGGCTTTACATTATTAATGAGCTGCTGATAAGATCTGATGCTGACCAGACACGGTGTCAAAGCCTGGACCTGCCAGCAAGTTTGTTTAATCTTCCCAGAGAATTTCACGGGCTCAGAAATAGCCAACGTTGATGGATGTCCTCAAGGTGAGGTGGATCTCCGCCGCTAAGCTAATACTGGAGACTGATGGAGCCCATTTTCTTAAATCCTTTCTCATATCAACCGTTTCCTCTTCCATTTTCCAACAAATTTAGTTTTATTGAGTATTTTGTGCAGTTCTGTGGAGGGTCTGGTATTTTTTTACTGTGCTTTTCTTCATCTTCTTCATCTTACACTGAATCAACTTTACTCTGGCACTTCCCTCCGTTCCCCCTGCTTCACCCCTGACCTCCCCATAGCCACCTTCTTCCTGCCTCTGGGAAGCCACGTCAGTCATCGGCCATACTCTTGTCTGATGGGCTCCAGAACTTTCACAGTTATTAATGTTTAAAAGCAGAACTCCTCCCTCTCCATCATTCTTCAACTCTTCTTTCTTCCTTCGGGGGGGAGGGAGTTTTTCCTAAATACTTGCGGTTTGCCGCCTGCTTGTTGACTTTGATTAGTGGAGATGGGCCATAGTTGTAACCTGATCACGCTCGACATGAAGGAGCTGTAGGTGTTAACGTCAACCTTTTTCCCTCAGAGTAAAACATCAGGTCAGCGGGTCTGCTGATGAAAGAAGCAGAAGAACACAAACACATAAATATTGATGCATGAAAACAACTTTATGAGCCGACAACCCGGTTGCCAACAGCCTCTGGGCCGAAGGGGAGCTCTATGGGGCCATCGCAGACGAGTGTTTGCTCTGATCCACCGTCTGAATGGATGCGGAGAAGGATCAAACCCACCGATTTGGGACTGAATGAATGAATTCTCCTCTGACTGTCTGCAGATGACAGTTAAACTCAAAAGTGACGGATCCCGGCCCAACCTTGGTTCCTTTCCCAATAGTGTCTCCTACTAGAGGCTGCAAAAATTTTAATAAAAGATTGAGATTTGTTGATCCTCAGAAGTAGGTGACGTCTTCCTGAGGCCCACGGCTGTATCAGCCACCGAAAACCTAACAAATGAAATCCTTGGAAGCAAAGGTGTGCTGAATACCAGGATCAGCCAGGATAATGAAGTCCCCGCGACTCCCTGCCGAGCGGGCCTTCTCGGAGATGTTGTCTCTGTGTCTTTCAAACCAGAGTTAATTGCAATGTTTAGGCAGCGCTCGGTCTGCTTCCACACCGGCAAAGGTTAATTAGTAACAGAAGGATCTCCGCGTAAGATATGTTGACATTTACATTTCCTTCCTGGCTAAAATGAGGAAGAAGCTCATTTTGTCGCTCCAGGATGGGAAAGAAGAGGAAAACGGCTTCCTTTACAAACAGCCTCATCTCTATGCAAGGCTCGCCGTTGATATGCAGATTTGGCAGTTGGATGACATTTAAAAAGTAGTTAATTGTGCAAATCTTTGTTTTAGACTGGAAAGGTCGTGGGTAGTGGGTCTTTCATCACCAGTTAACCCCCCCTCACCACCACTGCTGCCACTCATCAGCACAGCTGCAGAGAAGTGATGGGGGTTTGTTGGCTCCTCTGCTGACCGCCTTATAAAGTCATTCATCGCTTTTCAAGGTGCTTCATGAATATTTATGCACATAAACTCTTCTGAAAATGAAAATTAATCTCCAGCCCGACGGGAGATGACTTCGCTATCTGTTTTCACCAAAGAAAGTAAATCTCCCCATTCAGGACGGGAGCGCTCCTTTGTTTACTCTTTCATTTGCCTAAATGTCTGGATATCAAATTAGCGCGTTGCCTTTAGATGAGAAGATGTATTAATTTTTTTTTATTTATTCTGTTTTCTTCTGATGATTCTGCAGTTTTTAGAGGTCTTTAAAATTTTTTCGGTCCACACTGAAAATTGCAAAAGGAATAAGATGATGCTCGGTGCGTTTGAATGTTCGATCTTTGTTTTTGGACGTTAGCAGCTAACAAGCAGCACACGTGTGGGGCGCACTGAATGGAAAGTACAGCAGGTGCACAGATTGGAAATTTTACACCTGGTTTCATCTGAATGGCACAAATGGACCCGTAATTGCTCCATTTCATCACTTCCCTTTGCTGGGTGACATTAAGGGAGGCTGTTTGAGAGAAGCCTGGTGAGCTTGAACACGTGCGACAAGTCGAGCGACGCGCAGAATCTGACGTGAGTGCAGAACAGAGAAGTAAATGATTGGAAATGTGAAGATTCGGCTGCTTTTACCGCTTCCTCGTCGGTGATGTGATTAAACAGCCTGGCTCTGGACGGTACGGCGGGCGTCAGACCTGAGCAGATTCCAGATCTCCCAGCCAACTGCTCAGACATGTCAGACATGCTGGTACGCCTCGTCACTCCCCACCCCTCCGCTGCAACAGCGGTTGGTTGCCCCCCCCCCCCACCCCCCCCATCCCCGGGGTTCGAGCCCGAGTGGCTTGAAGAGGCCTGAGGCGTGACGGAGCCCCAGTCTCAAGGCCAAGAGTGCACCCGAGACCTTTCAAAGCAAAGCCCTCCTTCTCCTCTTAAAAAACTTAGAGCCCATTTAATCCCCCTTCAGTTCCATCCCTCAACACACAAGCCCCCCCCCAATAAACACCCCCGCCGCTCCCTCCAAAACATTCCTGCTCGTTCCTCTTTGCATTTTCAAGTCTCCCCTCATCTTTTTTCCCATGTGCAGATCTCGCACACTCACACTCCCTCCGCCCACCGCAGTTGCTTTCCAGGAGTGTGTATTTCATGCCCCGGTGGCTGGACAGGCTCTGGGTGATTTCCCAAGGTGGGGGCTTGAATTTTGGGCAGGAACTGGCGGTGTGGAGTGATGTCAGCGCGGGGAGCAGCAGTTCTGTGTCTGCATGTGTAGGAGTCGACAAGTTTGAAGCCCCTTCAAGAAAAGGCCAGCTGTGCAAATGCTGCTCCAAATGAGAGAGGTGTTGAATTAACAAGCCACACGAGGCGTCCCTGCGCCACCGCCCGGGCACACACGGGTGTGGGGTGGGGGGGGGGACTTGTTACAGCAGCTCTTTATGGTTTCTGACTCCAGTATTGCCACACTAAGGCTGGCGTGCAGGTCTGTGGGGAAAAAAACACCAGTAGAGACGGAAGAGTGAGTCAGCCGGGGGGATGTGGGTCCGTGGCGATGCCTCCTGCTGCGTCAGGGTGCGTGGGTCCTGATCACACCGGAATGACCACGCTGGAAAACTAGCCTTATTTAGGGTTTTGTTTTGAAAACTGCCCAGTGGGTCCACATGAAGGTCCACACGTTCACATCTCTGGGGGCCAAACTTTGCCTGCAGTGTTTACCAAGCGTTTCTACATGACCAGCCGGGTGTTAATTGCTTCGCTCTGGGGTCACTTCGGCAAACTCGGAATGTGCTGGCTTTTGTTTTTCTCTGGCCTCTTCCTGGCTCAGGGATTTGAAGCAACAGTCTTCCAGTTTTAACAAAAGGCTTCTCGGCAGTAAATAAACTTCATTATTTCCACAGTAGAGCTGACGGAGCCATTATGTTATCGCTCAATAAAGCATCAGCAACTTGGCGTCCAGCGATGTGGCGTCTAGCAACAGGGCGTCTAGCGACAGGGCGTCCAGCGATGTGGCGTCCAGCGACAGGGCGTCCATCGACAGGGCGTCCAGCGACGTGGCGTCCAGCTACGTGACGGCCAGACACGTCTCTCAGTGACATCATCAGAAGGAGACAGGATTCCTATCTGAAAACTAAACATGGCAACAATGCTCTGGCACCAGTGCAGTGCCAGCCTGCCGCTGTGTGTCTGCGTGTGTGGGCGTTCACCCCTGTAAGGTTGCGGCCCCCACCCATCAAGGCCTCCTAACCCCAGCCCGCTTCAGGAAATGAGTTTATCTCATTGTTTTATTCAGAGGCCTTGAAGTTTGTCTTGAGAAACACAGAAATGTTTACTTAAATTGTTTTTCATCGTTCATCTCTCTGAATTACTGGTATATATATTTTTGTGAAGGTCAGAGGCCCATTTATTTTTTTATTCAATCTTTGCACCAGGCAAGATAGACCCAAACTAACCCCCCTTTTTTTGTGTGTGATGAAGAATTGCTGCAAGCCAAGAGTTAAGTGATTGTTTATTTCCACAATACTGGAAATAATAAATACTGAAATACTTTATACTACGTACTGGAAATAAACCAAGTCTCCGCTAGTCAATAAATCCTTATTCCTCATACGTGCACACGTCATAACTTTCTATAAATTTTCAACCTGGGTGAAAATATTTAAAGGAACCCAGTGAACTGCAAACAAAGTATAATAAAGGAACAGATATAATAAAGAGCGTGAAAGCTAATTCAGCAGATCCGAGCCTCCTCTTCTCCTCCTCCTCCTCCTCGCCAAGATAGATAAGATGCACGTTGGGTCAAAATGAGGGAAGGAAGAAATACGAGCTGAGGCAGCAGTCGCAGAAATATTAGCCGTTTGTGACTGGACTGGTGTCTTTGTTTGGAAGCCAAGCGACTGTTTGCCTGCTGTGATCTATTCCTGAAGGCCCTTGTGGATTGTTTCTAATAAAGAGGATGAGTGTGTCCTGCTGTTGTTTCCTGGATCTCTGGATCTTTCCTGCATCACTCATCTCTTTGGCCTGTCCTCACACGCCTGTGGGCTGGTGTTTAGATTACTTCTCTGCAGCGGGTGTTTATCAAAGAGCGGTCAGGTAGGGTCTGTTTAGACTGCATTGAGGAGATGATGAAGATTTGCTTAGGAGGATCCAGGTCAGACGTTTTTTTGGACGATTGCCTATCTGAACGGGGATGATTTGCGGCGGACTGTCGGAGCTGGGCTAACAGAGGCTAACCCTCGTCCTGGCAGGCAGACCCAGACACGGGAATGTAGAGAAAAACCTGCGTAATCCTTCTGACCTTGTTCCCTGATTAGCTCAACAGCACCCAGAGGACCACAGCAAACCTCCCTGAAAACACGTAGAATCGTTACTGATGAAAAACGGTGCTCAGACCTCAGAAGTGTGTCGGTTCCAGGACCGCTCGGCTGCACTTGCACTGTCACAGGCTCAACAGGTTCAGCAGCTGGATCAGAACGCCTGGATCTGACTCCAGTCCGGCCCCGCCGGTGCTGGGCCGTAGGGGCAGATAAACCCTGGACAAGCCACCAGCGCATCAGGGCCAGAAAGACAAGCAACCGTTCACACTTGATCTCATTTTAGAGTCCATCCACTAAAATAGAATAGAATACGTTTATTTATCCCACAATGGGAAAAATTGCACTGTTCCAGTAGCAATACAATAATAAATATCACAAAAAATCCCAAATGCAGGTCTTTGGGCTGTGTGGAGGGTCAGAGGATCCACACAGACTCGGGGAGAACATGCAGAGAAAAGCCTCTGGCCCTCAGGGGGCCGCTTACCGCGGCCCCGCCCTGAACTAAACCTAAGAGTTCTTTCAAACGCGATTAAGTGAAGACAAAGAAGCAGCAAAATGTACCTTAATTCAGAGCAAATGTAAATGATCGTTTTTTTTTCTCTTTTTCATAATGGACCCATTCACCCCGACAGCCTCACTTCCAATCCTCCATGATTCCGAAAGACAAACACAGTCAGCCGGAAAGGACGATTGGTGTTTGTAGAATTATGACTGTGATTCCTTAGTTTGTCCAGCTGATTAGCAGCATCACTCTTTCGGCGGAGAACAAAATGAATGCAGCACATTAGAAGGAGAAAGGGACGGGAGGATTTCTTGTGTAATTGATTCTGCAGGCAGCGCCAAAGACGTGTGTGCGGAATGGAAATTTACATACAGGCGGAACTCATGTGACCCCACTTTGCCTGGATTTTCCCCCTCTGTGATCAGTGATGCAGCATGAATTTAAACATCTGCTCGCTGTAAAGCACAGCCAGGAACGACTGTTGATCTGGTCAAAGAAAAAAGACGACGGTCGTACGGTCCCGTAGCTTGATCAGGAGTTCTCTGTAAGAACGGTCAAAACGATCTGGCGGCAGGTGAAAGGTTTACGGCTTGTTTTAATTACCGAGGAGCAGAGGCTCCAGGGCTCCACGTGTTTATCCTAATGCCTGCGAAACACTCGTAGACCCTGTGCAAAGACTCCATTTATCAGTCTGCCAGTTCAATAGCATCGATGGTTCTGTGGCCGGTGGTTAATCCAGACACCTCGAGGTCTGCAGAGTCACACCGCTCCACCGATCACCGCAGACACGTCGGCCTTCCTGCTCTTCTAACACACTCCGCTCCAGCTGCGGAGTCCGTTTCTCATCCAGTCTGTGATGGAATTAACCTGAGCCAGAATCAACTGCTGCTGCTCAGGTTGGGGCGAAGACACACCGCTTCTTTTTTCACCTTTTTTTTCAACCTTGTCATCACAAACACAAGGTGTAATTGAGCCGATGCTTCTCGAGAGCTGTTTGAAACAACATTTTGTGGCGCTGGCTGCCAACAGGGCAGCTGCTGGATCACGGACCGGAGGTTGCAGGCATTTGGGCCCTAGTCCAGCATGTCTCCGGTGGCTTGTTGGGGACGTCTCTCCACCACCTCGTGCAGCTGCTTTCACAGCTGTGTCAAGGAACCACAGCCAGGAACTGGTTTTATCTTGTATTTGCCCACCACTAAACCACCTTTTTTGCAGGTTGGCACTTGCGTCCCATCTTCGGCGGGATCCACCCAGTTCGTCCCGTCCCTGGGAGCTGGGAACACAGTCCTGGGCTTGCTACTGCCGGTCATCTTTGCCAGGACTGGGCCAGCTGGCGTTGTGAGTTACCTGGAGCCAGAGCTGGACCACAGGTCATAGGGGTGGCTTTCCGACTGTTGTCAGCTGCCTTCTGCCATTTTTTTAAGCCACATTCAATATGAAAGAGAAATCCAGGCTGTTGGTCCGGCGACCAGCCGCAGGCTCAGGCGGACAGATGTTGACTGAAAGGAGAAATGGCACACGTGTGTAAGCAGCTCTGGGTGGTTTCGCTTTCTCTGTGTGTGTAGGTCTCCTGACACAGCTTGCAGATGGAAAGCAGTGTGGCTTTTATTTCCTTCTGCGTTTTTGTTTGTTTTTGCTATCTGAGGCAGCTCTGTGTGATCTCAGGAGTTGCTCTCTCTTCTGTTATTCCAGGACCTTCGCGTTCTTTTTCTCTGCATTACTCCCTGCAGACCTCCCCCCTGCTCTGATCTGGGATCAGCGGGCTTCAGCGGTGAGGGGAGTCCCTCGCGAGTGTCTCTCAGCGGGATTGTCTCTGGAGGAGGGTTCCCTTCCACAAGGCCTGCACCCTTAAACGCATCTGTCAGTTTTTCTTGGTTCCATTGATTTTTCCTCCATCTGAAGCCTTAAAGCTGCCGTCCTCTGTGTTTACCAGACAGTGGAGAGACTTCGTTCACACTCTGGCTGTGGCAGGCATGAAACGTGATGTGCGTGTGTAAAATGACACGGGGTCACGGCCTGGGTGAGCCCTCATCTCTCTCAGCACCTCTCCCTGGCCTTAACCTTTCCCTGTCTGACCCTAATCAACCTCTTCTCTCTCTCCTCTGCCACAGATTCAGGAGATAATAAACGAAACAACCCGGCCGACCTCTGCGACAGAAAGCTCACGCGGAGCGCAGCTCCAAGTCTGCTATCACAGGACTCTTTCTCTTTCTCCCTCCCTCTCTCTCTCTTTCTCTCTTTACAAGTCATGGTGATGTAGAGAAAAGTCTATTGACTTTGAAGGCCGGCTACAGAAACATCAGAGACGGTGTTCTCAAAGCCGTCCGAGGTAAAAGGCAGATCAATACTTTTCATATTCCTCTGCAGTGGAGTGCTATCGACCATGGCCCGCGTGTGTCCACAGCCCAGCGTGGAGTGTCGCTGCGAAACGTGCTATTTTAATCAGACGGGATGGCTCTGAGTGTGTGGCTGCTCTCCTTTTGTCTCGTCTACCTCTGCTCTCATCCTCTTCCATTTTCTCATCTCGTCTTCTCGAGGGCCGGCGAAGCCAAAAACCGGTTCCATCCGCGGAACGCGAAACAGAAGAGAAGATATGGAGAAAGGAAGTGACAAAGGCAGGCGTCCTGCTGGGCCGGAAGGACTGATGGCCGTCTGCCACAGATCCTAAACTCAGTCCACACTCACCTCCGAACACCCTCTGTGGGAAATTTTCTGCTTCATCTTTGGCTCCGTCTTCCGCCTTTGCGATGTAATCCAGGGCCGGTCGGCGGTCCGTGTGCTGATGACAAGTTTTGGGGTCCAATCACACTCATTCCACTTAATGTGATTTCTTTCGTCCCGCCGCGTCTGCCCCCCCAGACCCCCCCAGACCCCCCGCCGTCCGCCTGATACCATCGGCATGTCTGCTGTGCTGCCTTTAACCTCAGACTCGGCGTTGTCATTGGCAGCCGTGGCATGGGGTCACCACCGCGCTCATCGTTACCACCCCGCTGCTGCCATCGCTCTCACCATCATCATGTTCATCTGCACTATCACCATCATCCCGGAGCCCGAGCAGTAGTTAGCGTCGTCCGAATGAGGGTTTTTGAAATGGGAAAGTGGAGGTTAGGCTCTCCAGGCGGCCGCAGACGCCACGTTTGCCGGCTGCGCCCACTGAGAGCAATTTGAGTCCAGCAGGGAAAAGTGGACGAGGACGGGAAACACAGGAAATGGATGCTGCTGAGGCCAGTAAGTAGCAACAGAGATGTGCTATGATTTCTCCCACATGAAACTGTTTTCATTTAATACCGAGGACACAACGTCTGTTGCTTATTTAAAACATTTTTATCACATGACAACATTTTAAGTCTTGATCTGTCATTTGGAAAGCACACATCTCAACTGTGACCACTCACCCCCCTCCAACCCTGACCTTTCATCCCAGGTCCCTCTTCTTGAGCATTTAACCCCCCCCCCCGCCCCCAAAAGCTCCCTAAGCTGCTTCTCCATGTGCGACTGCATTAATGGTTATTTGTAATTCCTAAAGAAAAGCTTTTCTGTGTCTCTGATTGGCTGTTCATCCTTGTTAAATATCAGCAAAGGGAAAGAAACCACTTCCTGCCTCAGGAACACACTGAAGAAATCCATGAATGTCATTATTGTTAGCACATGCTCAAATGCTGTGTGGGGTGTTTCTGCACGTTCAGACAGCAACGTTTACTTTGTTCTGACTTTGTTTCACACTTTGAGGCATTAGTCCGCAGCAGATCTATTCAGGAAGTCACACACATCAGCTCACACGCATGATGAAGCAGCTTAGAGACTTTAATCAGCAGCAGATACTCGTGAATAACAGTGCCATGCTTAAATGCTCCTTCATGCTAGGATGGGGAAATGAATTGTCAAAAGGCCGGGGGGATGTGTGATAACATGTCGGCAGACATAACAAGCCCGCTTTTTTTTTTTGTTGTTGTTGTTGTCAGGCATAACGATGACACACTGCAGCTTGAATCCAGGGGGACGGCATAATGAGGCAATTACCAGAGCCAGATACAAACTCGTCTAATTAGTAAAAGTTTACTTTCATCGGAGCTCTCCAAAGATTTGGGTGATGGTGCTCGTTTCCAGTTTGATATGCTGGTCATGGCTCTGATGTGGCATCCATCCAGACAGGTATGGGTATCCCGCTGTGCAGCTGCTAACAGGCTTCTTGTTTATCGGTGATTACGGCTGGGATTATAGATGTGGGCCTGCTTTCACTAAGCAGCCCTGCACTAATCCAGAAACAGCCTGTAAATTCCTATTTTTTTCCCTCACCCGGTCAGGTCCAGTACTGTCGATGCATTACCAGCTCCATTAGTAACCCAATACTGTCATTATTAACCTGTACCAGCAGCTGGTGCCCATTAATCCCTCAAAGCTTCTGAGTGACCATTTTAACCCAACAGAAACCAACAACGTGGCAACTACAAAGCTGCCACAAGAGCCTGTGGATTCACATTGCCTTGAAAATATCATAAAGTAAATAGGGATCCAAATAAACCCCTGCAGAATACAGTTAATCTACGTAAACATGTAGATTGTAAATGTTGATGCTGGGCCCTCTCCTTAGTGCTACAACATAATTCTACTATCTTTCTACGGCAGTGTGGACATTTAGCTTGTTTAGCAGACTGAGTAATTATTGTGACATTTGCAAATTTTTGCAGGGATGTACGCAATGCTTTATCCTTAGATTCCTCTCACTTCTGCGTTACGTTCGATGGCTTGTCTGACATATATGGACTGAGGCAGGATGGTTCGGAGGCGTTCTCTTCTGCAGAGCTCTGCAGGACGCTCGCCTGTTTAAATATGCCTGACTTAACACTTCTCGTGTGACGCCCAGATAAGTGGTGACATGCTGCGTTTCTGGCTCTGGAAGGGAGTCACAAGCCAGCGCAGGCAGCCATGGGGTTGATTATCGTGCAGCTCCATGGCCGAGCTCCATACGGAAAACAGGAGCGTCTGGCCTTTGTGTGGTGTGGCGAGGCTACTGGGGTCCTGGCACAGGCTGGAGACTTCCGTTGTGAGCTCTTTAGAGTCGGCCTGAATGGCACACTGATGAAAAATGGAGGCTCACTGTTCCTTTTGGGAAGTTTTCCTGTGACCGAGACTGATTTTGTTCTCGTTTTTTTGGTAGTTTTGGAAAACACAAATCTCTGAGTACACAAACCACTCTTTTCAGACATTGTTTTATTCCCACACGCGTCCTCCGATACACTCCTGATCTGGTTTTCTTCAAGGTCATTTGGAATGTATTTGCGTTCCTCCCATTCCATCCCAAAGGTCACAGTCCCGTCTTGTTTTAACCCTGTCGCCGATAGCGTTACTTTCTGCCCCTCCACTGAGAATCCACCTCTGTGAAAGAAGCTTCAGGCACACATCCACATACACTCAGACAAACACGCACCAAGATGCGAGGCCAGACCGGCCAAATCATTAATGCAGCCTCACAGAGGCGAGCAGGACTTGCGGCCCAGCACGGCGCACCTCTCAAATTGATTCTCAGCCTCTCATCACCTGCATCACATCACAAGTTTGCACTTTTCTTCTGTTCTTCTTTGAAATGCCAGTCAATGTGTTTGTTTTGGAGAGCGTGGAAGAGAGGCAGGGGGAGCAGACGGGTGAGAAAGGCCGTTTGATTAAAAGGGTGTATCGACAGACTTGACTCAACGGGAACAAATCTCTGTTGCGATGGAGGCCAGCCTCAAGGTAGGAGGGGGCACGTGTGTGGGTGCAGGTGTGTGTTTTAACACACCTACAAGTGGTTGTCCTGCCACTCTGCCATTGTGACTGCAGTGTTGGCTGACAGAGCCCTGTTAAGACTGTGTTGGTGCGCTGCTGTGTACACGCCACCATTCAATACTTGCACTGTGGTGCGATCAGCCTGCTAGCTGGTAGGGAATAAAGGAGGGAGGCGTGGGAGCGAATGCACGGCCAACACGTGGGATAATCACATCTGTTTTGGTCTCTGCTGATATGCCACACAGCTGCATGCCTGAGCCCACCATGACGCAGCGCAGGGATCTGCATCGCAATGCCGCCCACGCCAACGTACATGGTGGCCACGGCTAAAGTTTGATTCAGAAGCGCGCCAGTGGGCAGTGTCACTTCAAATCATTAGGTTTCCTTCAGAAAACAACAAAAAACTTTCATTTGTATCAAGGCAAAAGCAAAAATTTTGACAAGCTTTATATGTGGGCAAGTTCTTTTACAGTATTTGGGGAAAATGTCTTACAAATTATACCTCAACATTCCAGAAGAAAGCACATTTAACCTCACAGGGAGGGAAGTCTTGCATGTGAGTCAGTTGTATATTTTTATTCACTATAAGGGCTTTTATATACAGCTGACTCAGTATTTCAGGTTCCGGTTGTGCACAATAAACTGGAAACTGCAAAAATGGATGTGACGATTGAGTGAAAGTACTGTGAAAGTGGACAGAAAGCACTTGTGCTTCTGAAATGCAGAGATAGACGTGTCTGTATTCTCCCATTTTTGAGTAACAGTAGTCACTCAGTGTGTTGTGTGTGTGTGTGTGTGTGTGTGTGTGTGTGTGTGTGTGTGTGTGTGTGTGTGTGTGTGTATGTGTTTTGATCCATGTGAGATGATTAAATCTTTATACCTAACGGCAGGTGAGCGGGCGAAAGCGCATTTCACTGAAGAGTCTGATGTGAAGTCTGGATGGCGGGAGCAGAAAATGCTGCTGTGAAAAGAGAATTTTTAGGCAGTGAAGGATGAGAAGAGAAACTCAATCCAGGTCCAGACAGAGGTGCAACAGTCCAATTTGTTTGTGGTGTAATAGAGAGAAGATGGGTTGGCCTGGGTGATAAGTCGGCCTGGGCTAAAGCAGCCTGGACTCAGAGGATAAGAGGAAAACATTCAGGTGGACAAATAAAGTAGAAGAGGAAAAGGAGGAAGGTGAAGATGTAAAGCAGATGGCTTCGGTTCTGTGGGAAAGAGCAGCTCCCAGATTGTCTTAACATCTTCACTTTTACTGCAGGCCCTCAGGTGAGAACCTGCCTCTGTGGCCCCTGTCAGGATTATGACCCCCGGTCGTGTGTGAGAACGTCGGGGGTGATCTCCTCAGGCCTCTTCCTACCCCGCTGGGAGGCTCAGGACCTGCTCTGGGATTGGCCAGCTGAGGGAGAGCGTCAACCTGTAATTGGACCACTGGTCGCAATGCTCTCACCCAACAAGCATCAGTGTGAGATGTGAGTATGTGTGTGAGTGTGTGTGTGTGTGCACAAACACAAAATCCAGATAACTAATTACTCTATAAAAGACAATTTGACCTTTGTAGAAACTAAGCTGGAACAGAACTAACGCGTAATTGGAGGGAACTTGGATTACTTTTTTTTTTTTGGTTACATTTCATTGTAAATAGGCATAGAAAATGCAGTTAGAGAAACCTTTTTCTCCTGTTTTCAGCTTCAGGGAGCAGGATAGAAACCTGTTTTTATTTCCATCTTTTATTTTTCTGGAAGTGAAGCCCAGGGCTTTGTTGGTTGCTGCTCTTCCTCTGAAGCCAATAAACCTGCTTATTTGTTCACTGGTCTCTGTGCCGCTGACCTCTCTTGGGGAGTGGGAAGAGTATGGATCACACCATGTTATGTCTAGGGTACAAAAAGACCCGCGACATAACACATGGCAGTGAACCGAGTTGAATTTCAGCCCAAAAAAGGCAGTTTTCTATCATGAGTATGTCTGTGTTCTCACATGTACGAATGCCACAAGAGTACCCCAGCAACAGAGGGGAATTTTGTTTTGTATATTGGGCGTATGTGTGTCTGTGTGTCCTCATTTTTACATATTGAGTACCAAAGATGACCCTTTTTGTTAGGCTGATTGAGGTCAGAAATCAGGTTTAGGTTTAGATTAGGGCTAGGGTTAGTTAGGATGGTTAAAGGGTTAGTTAGGATGTTGGGGATTAGGTAGAATGGTTGGGGTTAGGGGAAGCAGCTGAATCGTTCATCATGTGTATGAAAGCCCCAACAGAGGTAGAAATTAAGAGAATGTGTGTGTTTAAAAGAGTTGTTTACCTATTTGTTTATTTAGTTAGCTGAAACTTTGTTGAACTGGTGAACTTTAGAGGTGGTTTCTGTACTTTTGAAACTCTTGTATGACGTCCTCTTTATCAGGACCAGAGCTCTGAGCTGTTCCAGCAGCACCGCTGCGACCGGGCTGGTGGATTGGCAGCTGGTGTTACCGGGAAGAGCTACAGGGTCAGGACACGAGGTTAGGAGCTGACCCTCCAGAAGAGGGTAAAGGGGGAGGCATGAGGATAGCAATACGTGAGGAAAGGACCTGGATCAGTGACGCGTGAAGACGGAGGGGAGAAAGAAGGCAGGAGAAGATGAGGGCAGAAAGGTGACACGCTCAGGCTGGGACAGGGAGACGGGCGCAGGGCAGGGCTGCTGCTGATCCACCACTGACCTTGTACCTGATCTACGGCCTCAGCCCCTGGACACGTGACCACGAACACACAGGTGTGTTTGAGACAGACGGAGAGGAAGCAGAGAGGGTCAAGGTTGCAGCAAACAAGCATCACACTGCCGAGAAATCTCTAATCCCAACTCCAATCCACAAATCAGAACCTCTCTGCTTGGGTGATCAAAGCTGCCTGTCCAAGTACTCTCTGATGGGCTGTAAAAAGAAGAAACACCGCTCACTCTCGCTCTTCTTTCATGTTGATCCAGTGCAAGTTTACAACCAGCCATATTCAGGGGTGCTCAAATTCTCAGGTTTCAACTCTTTTAATCTGCTGAATGTTGCTGTTCCTAATCCAAAACGAGCTTTTAATACAATTTCAGTTCTTTACAATAATGACTGAAGTGGAAATTAAGTATTTTAAAACTCACTCCAGTGTACTTTTCCTCTCTGCTCACATAAAACCTGGTTGTTAGGGCGACAGATCAATAATCCATCCAAATGTTGATGTCATTTCCATCTCAGCTCATCTTGGAGATGCTTTTATCTCCAAGTAAAGCCCGCTAATGGATTATTAATAGAAAACATTAGGTATATTTACATTTATCTTTATTTTGACTTGCCTCCATGTTTGCGATGAATAATCAATAACCAGATTTTGCTTGGTTACTGGTCATCCTTCAGTCCTGGTCATTCATCCAACAGTCAGGGATTTTGATTTGAGCGGTAAGGATGCTGGAGAAACTTTAATAAGACTCTAATTGTATGTGAAAAATGTTAACTGTTGCTAACCGCAGCCTCGAAATGCTGCCGATGCATCAAGGCTGCCGCTGCCACTGTGCAACGTATCGACCACCGCTTGATTAATGATGCTGGCTATCTCCACCGCAATCATCTCTCATCCTCTGGTAATCACACCCTGGCTCGTCTGTCCGTGCGCTCTGCATTCAGAACACACCGCCAGCCTCCCAGGCCCGCGTGCTGATCCTATCTGCCCGTGTTTCTCCGTGTAAAAATAGTCAGATACATAATTAAGATCATCGCTCATAACAGCTCCAATAACTGTCTGCTGTGGAGGGCAGAAGGTCGTTAGCCTGAACACCACTCAATCATCCCGTCTTCATGCTTCCTGCGTTGCCGAACGCTCTCTTCATTTCGGCTTGGTTTTGATAGATTGGCACCCAGATTGTTGAGTTTGTCTCACCTGTCTCCTTAAGCTCATCTTCATCTTCTGTCTTGTGATTCCTCATTTTGCTCCCTAGCATGATTCTAAATGAACATGCAAAGGTGAGACTTTTCAGGCTGGAGTTTATTAGCTATTCCCTTACCATGGTAACCAGCTGCTGTGGGTTCTTGCTCATCTATTCACTACCAGAAGCTGCAAAACCAAGAAAATATGTGGATGTGAATGCTTTAACTCATCCTGCTGGTTCACTGTAGGATTTCATCAGAACTGACCGGAACGCAGTACTTCTGCGTGTTTGCCTGGTATAAATGTTTGAGCTGCGGTTCTGGCAAGGTTGCGCTGAACTTCCGTACCACCGGTTTTGGCTGTCATCTGATCTTGGAGAGTAAACTTCCTGAAACAGAAGGGTCATCCTGCGGCCTGTTCCCAGCACCGGCCTACATCAAGTCCCTCACCCCGCCTCACCCCCTTCCCCTCCACTGCCACCTGAGAGCCGACACAAACAGAGAGAGAGGAACACAGCCAGCGAGCACTTGATCAGGATGCGAGCGGCACTTGACTTTCACAAGCTCACAGACAGGCGTGTCTGTCGGAGGTTTGGGCACCCGCGACCTGACCTTACCGGTCCAAAGTTCCTGCGATCTTTGACAAAGTGCAGCGCAGGAGTGTCGCTGCAGCATTTGGCACAGAATATCAACAAGGACCATCAGGATCCCACTGAGACCGTCTCCATTAAGACCTCAGAGGACAGAAGGGTCATAAATGCAGAGATTATGCATTCCTGATACTAGCCTGCTGGTTTGATTCCTGTTTCCACGCGAAGGCTGTTTAAAAGCGCACAGACCTTCAGATCTTCACCAAGTGTGTGTGGATGGTGGTGGGTGATCACATGTATTACAGTCTATATGTGGGCGTTTCTTTGTCTAGCAAGTTAAACCATCTGCTTTATTAATATATGTGGATGCCTGTGTATGTGTGTAGGTGTGTGTAAGTGCGTGCGTGCGTGAGAGAGAGAGATGTTAAGAGAGGTGGCTCCATCGCTCCATCTGTCTATACTGCCTCAACTTAATTGCTCCAACAAATTTGAATTTCAGAAGTCTTTATTTATTTTCATTTGGACATGCAAATTTACAGACGTACAATGTGGGTTTCTCATTTCACTGGACTGTATTCACACAGATTAGTCCAAAAGTGTGCATGAGTGTGTGTGTGAGAACTAGGCGTCATGTCCTGAGGTGTCAGTGCGTGCATGTGTGAAGTTGCCCAGTGTCATCCTTTTGGGAGCTGAGACACATAAGGCAGAGGCAGGGACCAAAGGTTAACACACACAGACACACACATACACACAGATGCACGCATACACACATCCAGTTTTTTATTCATTGACTAAACAGTGATGCAAGTCCAGCCAGAGCTGATTTGATAGCTTCAGGAAAAATTTGCGAGGAGGAACCTGACTTTTCCTGAACCTGCTGGCAGTATTAGGCTTTCCTACCCAGAATAATGAAATTCAAAGCAAACTGCCTATAAGGACTAAAAGACCTCCCAAATGGACAAACTTATGCCTTTTAACATGTCCACTCACTGTTTACCCTCAGCTCATTCAAAAAGCTAAACAGCCAGAATGATCTTCCTGAGAACAGCCCAGCAAATTTCTTGAGAATGACTTTCAGCTTCAGCTCAGATATACAAAGTGAAATGAGGCCTTCACTGTTTATCAGAGCAGCCGTAACATTTGTTCTACTGCGCAATACCTGATACCAGTGGAAGTATTTCCTTGGCTCCAAACACTGCTGATTCTGGTCATATTTGTGGACCTGAGCAACTGTTTGGACCCCAGACCACCAACCCTCGATACCATAACAGCAGTTACAGGTCGATAATTCAATTAAATTTTTAAAATCAATGTCAGTACAGAGATCCAGACACATCAAAGTAAACAAACCAACTGTACAAAAGATGTTTTATTTTAAAATGTAATTACTTCCAACAAGAACAAATAAATCAGAAAAGAGAGTCACATGCTGGAATATCGCGTTACATAAAAAGTACTTTTCTCGTCAAAAATACTCAAACACTTCACGTCAAAATGCACCACTTGTTATTTTTAAATGGGGTGAACTTAGTTTCAATTTGCAACTTTAGAGTTTGAGCATTTTTTTTTTTTTTTTTTTTTTTAAATTTTTGGCGTTGCACTTTGCAGACGGTCCCCGGTGTTGAGAAGCTAATGTTGTTCTTACGGCCTGAACGCTGGCTCGTTTTACTAAATCAGTGTGGACTTGTGGGGGCTTTTTTTGTTTGTTTTACATTGCTGATGAGAGATGATGTAGATTCATTCCAACTTTATTAGAATAGAGCCCAGTCTGGTTGCAGGATGTCCTCAAGGTTAGAATGGAGCTGGAACCACAAGCGTCACATTTGGTCCTGTGTCACTTTGTCAGTTTCTCCTGACCGTCTGCGCTTCTTGCCTTTCTGTTTATGTTTTACCACACATGGCAGCTCCAGCGTTAAACTGGCAGACTGAGCAACTATGTCAGACTCCAAACATTTGGTAAACAGCGAGGCATGACTGTGTCATGCAGCGTAGCTATGCTAATCCTCTCAGGGGTCAGAGGGAACTGTTTTTGAAAAGGCTTATTTGTATGGAACAACGAGACAGTCACTGGACTTAGATTGCTCAGCCCGGAGACATAATTGATAATCTCAGAGTCAGGAGAAAACTTGGAAACCACATAATGAACCAAAGAGACGCGTGAATGCCAGAGGGCATTCCTTTGGTGCTCTCCGAAAATGTTTAGACAACATGTACATCTGTGAATTCCATGCAAATAAGCTGCTCTCACCTGCAAAGTGTCTGCTTTTAATTAGATTTTTCAAAGGTAAATGCTGCTCATTAACATCTTTTAATGAATCACTGTAAATATTAAGAAAACCTCAATCGTAAATGTTTTCAGCCTCTTGATATAATTTCACAACTTCAATAAGTTAGGATGTCTTTTTCAAGCCGCTATTTAATCGTTTCACAGTTCCAGGTGCGCTCTGCTGAGGAAGACCTCCTTACCTTCGCACCAGCACAGATGGCTGTCAAAATCAGGCCAAACTAATCTGATTCAGCTTTTGATTTCCTGCTCACGTCAGCTGATGTTTCATCGCCGCCACCCTCCATTCCCAGGCCCCTTGGTCCTGAACGGACAGGCTTGTGACTGTGCGTGTCTGATGCCACAGGCATGACGAACATGATACATCTCATCACATGCTTCTCCTTAGTGGATTAACAGGCTTCCAACAGCATTTATTGCGACGCTCCTGTGGGGACTGGTTTTGTGCAGGCAACGGGAAAATTCAATCATTGCCTTAAGGACAGGAACGGGCAAATTGAAACGCTGCTTTGCTTCCATTTCCTGGTTAACCAGTGCTTTTTAAGGCTGCAAATGACGACAGCGTGCACCAGCAGCTCTGCTCACATTTTTTCACGGCAGATAAAGTGGTGATGTGACGGTTGTTGGAAAGGGAATATGAGGGCCACAAGGTGAACTGATCTGGAGATCTGGATTAAGTTACATCCTGGTACTAATACAGAAAAAAAACTGAGTAGGACTGGCAATCTAGTCTTTGAGCAAGGCACCCTTAGTCACCCAGGCTTTATCGTGATTGCCAGGATCTGAAACTGAGGAGAAGATAAGTCACTTCCTCCTGTAAGTAGCTGCTGTTTTGAACCCACTGGGTTTCCCGCCGGCCTTCCCCCATGCATTCTTTCCAGGGTTGTAAGAACAAGAACTAACTTAGACTTAGTTGGGACATTTCAAACTTCCACATAGCAGCCACACCCACCACATATATCTGAGCAATCACACAATAGTTCTTAAAACTCAGATGAGAAAATAAAATCATCCCGAGAACCCCGAAATCCAGGCAGCAGTAACAAAAACATGAAGAACTATTTTTCCCCACAGCCTCGGGAGCCAGAAGAAATCTCTTCCGTCTGTAGTAGCCCTGAGATGTGAATATGAGCGTGAACAATTGATCCTCTCTGTATGTTTGCCCTGCAATCAGTTTGTGACTTGTCCAGGGCTCCTGCCCCACCGTGAAGGGATTAAGTGGTGGAAGATGGATGGAAATATAAACTGTAAACTGTTTCTTAAATCCCACCCAGAGAGAATATTGAAGCAGATGACCCAGAGATGGTGGATCCACGATAAACGCAGAAACGCTTCTGTGTGTGACTGTTTGAATCACGCTGGAGCAGAGAGTGAACAGTCGGAGTATCGAGCTCTTGCAAGAGACATCTGTTCAAGTATTTATGCCTCAGAGGACACTGAAAGGTATCTCCTGAAACATATGTTGAGGAAAAACAGCCCCGTCCTGGACTCAATAGCGCAATTGTCAAATACACTTGAGCACGGTTCGCTGAGCTTGCCAAGATTTGAAAGCAAGATCCTGATGTCTTTATTTGATCACAGTGTTACTTACATTGGTATCCGTCAGGGAACTTCTAGCGAGTGCAGCCCAGCGGGTTTGTTATGTTTGTCTGGACTCTTTTCTTTTGCAGTCTGTTGATAGAAACGTACCGTTCAGCAGCTGTTTACAGATCAGACTAATGATGCAGCTAGCACAGCACTACTAAACTTTGATTGTGTTTGCATTAAAAAAACAGAAACAACCATATGTTGGTCAGGGTTAAGCGGTGGGTGTGTTTAATGGATGATCTCTGGACAGTCATAAGTTTGACTTTGTTGGCTGTGGGGAGGAGGGGCTGGAATACCTGCATACCTGAATCCAGGTGGGCTCACTCACATCTACAGTCCTGCAAGCACCCACAAACACAGGAACGCACATCATCAGCTCTGCGCATAGCTCCAGAAATATGCATGTACGTGCACATGCTTCCCGACATGTGAATGAGGGCTTCGGCCACTGCGCCGTCACATGTGATTCCTTTCCTTAACGTAGCCGCTAAAATAAAAACAAACATCAGCGCTGAGGTAGCCTGCGGCGGCCTCCCTAACTGGGTCTCTGTTTGCATGTTTATTGTTTTAGGTTGTTTTTTTCCTTTTTCCTGTCTGAATTACACGTTGATTGACATGTTTAATACATGCGCTGTGACGAGTTGCTGCCCATGACGGGAAGTGAGCGACAAATTAAAGCCGGCTCTTACAAACATGCAAAAACACACTCAAATAAACATTGCGAGAGACACTGAGGGGGGAAATCTGTTCCCAAATGCAGTTTCTCTGAAGGGAATCAGATTTAGGCTGTGTTTTACTAACTAAAGCAGACGCACTGGGAGCATGTGAGCTGTGATTGACGGGAAGATGAAACGGTCCATCTTAGCGCGTTAAAATGGCTTTTCGATGTGACACTCAGAGGAGAACATCGCTGGAAAAGGGAGCTAACAGCCTTCAGGTGAAAAGACTTTGGTACAGTTAAATCTTACACTTCTAGTGTCTTGTTGTCCACCCACAGGGAGGAAACGAGCAGGAGGGGAGGAAAGAGCTAAAGAAACAGTTTTGAAGCACTGTGGGCCGGTCTAGTGTTACTGATTGGCAAGCGTTATCCCTCAGGATTAGCTCAGGATTGTGTTGGTGGAACAACCGCAGAGGTACCTAAGTGGCTTTCCAACAGTCGATGCTGAGACAGTTCTATTACTGGCGTGTCATACTTTTTTTTTTTTTTTGGAACCTGTCTCCTTCTGTGAAAAGGACAGAGGTGGTGGAGATGAATCTGGGTCCCAAATGGTCGGCTGACATCCTTTGAGGGAACCTTGTCACACACACATCTCCCACTGCCTAGGTTAAATGCTTTAAACCCAAATGAAAACCTAATTGTTTATTAGTCTGTCCTGGTGGCAGTCGAAATTTCCAATCAGTTCACCTAAAGACCTGAAGGCTGAGTGAATTAGCCCCCGCAGTTCAGCTTAATTGTGTTGTTCTAGAAAGCCCCTGTCTAAAGTTTAAAGCTACCATACACTCTGGCTGGCGTTTAGTGTCACCGTTCCTGCTCTGTGCTGCTGCTGCCGCTACCGCTGCTGCTGCTGCGACGTGAGAGAGATGCATTCATTCCGATTTCAATGAAGTTTCCTTTGATCCGCAGCAGTGAGAGTGTTCCGGGTTAATGAGGGTGAAGTCACAACAGCGTTTTTCATCTGGAATTTGGTTTGTGGCTAATCTCAAGGGGTCAGTGGGTGACGATCGTTATTTTTGTGCTTCACCTCACACAGATTTACTGGTTCTTTACAAAAGATCAAACTACACTAATGCTGGAACAAGTCAAGAATTTTTTTCTTTTT
>CAAE01015007.1:190025-222647 GCA_000180735.1 Tetraodon nigroviridis | reverse complement strand
TCGAGATTTAAACACAATTGCAGCCCGGGCGCGGATCCTCCGGGAAAAAGATCGACAAGAGTAGGAGAGTAAGAGAAATCCACCTTTCTCACAACATTTTTTCCACAACTGTCAGGACATTATAAGACAGAAAGTAATTCTATTTATGCCAATCAATTATATCTTTATTGAGCAGGCAAAAATCCCCTGTCAGTGCACTCTCTCTGATTAGCTAACCTCATTGATAGCAAAGGCTATTGATGTAGCGCATCAGAGTGCTCATTATAATGGCCATAAATGAGCAGAGGTGTCTCTGCTCCATTGATCCCAGTCGCTCAGACTGGTAACAATCAGAAGCTAAAATCTTTTCGCTGTTCAACCTAAAGCGCTGAGAGCAACTGTTAAAATCTTTACAACCTGATGGCGCACTCTCGACTATGTAACTGTTTAATCACATAGATGGCTGTTATCATTATGGGCTGCTGGTTTTTACTGCACCATTTCTCCACATATTTGGTCTTAGCTGACCACAGGGTTTAGCATGTGCAGCTAACATTAGCTAGCTCTCCGCAGCAAGACACTTACAGCCTCTGAGCTGAATTTTAAAAATATTTATTGTTGTTTAGTATACATCTGAATAGGGGCCTATGAAATTTACAGTAAGACTGCGATATTTCTCCCGGCTGCGATGTAAAATCAATATCTTCTAAATAAACCTGAGCGGCGACCCGCCTCAGAAGGTTATTTGTTACAACCTCATTCATCAGGGCCTGTGAGCATTTAAAGGGTCTGATGGAAAGTCATTCATCCAGACGTTCGAGACAGCCGCCAACTTGCTGATATGAAATAGCATTGCAATCACTTGTTATCGACTGTTTTGGTGTTTTATCATTTATTCTGATAAGTGAGATCAAATGTTGGAGGCCGGCCAGGCTTCTATTAGCCACTGAGCAGCAAGAAAGATGGCCGGGTGGAGCGAGCGTGTGTGTTCTATTGGTAAGTGATTAAGTGAAAAAACAAAACAAAACCCCCCCCCCAAAAAACGAGTATCAGTGTCTGTTAGCTTTCTGCTTGCAATTTTCTTTTCCCACACACACAGTTGGATGCATAACTCAGTTGTAAGCCTCTTGTCACAGGAGACGGGGAGCAGAGAGCAGAACAGGGTGACTTTATAATCCCTGCTGTGTTTATACTCCACCCTACTGACTTTAGCGCCCTCTCCCCTTTTTTTCTCCCCCCTTCTCTTTCCATTCCTTTATCTTTTTTTTTTTCATCCATCTCCTGTGCAGACGTACCCAATCTTATCTGCCTCGGTCATATCTCTTACAATACTATTATTGTATGTGACAATTATTCCCTTAGGGGCATTTTAACTTTCCTCGTCTCCTCTTTCTTCATCGCCTTCCTCCACTGGCTCTACTTGTTGTTTTTCATTCCATCCTCCCCCTCGTTGCCTTCTTTGACCCCATCTTGACTCTCAGAATTCGAGGGAACAGAATATAAAGAACTAAGATGTCCACCCTCTTTCCTGGTCGCTTTCCCACTGAACTCTGAATTTTTGTCTCCACTTGAACCTGCTCAGCCTTCTAACTCTTCTAACTCACGTGGACAGCAAGCTCTAATGCGCATGCATTTGTATTCACAGATGCAACATAGGCTGTAGCTGGCGATTAACAAATGCATGTACGTGCACCAAAAGGAAAAGAAGAAGGGCTGCGGGAGAGTTCCTGTTGTGCATGCAGGCGGTCTCCACAGGAGCACAAGCATGAAAAAGGTGAGAGGATGTCTCTTCTCATTCCAGACTCTGCCAGTTTCCAACTACAGAGGAAACTTGCAAAGTGGTTCTTTACCGATGTGCAGGAGTGCAAACCCACATGAGCCGTCGCTTTGCTGTGTGAGCTAATGCCTCAGAAACCACGAAGAATAAAAATCCCCCCACTCACAAAAACACCTCGGAACTGTTTCTGACTTGTGTAGAAACTGAGATCTGGTGAATAGTCGAACAGATCTTATTCATCCTGAAGAAAATGGAGTGAATTCAAGTAAAGAGGCCTACCCAAAGCTTCCCCCCAGTATGCAATGCTTCGCAGTTTTCTACCCCTAAATGCTGCTAAATCCTGCACACTGGACCTTGGGTCATTGGGGCAGGCTTTGGTAAACTGCTTTTTTAAAGCCTCTTTGTTTCACACAAACCTTTATAAAAGTCTCTGTATAAATGTCTGAAAAAGAGCATTAAAAGTTTTTCAGACCCATTCTTACTATGAACCAGCAACAAAGATCTTGTCTTTTCTGCTCTTTGCCGTCTGGTCTTGAGTCCCAGATATCAGCTGCTTTTGTTCTCGAGGTATATGTACCCGTGTTATGGTTAGAGTGCTGTTTTACTATCTTATATAATTCCTTTTTCATGAGTCTGGATGTATGTCTAACCTTCCAAAGCCTGTCCGGCCCTTTCACATCCCCCAGAAATGAGGAGCCACCTGGAATCTAAGTTGTGCTGAGCTGCTTTTATTAGCTGCTTCCTGGAGTGTGATGAATTCACTCTGAGATCAGGCATAATTACGACCAGGGAAACATCTTGTTTTAATAACCAGCGTTGCTGCTTATTGAAAAACACATTTTGCCAGTTGAATTGAATTTTTCTGTCACAATCTTCGTTAATGTGGTACAACTAATTCACCAGTTTTTTCCCAATGTTTGACGTTAGTTCTTTCTTGTTCCAGGATTTTGCTTATATGGTGGTAAATAGGGTCAGCTGTCCTTGATCAAACATGTCAACCCCTTGGTCGTTCTTCATCAGGTTCATTAGCTGGGGCTGGTTTGACAGCGCAATTCAGTAGACGACTCTCTGTTGCTTATCATTTTTTATTGTCTCATTTTCAGCCTTATTGATTTCTCGTTTTGCACCCATTCGCCCGGCGTCTCACAGTATCTCCCCCCTTTCTGCTACCACACAAAGGCGCAGGCGATTTCGAAGACTTTGTAAACCCAGATAAGGAGGTTGAGAGAACATCTTTTTGTGACATATATAGAGCCGTTTTTACAGCCGTGTATCCAGTCTTTGCCCTTTTACTCCTTTTCCTGACTTCATCTTGTCACAAGTCTTGCAAATTGGATGGTAACTTTTACATGTCAAGCTTGACAGAAGGAGGTCAGGGGAGTCAATCACAGTCACTTTGCCCTTTGTTTGTGTGTGTGTGGGAGGGGGTAGTCTGTGGTATTTAAAGCTGGACATGCTGGGAGGATGCACATAAACTGCACATCCCAGAACATACAGATCTGCCCAGTTTACCCAGCAAACCAGAGAGGAGTAACATGACGCTAAAAAGAGCCGCTGATTTACACATGTAAGGAGACTTGCATGCATGCACACACGCATGCACACACACACACCGTGATTACAGCCATAGGTCATTTTTCAAATGGCTTTCAGCCAGGATATTTTAGAATAATGTGAAAATGTAAAAGAAAGGAGACCGTGTACAAGGATTTAAAGAATCTAGGTGAGGTGTGGTTCAAAGTAGGACAATCTGCAAACTTTCACCTGGGAGTTTTTCACTCTCATAGAGTCCAATCAGTTTATATCTGTTTAAAATTCCAGCAGGCCCCGCCCCCTGCTGGGCTCCTCCTCTCTTCCAGATGTTGGAATACATCAGCGTGCTTTCATTCCTGCATCTCAAACTCAACATAATCGAAAAGGAAAAACCTATATTTTTGGCCCTAATGAGATTAAAGAGGTGAGCCTTGAGCGTGTCGGGGGAGCTCTGCCAGGAGATGTAAATCGCACCGTAACCACAAAGCCTACGTCTATAAATGTCTGAAACGTGGAGTCACGGCAGCAGACAGGCTGCTGACTGTATTGGCATGTGTCTCTTTGTATTTGTGAACGATGGATGGAATATTCTTTAAAAAATGTAAAGCAGCAAGAGTCGGCATTGCCTTAACAGATGTTAATCACTGGATCAGATAAGAGAAGGAGCTTATGAACTTTAATATACAGACTCGCACACATTCACATGCACAAGTGTTGATGGACGGAGCTGCAGAGGCGGCTTAATAAGCTGGGATATAATGCGAGCTCCAGTTCTTATTAAGATGCTGAAAGACGCAAAGGCACTGAGCCTCCCACACACACACACACGCACACACACGTGCACTGGGGCTTGACAGGGAATCTGCTTTATGAGTGACCACATACACAAAACTGATGTGGCTCAGGCCGAAAATGAGGAGCTGCTGGGTGAGACCTGTGCAGCTCGCTAGAAAAAACTAGAAGGATGTGTTTTTTAATCCTTTTTTGACTGATGAATAGTAAAGATAAACTCCTGCAGATGGATGAGGCAGATGGTGTCACTGGTGCTGGGTAGCCCAGGGCTGTTTGGCACAGTGCTTGATGGGTAATAGATGTTACTCCATGGAGCCCGGGGCCATTCCTGAGGACTGCAGTTGGATGTCACTCAGGAGTGGCTCCTTTTGTTTTTGCATGAGCCGTTCTCACTGTTTGAGACGCATGACTGCCAGCAACTTCAGGTAATGCTTACCAAATGTCACACTGGGAAACTAAAACAAAAAATAACTAAATAACTTGTGTTTAACTAATGGTAGGTCATTATTGCTCAGGATGATTTATGTTTTTCCATCCCCAAAATGTGGAAAATGTGCGGGTCACTCCTGATAAACTTTCTGGGATTTATAAGCCTGTATGAATGCATTTAAGTGTTTTAAGTGTTGGAAACACAGCAAAAAAATAGGAAACATGACTGAAATAACTGCACATGGCAATACAGGCCAAAACACACAAGTTAGACTAACACTTGGATGCAAAACATGTGGAAATATCAGGAGAAAATTGAAGACGCAGATGCGAACAAGATAAGGTCAAACAAATAGTTCTGAAACTCCCAAGTGCAGCTACAATGCTTCTGGTCAAAGCTGCTCACTGCATGTATCAGTACCCAACAGGACAGTCAAACACAGAAAACGAAAAGACATAAAAAGGAAGGAAATCTGCAAAAAGGACCATGATAGTGTGTTCAAGACAAGGTCAGAGTTGCCTTCATCTCCAAACTTACAGGTTTTTCAGGCCACATCTGGCAACTTTTCACTGGCAGTGTATGTTCTAATCGTGACGTGCAGAGTAATTACCATCATGCAGCTTTGTGATCGTGTGAAAGAAAGCCAACAATTCTTGAAAAAAGAAAAAAGTTCCACCTCACGTTTCAGAGATTTTTCTAAAATGTCATCCAGAAAAAAAAAAATCCCATGATGCCCTGTTAATAGGAAGCAGACGACTCGGGCTGCTGGCATGTGTGTTTGTGTGTTCCTTCTGTAAAGTGTGTGTGTGTGCAGGTGTTAAAGCGTGATTAAGCCAGTGCTTTAGTCTGAGGGACTGTGTATATTTACAGCGCGTTTGCACCACCTCGGCTATTTATTCCTTTTCAATAACAGCGTGTTTGTGTGCAGCTCTGAGTGAAGCGATCACACCCACAATTAATAGTCTAATGGCTGCATCAGGAGTTGAGTGTTGCAGGACTCACTATTTAAGGGACCCCCACCCCCCCATCCCTTGTTCTTTCCTCGCATAGACAACCTGGCAATTTACCTTAATCCATATTGACTGCTCTTCTATGACCTTACTCTACAGGGTCCAGCATTGAGGATTTACTCAGAGACAGCCAATCCAAACAACCTGATTGAACTCCTCTTCCTCAGTATGAGTCTGTATGTGTTTGAGAAGAGAGAGAGAGAGAGAGAGAGCAACCTGTACATGATAGATGTGACAAAGATGTAAAGTCAGAGATAAACCAAAGCTCCCGCGGCTCCCTGGAAGCCCCGTGACCCAGCTATAAAAGTCTCCCGTCTCTCCCTCTGACCGGTGGTTGTTCCAGACATACAATCACGCATGTGCCATAGACTGTGCACACGTGGACACTCTATCACTCCCTACAAATTATCAAGGTCAGCCAGCCGCTGCCTGAGGCTTCGCGCAGCGACAGGATGAGGGCCCAGTGACCCATTCCCAGAACTGGGAGCAGTTTGGAAAGTTACCAACATTATGGGCTTCGGCCAGGCCCAGGCCGTCACCAGATTCAGTCAAGCCTGACCCCGCCGGGAGCTGCTTTCATTTGCATGTCCAGACACTCTCTGCCGCTCATGTGTAGATCAACACCTCAGTGACGCAGAAACAGACAAAGTGTGCATGTGTGTGTGGGTGTGCATGCAAAGATGCAGCTGTCGCGTTAACGTGCACTCCATGTCAGTTTGAACCACCAGTAGGGTCAGTTTCTCTGTGTATGCTTAATTAATAGTTTGCCTCTGGCACCGCTGAGCTCACAGCTCCATCCTGTCTGCTCTTGCAGCTTTACACCAGTTGCTCTGCACACACACATATACACGCACACACACAAACCCAGGATTTCTCCGGTGGTCACACACACACCCCCAGGCTGGTGCCGGGGTAGAGCAGTGTTGACAACTAACCACAAATGACTTTTTGCTGCTCTAATAGGACCAGATGCAAATAGGAGAAGAAATTAGGGGAACATTAGAGGCTCACATGTTCACATGTGGATTTAATGTGTTTAAATTGTTCATTTGCTAAATTTGGGCGGCTCCAGAAAGCTCAGCAACGTCTTACTTTAAGGACCTTTTCAAGGCTGAAATCACATCCTTCCCCGTTTTTCCTTCAAATCAGATCCTTCATTGTTTCAATTTGTTGACGTGTGAAAACAGTGACCCCTCTTCCCATTTCAGTCCCCCAGCACCGCTAGAACTCTCCTCAATCTGTCCTCTCCTATTCACCCATGGCCTTGTAACGCGGATGCAGCCTTTGCTCATCGTGCATTCAGAGGCAAAACGTTTTTTTTCATTGTGCCTGTAAAAAGTACTAAATCCTCTGCTCATCCCAGATGGAAAAAAAAAAAAAAAAATCAGACGCGATTTTGTCCTTTTACGGTACCTGGTACTGTTTCTGTTTCCTGAGAAGGATTTGATGACTGTCTCAGGCCTATCTTTATCTTTTTGATGACTGTCTCATTTTTATCTTTATCTTTAGTCCTAATTTCATAATTAAACTAGTCTCTTCCCAGTCTCTCTTTATTCTCCACTGGCAACCTTTCTTTCGCCATCACTCTGCTTCCCCACAGGATCTGTCTGTAGAACCCGACAGTGCTGTGTCGCTACCTCGCCAGTGGCAGGAGGCCCCATGTTTCACAGATGGAGAAAGTGAGCGAGAGAGAGAGGGAGAGAGAGAGAGAGAGAGAGAGACCTGCAGGTGAAAGAGTACACATACTTCATAGGTGGCATCTACAGAACAAATCAGGACATGCTTGTTTTAATTTATTGTTGAAAATGATCCACCTGTCTCCCCTCATCACCGCCGTCTTTTAGCCATGAGGGTGATTGACACCAGGGGGGACCTGCTTTGTTTTACTACGACTCAGATGTGACACATGACTGAGAAACGGCTTACGCGGAACCCCTCCACTCAACATATATTTATAGTAATGAAAGCCCCACTTCTTCCTTGAGGCGATAAACAGAAATGTTAGCTATTTAGTCCTGCAGGAACTTGTGTGTGGACGTGAATCATCCGGGCGGCGACAGCGTGATATTTCATGGTTTTAATATTGATCGCTGTCGTTTTTATTCCAGATCACAAGAGGAAGGAGTAAAACATGTCACAACACATGTAACGAGCACATGTCACTGTCCGAGACATCACCTTGTCATCGAAATCCTTTGAAGGAAGGATGAAATATCTGGTGGGCCCTGAAGCAGGCCTCTCAAGGACACCAGATGTTTCCAAGTGTATTTTTATTCATGCAGTGTAAACAGCAATGCGGGATAAAGTCCAACTTTTCTCCACTTTTTCCTCTTATCCTTATTATCCCATCTTTTCTTTGGTGCCTCTGGCTGTGTGTGTCACTACCATGCAGAGAAAAACAGCGCAAGCAACACCAAAACACTCATCAGTGCATTATCAGTCACACCACAGAGCTTCCTCTTGCACGCCGCTTTCATTGCGGTCCACCTGTGGCGACGGTGCTGGTGATGAAACAGCAGAGAGCGGCACCATTTCAAAACAGAGGGGAGGAGGGGGCATTATCTCTGCTGCTGCCCCGGAGGGTCGATAATTAGCAGGCAGCGCTGTTGATAACTGTCACCGGGGTTGGCTGCTGCAGCGAAACATGAATCATGACTTTTAACTAAATTTGTCAAAGGTTCTAACAAAGGAGCTCACGTTCAAATGAAAGAGGATGGTCCACTGTTCTTCCAAACAAAAGTTTGGAGAAAGGATTTGCTATGAGCTCGCAGTGAGCATTTGCCAAAATCATCTGTAATTAAATATCTTATTCCAGACCTTCTTTTGAAACTAAGAATTGTTTTTTTTTTTTTTTGTTGCTCCAGTGTTTAACTGAATTGAACATGCATCATGGGAGACTGTTTATAATGCAAATGATCTGTTAGAAAGTTGCTGATTAGCACAACAGCCCCTCAGGCTAAAGAATCTGTTTGCGGGGTGAGTGAAAGACCCCTCTTTTTCTGTTATATCCTTTCTTTTTCTTGTCCTTTTTATGCTAAATCCTCTCAGCAGAGGCCGTTCCTGTCTGCCCTCTCTGTCTGCAAATGTCAACACTAATTATGACAAACTCCCGCTTCCTCGCAAGCCGGCCGTGGTGCTGTTAGTTCTTTGAGTGGGCCCAACAGATGAATTGGGTTCCTGTGACCTTGTACACCCAGGAGCTGCTCTGTACTGGTGTTTGCTTCGTTGTTATGAGCCACCAGGCCACCCTGCGCTGACAAGTCGCTATTTGTCGAACACGCAAGCTCAGAGGGCACCTGTGTGTTTTAGTGGCTGGCAGGTAAAGGAGGTCTGGGCCGTGTTTCTCTGCTGCTAGTCACACTGGGATGGTGGATCAGCTCTGGTAGCATCTATCAAAAACATGTGTTTTAACTAGAGAGTTCGCGGGTGTGTCTTTGCAGTAAAAACACATCTACGTCTGCATGCTTGAGTCCAACTAAATTTAATTTGAAAACTGAACTTAACATTCCAGCACACTGTGACAAAGACGTCAACCATAAACTTCCAGTCCATTTTGGATGTGATATCTCTAATTGTGGGCATGCCAAACCAAAGTAAAGATGTGTTTTTGCTGAATGACTCTTAAATCTGCCGTGGTTTGATGGTTTAAGCGTGTTTATGAAATGCTCACTTGGTTCCTGCCTCCGGAAAACCTCAATACAACGCTCCCCCGAGTGATGACTGTAATTAAACTGTCGCTTTGTTCTGATATAAAGCTCAATCTGTCTTTAAATCAAAACAGCAGTCAAAATTTTATCCAGATCTCTGTGTTTAGAAGTGATATACTCAAAACAAGGCCTCGTGTTGGAATGCTCTTCTGGATCTCTGGGGTTTTGAGGTCACCTCACACTTCTTTGGAACGATAGTGGAGGATTATATTGAATTTCTAAAGAACTGGGAGGGTCCACTCCAGCAGTCATCAGGTGAGAGGTAGGAACGCAGCCTGGACAGGTCGCCTGTCTATCACACCCACTACTCACTCACATTCTCCTCATTTAGAATCTCCACTAAAGATTACGTGCATGTTTCCGGACTGTGGGAGGAAACTGGAGACCCTGGAGAAGGTTCCTTTCCTCCCGTGTCAGTGAGATTAGAGTAATGTTATTGTCGGAAGAAAAGCATTGCAACTCATAATTCACACGTATTCCCATGTCTCCCTGATTGGGACTTTCAGCTGGGCCCCAGCAGCCACACGCCAACATCGTGCGTTTGGCCGCAAGTGGCAGCAAATCAGATGGGAGCTCTCTCCTTCATTGGTGCCATTCATAAAGAGAAATCAGAACCAGGAGGAGCAAACGCGATCAGGGGAGCGAGGATTACGGTGGCGTCAGGGGGATATGGAACACTCCTATTTGTACCAGAATGTGCCAGTGACACACTGAGCCCAGGTTTAGAAAGAAATACACTTTAAATGACACTTTTTTCATGTTTCACTTTCATAAGAGCACATGTGCTTTGCACATGAATAAAATAAAGCCTTTGGCTGGAAATATATATGCAGCGTGCATAACTGACACCACAGGACGTACAGATCTCTGTCAATAGCCTATCAGGGATGGTCTCCGTGGCAGCCGCATTCCTCGTTATCAGGCATCCCTGGAGGGAGAAAATGATCTTAATTTGATCAAAGTCATAAACCCTCTTGCGAGGCTGATCTCTGCTTATCCTTTTATGTGCAGAATTACAAACAGCCTGGTTAGGAAACTTATGCTAATGCTATTGTACCCTCATCAGTGATGTATGGCCGAGCCCTAGTCTCCACAGAGCCAGACCTCCACAGGAAAAAAAAAGGGAAGGAAAGTACCGTTTGAAAAGAAAATCAACTGGTGTTAATGACAGATGAATGTTCTTTTGGCTCGAAATTACAAGCAGCACTTTTATTTTTCTTTGTCCTTTCGAGCATGTCTGGCTGTTAGCTTTGTCCCGCTCCCTTGAATCTATATTTTCTCCTGACAGAGGAGTCATAAAGAGATGGTGGAACATCCGTTTCTTCCTGGGATTTCAAACAGAGGCCAGGGGCCCCTCGGAGTCCAACCAACGCTGTGCTGCTCTCTGCAGCCAAGGTTTCAAAGGCTTCCTTTTTTTAGCATTCATGGCCGTAATGAAAAAGCAGAGCAAGCACGAAAGAGAACGCGAGGGCTGCTCACCTCCTCTCCTCCCAGCACCTCAGTAATGATTGTACAGTGTGTAAGTATTAGTCAGAGTTGAGCACAGTCTTTCAAATTGGGACCCTTATTACAGAAGCCGACTGAAGCACCATTCGCATTAGAGTAGGGACAATGTGCTCATAATATCTATATCAGTGGTGTCCTGTCTTAATTCACTTTTATTACATCTATTCATAACGCTCTCATAATGATGAGATGGATCCCAGCCAGGGGATTTTCACAGTGTCACCTTTATTACGGCACACTGTGATTTGTCATCCACGGCGCTACAGGTCCTTGTAATGAGGATAAGTTAGACTTCACCGGATTACATTAGAGGAATAAAAGGCCACCCTGAGACCGAGCCGGTGTCGTTGACCCTGCCTTTGCCAGGGGCCGCAATGCACCCCGGGCAATAAACAGAAAGTGCAGTTTATGGCAGAAAGAACAGCAGTCGCAACTGTAAAGCTTACATCTTAAAGAGAAGCGTAAACAAGCAGACATGTTAATTTCTGTCGTTTCTCAGTGGAGGACGCCCAGGTGTAATACAATACATCAAACTTAGAACCCAGATAAAAGACCTACGCACCACCAACACCCCTGCGTTTTACGTCTGAGGGAGTGCATTTGGGTAAAATCAGTCCAACCGTGTAGCGATGAAAACTGGGTGTAGGCCAGACGTGAAACAGCTGTTTTCACACCAGCGCTGCCTGATCACGTCCAGCTGAGTAAAGAAAAACCTCCCTATTAATTCTCTGTCTGCTGATGGTTTGCGTTGGAGCCCAGGAGAGATATGTGTCCACCCAACAAAGCAAAGCTGCCTTTTTTGGAACATTTACTTTGTGATTCAAGATAAGAGAACACGACCCAGGAATGTAGGTCCTGTACATTACAAACACACACACACACACACCCGACCGTACTTGTGGGGGCTGTTAATAGGAGGAAATTATTAGAAAAACAGTTTGAAAGAGGGGAAAATATTCATAATCGTGCTGAGAGTTGATGGACAAAAATGTCACAATATGCCAGCAGGAACCGCAGACTCTTGTTTTCACACCTTTGTGTTTTAGTGCAGAATCAACAAACCGACTGTAACATTAGCTCTGAAGGTGTTGATGAGGTGCTGTGCCCTGTTGCCTTTGGCCTGAGTTGACCTGAACATTTTACTATGTTTCCAGAGAAAATCTGACGAGTTCCTTCAAATATTTTCCATTTCTTAAAATCCCCTCCCTGTAATCATCCCTCTTGTTTTTACAGTTGTGTCTTAAGTCACAATAGGCGCATCGCTGCAAGAGGAGTTAGAGCTTGGTGGCACAAAGGTCTTTATTGAAACAAAATAAGGATACAGAGAAGGACGGAGTTTAGCCTCGACTGCTTTAGGCTTTCTTTTGAGCAGTTCTAAAGAACCTTTTGCTTTTGTTTTTCTTAACTATAGTGCTGACGCTGGATCCATTTCCTGCATATCAGGACTGTTTTGACTGTTTTGTCTGCACACGTCGTTCAGATGACGGCAGGTTGCTGCAACGTTTGTCCTCCAAAACATCAGTTCATCCTTGGATTAGAGTCAGTGTTTGAATTGAAAAAAAAAATCCCTCCCAACATCATGTTTCCCTGGAGAGACGGAACCCAACAAACATGATGCCTCTGGGCCGGATTGTCTTCTCAGGAGAGTTTGTGATGGTTTTCTCCTGGTACTCTGCTTTCCTTTCAGGTCTAAAGACATGCTCCCACGCATTCAGATAAACGAGATTGATCAGAAATGACATTGTGGTCCAATAACATCGCGCTATCTCCACAACAAAACACGTTTAGTAAAAGACACTGGAAGACTACCGGGGTTTTCCCCACAGTCTACCCATGACATCATTTCCCCCATCTCTCTCTCTCTCTCTCTCTCTCTCTCTCTCTCTCTCTGTCCTTGCGAGGGTGTGGGGGTACACAGTCCTAAAGGAAGCCTCTGTCACACCCCCTCTGCTGTCAGTTCCCACTCTTCCTCTGTGGAGACCTTGGCTGTCCCCACAGAAAACCTGATTTTGCACTGAACTGGAGCCACTTACATCACTCCTCCTGCAGCACTGATGGTGCACTAATGGCAACATCAGTCCCCATCTGGTGCCCATCATTTAGATTCAGGGCAGGGCCTGTCCCCGCAGATACATCCGATTAGTCCCTCTCATTGATTTGCGCTGGCTCGTCATGACTTAGTCAACCCAAGGTGTCTCTTCTATGACATGCTGCCTTCCTATGATTTAGTTTGCCAACGCTCTAAGTGCATTGAGTGTGACAATAAAATCTTTAATCTAATATGCACCCTAAAGAGGGAGGCGGCGCTGAATTAAAAGGAGGTGTGGGTGGGGCAGAAGGGAAGGCTTTTGCTCTGGGTGGGCTCTGACAAAATGGTTTGCCCATCAAATCCACCAATATCCAAGATGCAGGTGCGTGTTTTTGAATCCACCAACGTGATCAGATCATTCTGGCATCACCTTGCGTTGCCAAAAAACCTCTTTCTGCTCTTGGTTATCTATTATTAAACGTCCGGTGTTTCAGGTTTACCGCCGTCTCACCTCCCCATGTGAAGAGAAACCCAGTCCCTACAAATTTGCCAGGAAAATCTGAGCTGTGAATCTAGTGAATCATGTGCACTCTGGCCTAATCTGCGTTTGCCGTTTTGAAGCGTATGACAGCGTAAATAGGGTTACGGTGCACAAGGCACACACGGCACTCTTCCTAATTCTAACTGACAACGACACCACAGCCTGAGCTCGCCTGTGTGAGCGCGTCGTATTTATTTACGTGTGAGCTGTGTTCCAATGAGATCCAGGGTAACGCTGCTCCATCCCAGTGCATCTACCAGTAAAGTGGTGGGAATGACGCACCAGGTACTTTTAGTGGAAATGCACTATCAAACTAGCACTACTCTGTCTCCAGAGCCGATTTGATGCTTCTGTTTTTTGTTTGTTTTTTTTAAACAGCCAATTATCACTTTGTAGCACCACTTTTTGGTTTATTTATTTTATCTTGTGATTTACACAATGCAGTAGGTCCTAATTGGATATAAATAGATCAGCAACTTTGTGCATTCACTGGAGAAAAATGCATGTTGCACTGACGTCTGGAATCTGGAAAATATTTTCAAGCCTTCAAAGGACCAGTTGACCTGACCTGTCCCACAGCTCTGGGGGACTGGTCAACAGAACGCTCAAGTGGTTTTAATGAGCGTCCTCGCAGGTTCTAAGCAAGGCAGTAATAAACAGTCACCGGAGATAGAGCAGACCACAGACCAGAGTGGTCGAAGCTGCCATGACACAGGAGCACGTGGCGAGATGGAGAAGACGGGGGACACGATCAGGGCGACCCAGTCCAATGGCGGGTTAAGAGAGGGACAAGAGGGGGTGGGCTTTGTTTCTGAGCCAGAGAAAATGAAAGCAGCTGGGGGTACACGCTCTGAGCGCCACACAATCATACAGTACATGTTTATCGTTAAGTGTGTTTTCATGTGCGTGTGCGTGTGCGTGTGTGTGTGTGTGTGTGTGTGTGTGTGTGTGTGTGTGTGTGTGTGTGTGCATGCAGCGGGGGAGAAAGAGACAGAACGCAGCAGGAGAGGAATGCAGTCATGGCTGTAAAGTGGGTGTGAAAACAACCGTGTTCACTGACCCCTGTGCTGACCTGCACACCCCACCCCCCTGTCCTCGAGTAGACAGAGCCCGTGTGTGTGTGTGTGCGTTGTGTGTGTGTGTGTGTGTGGTGGGTGAATTGTCTTGAGTTTACATTAGTCCAGTTGAAGAGGTCAAGAGGATTATCTTAAAAGAATAAATGGAATTATCCCTTCTTCATCTGTCTTTTCTTTTTCTCCCCACCCTTAAAAGCACACTTTAGCACCTGTTGCACAAACACACACACATAGGTTTTTTTTCCAGACTTGAAACACATTTTCTGTCCTTATTGTCTGAACATACAATACTAATAATCTTGTTTAAATTAGTTTAAAATGCCCTCTGCGTTAATTTCCTGACGGGCTGATCCAGCCCTTTTTAGGACCATTTACACTGTAGCTGCAGCTTGTCTTTTTTCATTAAAGCATACTTGATGTTGCATCTCATTTGCAGTCCTTTCAACTCTCCTTCTCTTGAAATCCGTCCAAAACCCTAAAAATATTACCTAAAACGCTTTGGCACACAGCACAGGACGGGCATAAATCCTGCATATAGTATCCATATGAATCAGCTGCGCTCGTTCTCATCAGGGATTTCCCGTCTGAATTCAGCCTCGCTGCTCATTTTCTAACGTTTCATAAATCCTACTTACGCGAACTCTCCTCTGATTTAAGGCGGCGACAGACGAGGTTCCCCCAGCGGCCCTCGAACTTGGATTTGTCCCCCAGCCTCCACCTCTCCACCCCTCCATCCCTGCACCCCTCCACCTCTCCATCCCTCCATCCCTCCACCCCTCCACCCCTCCACCCCTCCACCCCACCCGCTGAGTCAGCGTCCCCGCCCGCCGCCGCGGGGCGTCTGGGCGCTGGAGCGGAGCCGTGGAGCCCTTCCTGGCTGCTCCACGCAGGGCAGCCTGTTGCGGCTGCCCTGCGTGGCCCGCGTTCGAGCCCAAGATCCCCCGCGTCCCTGCGTTTCCAAAAAACGCCGTTTTTTTTCCCCCCCAGCAGCTAAAAACATTTGGTTAAATCCCTGATAAATCGCGCTTGCTGTTACACTGTTATCTGAAATAATGTTTATTTTTGCAGGTGGACCAGACCGCAATTAGATCTCCACATTGTGGATGGATCTGGAGTCGGTGGTCGCTCCAGGCGTGAAATGAACCCGCTCGGTGCGTCCGCGCCGGTCGCGTTCCTGTCGGTGGATGTGCCTGTCCTGCGCGCCTCTGCCCCCGTCCCTGCTCTACCTCTCCATAATTAAATTAGCTGCGGTTTTCGGCGGCTGGGGTTGGGAGGGGCCTGGCTTTGTTCGAGCGACGCCCATTCAAATCACTCCAAACCAATGGGACCGGGCCCCGTCCGCCGTGGCCAAGCCCACTCCCCTCAGTCGGCGCCCGGAGCTGCCTGCCTGCCTCGGTCCTCACCTTCCAGCGAGTTTCGGCGTGATCAAACTCAAACGCAAGGAAAAAGGAGGGAGAGACGGCGTGACACATTGGAAAAGGCGACGTTTTTTCCTCCCCTGTGCTGCACTTGGAAGGATGGCTCGTATATGAGGAGCAGGCGCTGGCATGCGGACATAAACGAGCGTCTCCGCTGGAGAGAAACGCCGAGAGAACGCAGCGCTGCCCGAGAAGCTCGGCCGTAGAACTTCGGTGAGCCAGAGTCAGGATAACACCCGGTTCCTCAGACGCTGGAGTTCTACACGAGCTGGCGTCCTGCTCAGCCCGACTGACTGACTGACTGACTGACTGGCTGTATGGCTTTAAAAAGTTGCCTGGAGAGCATGGACATCTGACGTGCGCCACACGCCGTCATTGGACACATCGAGCCTCTCTCTCTTTGCTCCATCACGTCTTGGGCTGCCTAATCCCCCCGAGCCTTTGGTTCGGTGGAAGGAGAAGTGCTCAGCAGTTGTCATTTGGCCCGACACAGGCTACATCCAGCAGCATAAGAGCAGCACCGCGGAAGACGCCGCCTGGCGAGCTGCGCATTTCTGTCCCCGTTCCACCGCCGGAGCAGCGTCCGATCAGCCCTCGCGGATTAATCCGAGCTGAACCAGCAACCCGGGATTAGTCCGCACCCGTCACCTGCGGCTGAGAAACATCACCAACACGCCCTTTCTCCTCCTAAACTTTCATATTTTAGCTTGAACAAGTGTCAGTACAGGTGCCCCCCGCGGATGGTCGCGTCCTTTCCAATCGGCTCCCGGTTTCTATGTTGCGCGCCTTCCCGGTTCTCCAGCGTCCACGATCTGCGCCTAGAACACGCAGACACACGTGAATGAGCCACATCACCTGTCCCGGTTCCAAGCGCCCGACCCGCCTGACCTGGCCCGACCCGCCCGACGCAGAAGAGGAATACTCGCCCGAGTTTCGCCGTAGTGATGCTGCAAATGGAAATGGTCCTCTTCGTCTGCATGGTGCTGCTGCTGTGTGTATTTAGCCAGGAGCCCAGTTCCAAAGTGGTGGCCGACCGCTACGCCGTCTTCTGGAACCGGACCAACACCAAGTAAGTGTCCGCGCAGAGCGGCTGATGTTCGGCGGCCTCGTCTGTGCGTCAGCGGCGGCTTTCTGGAGCGGATCGGCTGCAGCTCCAACAGCTGCCCAACACTGAATTGAAGATAAAATCCTTGAATGTTATTGTAAAATCCAAGTATCGTGCTTTCCATCTTTTTTTAGCAACGCCGAGCTTTATTTTAGTTTTACTGCAGTTGCTTTATTTTTGGATGTTGGACGCAACAGTGACACAAAAGCGCAGAATCCTTGAAAAGGATTCAAATCTTCTCTCGGAAAACTTGAGTTAACTTGGAGGCACAAACAGGCCGAACGAATTAAGATATTTGCTGTGTCTGTATCTTCAAAGCGTGTTCAGCTGCAAATGCTGCGAAATAGATTTAATTTTATGTGCTTATTATTGAGTTAGCTGCACGCTGGAAAACAATTACAGCCACGAACATTTAAAAAAAAAAAAAAAAGAAACCATAAAACAGTGAAGCATGAAAGAAAAAATCCCTAAAATTCTTGGGAGTTCTAAGTATAATTTGTTACATATTTTGGAAACTGCTAGTCAGAAGTTTTGAAAAGTTTTGCTCTGAACTACTACAGCTTTTATAATAGTAAAGAGACACATTTTTACCAAATTTACAAATGATAACTTTTACTTTTTAAATTTTTGAAAGTTTACTGTAAAATAATTGTTGTTGGAGATGGAAGTCTTGACCTACATTAATATTTGGAAAATATTCTGAATTAAACATGGAATTTTTCAGACTTTTAAGTGAGAAATAATGATTATTTTTCCCCTTTTTTCCTGTCAGCCATTGAAAGAAAGGCTTTAGTCCCGGCTGGGAAACTGAGCTGGTCTCCGGCTCCGTCCTGCACCGACTCCAAACGCTTCTGGTGCAGTTGACAAAAATCTTTAGCTCGGCTGCCAGGAGCACTTAGTTGAGTCGTGAGCTCGGCCTCCACTATCAGTCTACGCCGATTTCGCTCCGCAGCCATTTGTGTGTTCTAAAAACTCTTCATGTTGCATGAAACGATTAGTGGTCGGGCGTTCTGACTGGGAGCCTGCTCCTGGAGTCGAGACCAGTCACGGGTGTGGAGACACTTGAGTGTGACCGCTGTGATCTACGCTCGCTCGGCAAACAACCTTCTTTAGGTTGAAGCTAGATTTCTGCCCCGGACTGACACATTTTTGGGTCCACGAGTAGATTTTTTTTTCCTTTAAGTTTGAACTTGTTTGGCCACCAAGTAAACTTGATATTTTCCAGATGTGCTGACAAGGTTTGTTTAGGTTCTGTGCGGAGAAAGTTCTGGTAAATTTGAATAAAACAACAGTTAATCTGTAATCTGGGGCTGAAGGATAGGCGAGGACGCGGGAACGTAGAGACTCAGGTGGCTGCACCCCTGTCTGACCCAGAGTCAGATGTAAGAAAATAAGTTCCTTATCTTTACAGAGCTCTGAAACCTGCCCGAGGAAAGGAAAAGGGCTTTAGTTGCGACTATAACGTTGCCTCCAGCAGCCGCTCTCCGACTCCAGACGGTTTCTTAGACTCCCGACGTCTGCGCGGCTGCTGCAGGAGGCCTGAGAGGCAACGAGAGGAGACGGAAAGTTCGCAAACTTGACTTATTGATGACTGGGTTCATAAATATTGAGTTTCTTTCTTTGTGCATTACTGTAGATACGCGGCGTGGCGCTGTCAGCCCCCCAGCTTCGGCCTCCGTCCACCATCAGAAATAGCAGTTTTCTGTCTTTTCCTGTGTGGAAAGCACATGCTCCTATTTGACCGCAATAAATTAGGGCTAACGATGAAATTTGTCCACAGTGATGTTTGCGAGCAGCTCAGAGGATTTTTTTTTTTTTTTGTCTGTTTTTGCCTTGACTTTCTCCTCTGAAAGCAGTCGCTCGGAGCCGGTTTTACAGCTCGGCAGCAGGAAAAGCCATTTGTCACCGTTCATTTTTGCAACGTATCAAACTGCAGCGCTCAGAGACGAGCAAATTGCCCGAGATAATCCATCACGCTGGGGCTGTAGTTTGTGGCTGTCACAGAATCTGCTTTTTTATGCTCTTAATTCCTTGTGCCCGACCCGATTGAGGCGCTCTAGGCGTGCTCGCGTGAAAATGCGAAGACGTAAATGAGAAGCTCCGCACGGAGAAACGTCAGCTTCTTCTTACAAACGTTGCCACATCTGTGTCCCGCATGCTTGGCTGTCTAAATACAGTTAATATGAAGACAGTAGAGCAAAGACAGTGTGAGAAAGAGTGTTTTTTTTGGTCGGGGTGAACTTTTGAAAGTGATATATGCTTATGGTTAAAACTGAAATGTTTGTTGTTGTGGGTTTGAATTCTGTGTCTGTCTGCTTATATGTGGTGGATTAATTGTAGAATCTTGTGTTGGTGCCGCGTATCCAAGTTTGCCTTAGCGGTTAAGGCGGTTGTTGGCGTCGGAGGGTCCAGGCCGAGGGGATTTCCACACCGTTGTGTTCCCCCTGGCGCGCTGCCCTCATATCACAACTCATCCCAGATTCGATAACGACCTAATCTCCCAAATAGCTTTTTTTTTTTTTCCTTTACTTGATATTGTTTCTGCGCCTCCCTCTGAATATTTGTCGCCAGTTCTTTGTTGCGAGTTTGTTACCTGCGGTTTCGTCTCTCCTCAGGAAGTGCCTTCAACGGTAAATTCAGCTTCAGAAACCGGCCTGTTTTTCTTTATGTTTTGACACGTCTCTGCTCGGTCTCACCTCCCGGCTGAGTGTGTATTCAAATGAGCCCACGGCGGTCCTAATGAAGTCTCAGCTGTGGTGCAAAGACGACAGCGCCTTGCTTCTTGTACTCCTCCACTTACCGCCACTCTCTCCCCCTTTCACCCCCCCTCCTCCTCCTCTCTGTTTTCTCGCTGCGCACGTAAAATGGAACACGGTGAGATATTTCGGGAGTCCCTCCGTGGTGGACGGCGGAAAAAAGACGCTCAGAGGTCAGACGCGCTCGCCGATGAGCTCAGTCACAGGTCACGTCCGCGCACGGAAGAATAAGCGAGCAGAGAGTCGGCTGTGAATGACAATCTCATAACCGCTGGAGCTCTCCTTGAAGCCTGTTATTACCATAAACAGTTGCGGTCATGCAAATTGCTCAAGGTGATTTGTGTTTTTGGTGTATAATTTGTCGATGAACAAACAGGCCGGGCAGTGCTTTTTTAACGAGCTGCTCTCTGCATTTTTATTGTCACAATATTACAGCAGGCTGACGTGAAGTAGCTGATGTGACAGACAGTTTTTTGTTCTCTCTGTTTTTGTCTTTGTGTGTGTGTGTGCGTGTGTGTGTGTGTGTCTACAGGTTTCTCATTACGTGAAAAATTGTCAGTCTGTCATTTCATGCGCCCGTGTGTGTGCACAAATGCCAAATCTGCAAAAAAACATTTTCAACAGCCGACATTCATGACCAAATCTTATACAACATGCTAAAAAAACAAGCTGATATCGTCTCTGCTGGCTAAAGTTTTGGTGGCCTTGTGGTAATTTTTCTCCCGTCGTGCTCTTGGCCGTGTCTGAACCCGCCGCTCTGACTCCCGACCTCCCTTCTCTGGGCTGATTAGTTCCCGTTAATGACTTCTGCCTCTGTCTTTCCTCGGTGCCTGTGGCATTTGGCAAACCTGGGCTCCGGCCGAGCGGCAGGAGAGGAGACAAAGGCGGCAGCTGAAGAAATATTCAAATGCGAGGTCTCAGAATCTGATGAACTACCTGTACAGGCTGATGGCAGCGCTCTGCGGGCTCATACTTAGCGTCAGTAACGCTCTTGTTCTTCAGTTCCTGGAGGGGGTGGTGGTGGTGTTGGTGGTGGTTGCGGGGTGGGGGGGGGTTTTTGGCCGTGACCCTTGTAGACTTGCTATGCGGTGGACAGAAGTGGCTCTGTCGCTGGGGTGCCTGCTGGTCAAGCTGTAGTCTTAGATATGCGAATTTGACCAAAATAGTAAAGTTGACATAAAACAGGATTTTTTTTATTGGGGCGTAATTATATATCTTCTTTATATTTATAATTTTTTTGATTTTCTTTGTTCAAAATGCAGGTTATTAGCAGTTTTTTTTTTTTTGTAAACAAATTCGCCCCTCAGATATAAAATATCTGTTTACCCAACACCAAACAAATTCATCCAAGAAGCATTGAGGTTAACAGCTGCTTTGATATTGGGGCTAAAAAATCTGTCGTCAGTTTCAGTCGGCCAAACAACAGACATAACAAAGCCAAACGGCAGCTCCAGTTTTGCTTCCCAGCCTGCCCGAGGAGGCAGATTTTACTGTCCAGGTTTTTGTTTTCAGAGTAATCACTCCAAGGTCAGATGGAGTGCTGAAACGCCGCTATCAGCTGAAGCGATCTGCTTTTTAGCCCTCGTTCAACCCCAAGGATTTCAGCGGAACGCTCCCCGCGACTCTCGGAAACAATGAAGTATTAACCAGATCGTGCAACCGGTGCATGTGTGTATAGCTGGATACATGACTAAATGATAAAAATAATGTTTTCTATTTTGCTGTTTGGTTGCCCATCTACGAGATGAATGCAGAGTATTTGTTTTTTCAGGAGTTAAATTCTTCCCCAACACGGTTCTCACCGTATCAGTTTCGCTCCAATACAAAAACAAAACATTTGGAAATACTTTTGGAAATTTTTTTTTCCCCCACTGCTGCAATTCCTATATTTTTTTGCTTGTTATATTTTGACCTTCCAGAGGAGCCATGGAAACCAGCTAAACGCCTGAGTTTATTTGTTGCTAACAGTAAAAAAATTTGTAAAAAAAATGTGCCATGTTTGTATAAAATTCTCCTCCAAAAAACTGAATGGAAATAACGTAGTTCTTTAGGTCCAATTCAGATCAAAGTATCAGGTGGAGTGTTTTTTGTTGTACGCCATCCGTCATTATTTGTAGCTGAAAATGGCGCTAGCGTATCCCGCTACAGCCCTTCTGTAAAATGGAGGCTTAGCAGCTGTTACTCCAGTAACGCTTGGTTGATCTACCGCTCCTGACCATGAAGGGGCGCTACTGAGAGGGAGTCTAATGGCCTCTTTTACCTCCGCCTGAAGCATCTCGAGCGTAGACCTGAATGAAGAGCGCACATAGTTGCTAAATTTAATCTGTCTCTTGCTGCTTTTGTCATGCAAAACAAAAAAAATCTTTTTCAAATGCCTAATATATTTACAGGAAGGGAATCCACACAGAGGCCAAAATACTCATCAGTTGCCTTTTTTTCAAAGAAAAAAAACATTGTTCTCTGTCTGCCACCGTGTGTTGGACTGGAAAATGTGACGGAAATGATCAGGGCTATTCGTTTTTTTTTTTTTTTTCACAGAAACATTTTCCACAGATAATTCCTTTCATGGTAGACTGGCTTCGGACTTTAGGCTGTCGCTTTCCTTATTTAACTTGGGGGGGCGGTGGCAGCGGACGAGTGAATGGATGTTTTTCTAGCTGGGCAGCAGTGTGGAGGATAGATCCCAGAAGAGAACACATCTCCAGCTCGTGAATAAAGACCTAATTGATGGTCGGTAGCCGGTTGTAAATGACTCATGAGGTAATTCGTCTTCACAGGCGGACTGAGAAGCTGCTCAGAGGGCCCGCGCCTTGGTGGGGTCGGCAGTCTCTTTGGAATTGAGACCGTCTACTTGACCAATATTCAAACGTCTGAAGGTGCCACATAGTGCTAAATTTAGCCCAAAATCTGTGTGCATCACAGTTGGTACATGGTTACAGACCTGGGAGAGGGGTGTGTGTCGATTTAACCATTAAAAGTTGAATTACTATGTCTGAGCGGCAGTTATTTTCCACTGGCAAAGACAAACAATTAAACAAAGTTGCTTTTACTTTGTTCGATCGGCTGTTACTGCGGAAAGGTGCCAATAATAAGCTAGCTGTGCTAGATGATTTAAACTGACAGTAGAAAAAAAAAACAAAACAGTCCCCCCACATGGAACGCTCAGTGGTGTGGCTCAAAGGCGGCCATTGTTCTGTGCTCCGTCCACTCCACATAGGCAGTCCTGAAAGTTATGCATGGGCTTTAAACAGAGGGTGAGAAAAGGGAGGGCAGAGGGAGAAGAGCAAGGAAGGCTAGTGTCGCAAGAGGTGCCACTGTGTTTGGAGAGGGAGATTTGGCAGTTCCTCCACCCCCAAGAGGCCTTCGCCATCTTCTGTACGTTCCTCCATGCATCCACCTTTTTGACACCCCATAATAGTTTGAGGAGACATGTGGCTCTCCGATGGTTGGCTGGTTGGTGGTGGGCTCCTCCCAGGGTCTTCACCCTGAGGAGGTTTCATCCCTGTGGCCCGCGTTTAGTGATACTGGGCCTGTTTTCTACTGAGAAAGGATTAGGCTTCTCAGGTTTAGACCCCTCCTTTGTTTCCTCTGACACTGAAGGACCCCCACCCGCACTCCCACCACCTCCTCCACCAGGCTGCTCTTCACATGGGGGTTGGTGCTTTGGCCTCGAGTTGCATGCCGTCTTTAACGCCTGTGACATTCTGCGCTCGAGAAGTGCAATTTCCAGTAAAATGCACGTCGGTATACCAGATGTGTGTGTGAGATGCAGGGGCTTAATGGAGGGCTTCAGTCCAAACTGCCGAACATCTCCACGGAGACAAATTGGTGCAATAACAATGAGCTGATTTACTCCCCAGAAGAAGTTCCACTTCGCAAGTGAAGGTCACGAAACGATGCGCTTTTCTTGCTGTGATGAAAAATGTGGATAATCATGCATGATGGAGATCTAAATGGAGTATATCTCATTTGGTGCAGCTTGTTTTCCTGGATGCATCAGGACAGAATTTTGACCAAACAGATTCAAAAAAGAAAATCTAGGTTTGCTGCATTTTGTTGTGTTCAGACGCTAAAATTTGTTGGCTTTTAGAAGGACATAAAAAGTGTTCTTCGGTTTTGCTGCAGGCCTGTTTTATCAGCCAAACTCAGCCTGTAGAGCAGCCTTGAATCAAAGAGATCATAAACTGAGTTTAAAAATCCAACGCATAACTGACTCTGACATCTTCAGCTGATTCACCGTTTGATGCTGCCAGTTCTTTGTGTTGGCTGTGATTTGTGCGGGTGCAGACTTATCCCAGCCTGAACTTTGCGTCCAGGCTGTTTTTAATTAAACAGCTCACGCAGGTTTGACTAAAGCGCGGCGCTCTGCTAACTGTGACCTAGTTCCATCAGCCCCCTCCCGTGGTGGTTGGTATTCTGGCGCGAAACTTTTTTTTTTTTGCGCTTTTTAAGAGGGATGATTGATCCCATTTTCTGCCATTATTGTCATCCGTGGAATAAACGCCTTCCCTCATAACCAAATCTGCCTCCTCGAAGAACGCGGACCGGCCTGTGCGGTTTGGAAAGGCAGTTCATTATTTGGTCCATGAGCTTCCCGTTGCAGAGGACGCGTATTTATTCTGCTTGTTTATTTTCTTCCCCTGAACTGGCGAGCAGTAAGCTATGGAGCGCAGCAGCCTTTGAACCACGGCCTATCCCATGACTGCAGCCCCGGGTATTAACCCACAGCCACTGAGAGGCTTAAAAAGCCATCAGCTCATTGTCCAGAGACACAAAACCCCCTTCCTCCAAAAATCCTCCCATCCTTCTCTTTCCCTCCTTCCCTCCTTTCTTAAGAAGGCCTTCAGCTGGCCTCTGCCGCCATTCATATTAATCAGTTTTAAGGGTCTAATGAGATAAGTGAGACTTAAGGGGAGTCCCCAAAGTGGCCTAAGCCCTCCAGATAAACAGAGGTGATGAGCGCTGCCCACGGTGACGTCCTGCGGAGCCTGTTTGTGTGTCTTTCCTCCTGTATATTCAAGGAAACCGAAGTTTTCAGCCTTTTTAATCTCACCGTTGAGCTCTGGAAGCCAAAATATCACCTGGAGACAATCAGCGTCATTCAGCGTGGGCCAGCGATGACGGCCTCGGTGGCGCGTCGAAGGCCGAGCTCGCTGGACCCGACCCGTATCGGCTCCTTTTAAACTTCTAATCCCCCCCTCCCCCTGCTCAGTTCATGCCCTCTGCCTCTTCCTGCCAGCCGGTATTAAACACATGCCAGTCACAGTCCTCCCGCTCCAGCTGCCATGTTGTCCTCCTTTTTCCTCTTCTCTTTGAGATGGAGACTCCTCCAGCCAGGCTCGCGGTGGTGTTATTGCATGTCCTGCTGGGCCGACCCAGCGCTTGGGTGTTAGCCGGAGCCGTCATGCATTTATGGTTGTGTTGGTTTGTTGGGAGTATATAAGATTACTGTGACCGGGCAGCACGATTAGACTTAAATTTGTATGTATAGAAAAAAAAAAAAAATTAAGGGCTTTTTTAAAATTTTGTGAAAAAAATTTTTTTTAGGTCTTTTTAAAAAAAAAAAAAAAATTAAACTTTTTTTTTTTTAGGCTAACAGAGTTCACTTTCACCTGCTGTTCTGTTCTTCGTGGCTGCTGGACTCTGCGACCGGAGACATTCCAGCCGGGATTAGTGCGCATGGCAAACGGAAGCGCAAATAAGAGGGAGAGAAGGGTTTTTTTTTTTTTCCCCCCTTGAAACCTAGTATTTGTTCCATATCCCTGAGAGCAGCACGTCCTTGAAAGGAAAAAATTCTGTCTAATTAATTTAGCATTTTATTCCATTTATAATTGCAGAAATAATTTTCTTCAAATTGTTTCAATTATCTTCAGTCAAATTCAAAGGATAAAAGGATTTTTTTTTTTTTTAATTTGCCTGATTTTTCATATATTTTCCAACATTTTGCCTTAGTTTCCATGTGAAGGAGACCATGCTTGCGGGAAAATGCATCATAGATGCGTCATATTTTATGATGGATCTATTGGATTTGGGGGCCTGCTCATCTGGAATGGGCGGAGTGATTAAATTTTCATTACTGTTTGAAGTTGTGAAGAAAAGTAGCACTGGCAAATGTCTGCACGCGAGTCACGAAAGGTGAAACCCAGATAGCTGTAAAGCGAAAGCTGATGGAAGGATGTCTGGCTCAGGAATTCAGCAATAAAAGCGAAATTAGTGGCGGCTCCCATGAATGTACAGTTCGCTCTGCCACTCTCTTTTCTTTGGGGTTTTGCCCTCTTCTGATTTGTAGCTTAATTGCGTCTGGTCAGATGGATGTGTGCTGCCAGGCCTGTGTCAAACTTTGACTAACACCAGCTTCATCGGTGCTTTAATAATGCAGCGGACGGCCGCGCTCTATCTTTGGGATGTAGAGAGCTCCTTACATTAGAGCCGGGTCAGATTGTGTCTGCTGCTGTACATTAGCGGCAGAACCTTACCGCCTGTATCACTGGTAAGAGGAACGCGGCACGAATATGGCTGAATTATTCACACTCATAATCGGCCTTTATGTCCCGCTGCCAGGGCCGGCCCCACTGTTATTCTAGTGCATAATTGATAGTGCTCAGAAGTGGAAAAGTTAGAATAGCAGAAGTAATGCGAAGCGAAAGAGTAGTAGAGGCAGCACAAGAGAGGGAACGGGGGAATAGGTTGAGGAGTGGGTGGGGGGGTATAGAGAGATGGAGCTGGGCCCCTATAGGAGTTTTTACACGGAGCTTGTGATGGCCTTTACAGGGCTTAGGAGCGGCTAGCGTGAGGATTGCGTGTGTAGGCTAGCCAGACTCCTTTCAGGGCTGGAAGTGGGGCGGGTGGGGGGTGGAGAAAGGCGGGCGGGTTGAGAGGAGTCGGGGGGATTCAGAGTAAACAAGGTCTGACGCTGAGCTGGCCCAGAATGTGGTCTATGCCCCCCTATCCCCAAGTTAACACTGGGCTCTTCTTTGGGCCGTAGTGAGCGTCTGGACACTTTTTTTTTTTTTTTTTTTTAATGATGGAGTAAAGAGTAGAGAAAGTAGTAAAGAGCAGAAGCCTGGTTTTAACCAGCTGTTAGCTGGGGCAGGTAGCCCCGCTTTTAGGAAATCAGTCATCTGACAGAAACGGCTACCTCCGGAGCGGGCGAGGCTAGCCATTGATTCTCCACGTCGAATTGAGAAATTGGTTGAGACGACCACTCGGGGAAATCAGAGCAATGCTGCATGTTTCACATTACAAATATTTTGAACCTGTCACGGCGTATCTTCATCTTTACCTAAGTCCATGAATGATTTGTTCTTACATTATTTGCTGAAGCTAGAAATTTATTTGGTTTGATGGTTCTGTCGGAAATCATTTTGCTCTCTCTCCTGGTTGTCTCTCGAAACGCAATAGGACAACTTTGCATGGAAAGTCTGAAAGTCCCAGGTGAAGGTGTTAACACGGCTCCAGGTGGAGTCTATTTAACACCTTCCTGACCCTTGACAAAGCCTGACTAACTGCTGCCTAGCTCTGCCTTTTGTGTTCCATAACAAAGCCCTTTAGCTTCTAATACCAGCACAGCACCGGGGGTGTCGAGAGAAACCTGAGATAAGGTCCACATCAGAGGGTTGGTGGGAACTGTTTAATCCGCTTCTTGAAAACCAAACCAGCGCACAACAGGCAGGGATCATGTTTGGCAAAGTGGCTCGCTTTGATCGAGGGATCGGATGGTGTGAGCCGGAGGAGCGAAGATAGAGCGGCGGCTGAATGCTGGCCGTCTTTAACAAGAGCGGCGTAAATGAGAATATTTCAAAGATAATGCAGGAAGTTGTACACTGGTGCATTCACACATGCACTGGGAGACTTGCAGCAGTGTGGTTCTGTGAGATGTGTGGCTGTTGTTTGATTTTGTTGATAAATTGAGCAATAACACAACCAATCACAGCACACTTTGTTTGGTCGACTACTTCCTAGTTTTTTATTTCTTTTTTTTTTTATTTAACAAACTCAATTAACCATGCGAAAAAAATGCGGTATAATATTTTTCCTATTATTTTTTATTCTCACTAAAAAAGAATTACATTATTATCCAGGAATAAGCTCCACATTCCCAGTGTAATTCTTTAGTAAACACCATGTTTGCAGTTCAGAAGAAAGCATCTTTCATCAGTGTTGCTACAGTGTGGCCATAAAGATGGCCAAAGGAAACATTAGCAGGGGTATCTCTCAGAAACACATAAAAAATAATTTACGAGTGCACTTAGGCCCATGCACCTACCGGAGCCATTCTATAAAGATGCAGACAGAGATCGCAGCAAACTTCCAATTACCCACATTTAAAAGTAATAAACATAGATCGATACCTGATCTGGGCTCTGTTAATCCTGCCCTAACCATTTTTTTATTTCCTCTTTTTGAGCAGGATTTTTGCAGCTGCTCATTGCTCTCGCGTCAGGTTAGCAGCGCGGCTCAGTCCGGTCCGGTTTGGACCCTAGCGGGAGTGGATTAAAGCCCCTTTGGTCTGGCTGTGAAGTTAATTGAGGGGCTGTTTTTGCCCCTGTGGACTGAGCCTTTATCAGATCTGCATGGTCACGCTGCTCTGATGCTTTCACTTTAATTTTGAGTTCAGGATTTATAACAGTCGGATGCCAGCGATTCCGATAAAACCTTTTCTTTGCGACCTTCTCTTGTCTTAAAAAAGCCCTTCTCGTCACACTGTCGTGCACCTTCCGTAATATCTTATTATGGCATCACTAATTGGATTGTACAGCAGTTACATGTGTTATCAGGTTCTGCTACCATTAATTACTCCTCTAATGGTCTGTCTATGCAGATTTGCGTGTGGCTGCAATTATTTTACACGGATTTATATACTTCTAGATGGCTGCGGTGCCACAGAAATGTATTCAGGCTCAGCGAGACTATGGATCTTAACCTTCAACCGGCAACACACGGTATAATTAAATATCTTCACAGCGCGTGTAGAATACCGCTCGTTTGGGACTTGTGTAAACATTCTGTAGATGTTTCTGTGTGCGGCATCACAGACAAACAAGTTATTAGTCGAGTCTTCAGCCAAGCTCACTTCAGCAAATGTTTATTTACTTACACGGCATATTAAGGACGAGTCATACTTTCATTGTGCTTGCTGGTTGATCCTATGGATTTATTCAAAATTGTTTTATCAATATGTTTTTTTTCTCATTAATTCCACTTCTGGGCTGAATGTATATAAATTTGTCTGAGCAAATATTTTATTTCCACAATCTGGACACAAAAATAATCCCCCTCCTTCTGTCTCTGTTGTCTCTTTGGTGTTTAATTGTAAATTCCTCCAGTGTTTTATGGCCCAGTAATGATTTTATAGCTGGTGTGTTTTATCCCAACGTCCGAACCTGCAGCCTGGGGGAGATTTAGTGTGTTTGCTGCTGTTGGGTGGTGAGCTCTAATTGGAAGGTCAGGGGGATGGAGCAGCTCACCCACATACATACAGATTTCAAAATTAACCCCAGATGCCAGCAGACGCCACAAGATTTATTCTAGATAGAGAATTTTGTGCATGGATGTTTTAGCAACAAAAACGCTGCCAGTTGTAGCGATATAAATATGGACAATTTGCATGCAAGTTGGTTGCGTTGACACCCAGAACATTTTTTTTTCCACCCAGCCATGGCGTCTCTTCTGAGAACAGCTGCCTCTGCTCCTGCATGGCATGCCAGAAGTTAACCACACTGCAGGCTCGGCTGAAAGGCTGAGATGTCTGTGTGTGTGTGTGTGTGTTTGTGTGTGTCTGAGAGGCTCCATTTCTGCATCCCGTGCCACATTTTGTGCCTGCCGCCAACCTTTCTCTCACGCTTGCCTGGCTCTGTGTCACTGATGGGCTTTGGATGTAGCAAGGAGGAAGAGAAGGAGGAGGAGGAGGGTGGCGGCTGCTAGATAAGTGGTCAGTGTCTGGCTTACGGTGTGGATTGATGCTATGGGTGATGCTTGGCACGCTATGTTTTATAACTTGGGCACACACAGCAGATTTACTGTACATTTGCAGTAGATTTCTACTACAGTCGTATTCAGTCAGTTGAAATTTTTTTTCCCTCCTCTGTGTACGTGAGTGCGTGTGTGAGTGTGTGCGCATGCGCGTGCACCTAGTGACAAGTGAAGAAAAGGTTGTGCAGACAGAGGCAGAAATGGCTGAGCAGCCGTCCAGCAGGAGATCTGTGTGGGCTGAGGGGGCAGAGGACACCGTCACCACTCCACCCCTGATTATCTTAACTGTTTACATACATCCCCTCCGTTCCACCATCAGAAAGGTGAGAGTGAAGAGGCTGGGCATGCATTTACTGGCTGCTCCTCTTCTCTCCCTTTTCCCCTTCCCCACTTCATCTGGATCACTTGTAATGAGGGTCCACCTGCATGTGCGCTCCCATGTTGTGTGTGTCTATAGTAATGAATTTTATATTGGGGTCAGTGTGTGTGTGTGTGTTTGTGTGTGTGTGTGTGTGTGTGTGTGTGTGTGTAGCAAAGCTGCCATGCTCCAGCTCTAACCTTTCCTTTGTTCAGAGATAAAACACAATCAGGCCCTCATAAACACGCCCAGCCTTGGGACGCTGCGTCTCCGTTCACCTCTCCGTTCACGTCTTTGTCCACGTCTTTGTCTGCGTCTCCGTCCACGTCTCGGCGTTTGACTGGTTTGCATCACCAGTTTAGGGCTCCCATGCTGGGATAGCTCTTTCTGTAAACCCCACCCCCCCCCCACCTTTTTGATGACAAATGACCTGTGTCCCTGGCTCAGACGCACGAGGGTGGGGTAGGGGAGGGTTTAATAGTGTAAAGTGCTCCGTTATATGGACTGAATTTAAAAAAGGCAGCGGTGGAAGGCGGCGGGGGTGAAAAAAAATGGAGATGGAATGACCCATATCTGAGAAACGGACCCGTTGAAGCACCAAGGACTCCTTCACAAACGACGGCTGCATGTTGTTAAAGTATCAGCTAAAAGAAAAATCATTTTCCATCTGTTGACAGGTGAGCAGAAGAACATGCATGTGTGCACGCACATGTGCACAAATCAGTGCTCACAGGAAAGAAAAACTTTAAACTGACGTGTGTTGTTGCTGCCGGGTAATTCAGCCCTATTAGAATAACAGCTGATTGGTGCTGTAATTTCTGCGTATTAGCCAGTAACTGAGCTGATTGTCACAGGATGGGCGTCCCACCGGGGGCCCTGTGCCACTAACAGCTCCTCTTTGTTTGCCCCCAAGTTTTCATCAGACCTTCGAAGCGTCCATTTTCTTTTTAAAACAAGAAATGGATAATTTATCCCACATGCTAACCTGTCCCTCCTATTTTCTTCTCATTTTTTCCCCCACCTCCATCACACCGGGGGATAAGAAATGACATCCATGCCTTGCCCGCTCCCCTGATCCAATCGTCAAAGCTGGATTTTGCTGTTTAGCATCAACCTCAGAAAAAAAAAAAAAAACGAAACGAAATCAATCAAAGAAGTGTAGTTTGATGGTTCTGAGCTCTGAGTTGCTTAGTGACAGGACTGTTTTTGCATGTCTGTGTGTGTGTGTGTGTGTGTGCGCTCTTTTCATACACAGGCCCACTGGTTGTTGATGACTCTGAGCGCCACTCGGGGTCTTCAGCCCCCGCTGTGTGTGAAGGGGAGGGGGCGCCCTCCACAGCTTAGACACCATCTGTTGGCTGGCACTCCACAAACATTCGGACTCCTTGTGCGACACTTGCACACAAACACTACTCCGTAACGTGGCTGTTTCTACAGTACCAACTCTCTTCTTTTGGGCCCACAGAACCACAGACCACCTTTTCCCCTTGGTCACTGATATTATTTTACCGATTCTCTTCTTGTTAATTTATCTAGGGGTGCCTCTCTTTGTCCTCCGTGTTTTTCTTCCTTTCTCCTTAAACATCCTCTTTGTTTCCTTCCTTTCAGGTTTTTTTTCAAGCTGTTTTGGGAGGGTGTGTGAGATGCCCCCTCCCCTCCTGCTGGGACTAATCATGTATGAAAGAGGACACATTAATGTAACGGTGGCTAACACAGTTTGCTCTGTGTGCGTCAGCCTGAGTGGCCCACGATGCCAACATGGTCCACTTTGTTTCACTCAGCACTTCCTCTGTACTCGCTCACCAAATCCTCCCTCAAGGTCACCCATACCAGACGCGGTGTGTGTCAGCGTGAGTGTGTGTAGATATCAATTTGGACTTTATGAAAAGGCTGCATTCTCTGCAGAAGTCGGCATATTTTCATAACCTGGTTTTAAAATTTGTATAATCCACAGAGCAGTTTTTCCAGAAATTGAATCTGACGAATCGGTGGGGGTTTGGGCACATGTACTTATTTGCGTCGTGTGTCTTTAGTTTCATACCCACGTGTGTTTGAAGATTAGTGTGTTTTCTCCACTTAGCGGTTAGCGACCTGCAATGCTGAGAACCCAAACACTTGTGTTCCTCAGTGCTTTACTATGCCTATGACTTTCTTCCATTTAGCTCGTGTGAGCACTCCATGGTTGTTTTTTTGCCTTAAAAAGTAAGCTGGCTGTAACATTGTGACCTGTACACACATTTTTCATAATGATCTTTTCAGAAACGTGTGTTTGTATTTGGCATGTGTGGAGCCAATAAAGAAACCTGTAGTTTAAGTGTCAGCTGTGTGTGTGTGTGTGTGTGTGTGTGTGTGTGTGTGTGTGTTGATGTGGCATCTTTGTGTTTCATCCTTCCCCCTGGGGTTCAGTGCTCTCCGGCTATTTTGAAGGTCAGAAGATGACACCGTGGGAGAGGGGTCAGTCATCGCTGCCGCCTTTCCATCTCTCCATCTCTTCTTTCATGTATTCTCATCTCTGTCTTTTGTGGCTCGTGGTATGTGGGACTTTATTAAATTTTCCTCCGGGTGGGTGGGTGATGGAGACGACTGGAGGGGAGGGATGAGGGGAGTCATCCTCTTCTTTGGCGCTTTCATCT